>JALBCR010003157.1:0-353597 GCA_030710515.1 Abscondita cerata
TCAGTACTTCGTTTCAGTTACGTATTGCTATAAATAATTTTGACTTTTAACAACAACAAATTATAATGACAATTTTATTAGCCAAATAAACGATTCTATTGTGCACAATACACGGTGTATATTACGGAATACTTATTAAGTTTTGAGACGGATACAGAAAGATTATTCTTTAATCCACAATTTCATGCTTAGTAGAGAAAATCTGGTTTTGCTGAAAATTTATGAAAAATCACCTAAGCCTCACTTCCCATTTAATTACTTTTACTAGAATGAAGAAAATGTATAGAGAATATGCAATGCTGCCGGAGAACTATCTGGGGAACGATGCTGACAAAGAGAAGTGGTCAACTTTTCCCCGGAAACAAAGGAGTAGGATGGACTGGCATGTGGGGTCAGTGGGGGAAAAGTCAACTTGGTAATTTTAAGTCAAGATATTAATGTTGCCAAAGTTTTTTGATGACATCTTGGGTTGCCCCATGTAAAATCTTATGACACTTATCAAGTATTTTTGGGTTTTACATTGTATCCCCAAAAGTTAAAGTGTTTGCATTTGATGATCGTTCGTGATCATTATAAGTTTAAGAAGAAGAAAATTAGAAAGATCTGTTGCACCGTCTCCCTTTTGTCATCATCAAAACGTTTTAGAGAAATTATGTTCTTATTGATTTTCAGAAATCTACTTTTACATTGCGTTTACTAGGGTTAAGAGCACAGTACTGGTCATACTCGTTCAGAAATCAATTTTTAGGTTGCGATCATTTCTTTGGCTAATAAAAAACCGTCATTATCATTTTGCTATCAAGATTAAATTTTCATTATATTTTACGGAGGCCTCTTTCTATCCTGTCCTTAGAACTTTAAAACATTCTTAAACAAATCGATAGCCAAAAATATAATACGACATTTTCAACTATTATATTATAAATTAATCATTAATAATTACATATTTTATTAAATAACCTGACACATCAAAAAAAATCCAAAAATCAGAGTATCAATATTACAACAATATTCGTTTTAATAAACGAACTTGATATACATACATACAATCAGGAATTTGTTTGCAAATCTTATGTACTTTGTAAATTTTATAAATTTACGAGTTTCTGACATTTTTCCGCTACTTTAATATTACAACTTTGCAACATGTTTCAGCAGTCTTTTTATATTAACATTTAAAATTGCCAACTGAAACATTCTCCTGCTCGTTTACAAAATAAAGCAATCAATTCTTTCGGGTATCGGTTGATATCTCTTTTCTCTCGTATTTTGCTTCAGAATTTATTAGTTTGTTTTATCAGACGCAAGAGCAAAAAAAGAGAATGTTGGTCTAGATCACAATCCTAGTTGTTATACAATACGTTTTAAAATTATACAAGTTATGTTGTAAATGTATTAACTAATATGACATGATATTGAATAAATATATTTAATATTCAGGTTTTCCTGTAACTCTGGGGAAACCGTCAGGTGTTACAGAAGAACATGCGCGGAGGTTTTCACCAGATTATACTCCAGTGCTCGATGAAACTTCGTCCAGAAAACCTCGTTTCTCCTCTATAATTAGTCTGCGACTATTTATTATTGATAAGACATTTTTTTCAAGAAATCAGTTTTTGAGGTAATTTTAAATATTACAGGATTTATATTAGAGTGTACACTCCTCCTCCCAGATGTAAAAATATAGAGATGTGTAATAGAGACATAAAAGTTGCACACGTATTGCGACCGTAAAATTTCTTGGACAGTGCGGAGTTTTTACAAAACGGATATTTTAAGTGTTGGATTCCATAAAAAAAAAAATTTGTCGTATGTGTGTTGAAATCCAAGCTTTGTATCGTAAATAGGGGAAAGCTTAAGTTCTACAGAGCGAGAGCTTTCAGGGTTTTGAAAAGTTGTTCGACCCCGGTGAAAAAACAACCAGTTGCTTCAATTGAGTGCCAGAACCCCGGTTTCTAGGGCGTATTCGCAAAAATAGTTTTCAGTGTTATATACGAACCCTTTAGGGTTATTAAGGTAAGATTATAAATACATTTCACAAATTTCTTTGTTCAATTTAATTCGTCTGTTGGAATTAAATAAGATATGAGAGCTTAATTATTACTCACAGTCGATTTAACGCTTCTACGTCGTGAATATTAAAATTTGGTGTAAATATGTCTGAGGCTTAATGCGCAAAACTGGATAATCGCAGAAAAATGTGTGCGCCGTTTTTTAGATTATACAAATTGAATGCGTATTTTCGAGCTTTATTCGCGTAGACAAAACCAATTTTGATCAATTTGAAACCAGGATCCGACTCATGGTTTTTTATTGCATCAAATCTTTTAGATTTGTAAAAAGTATCTTATCTTTCTATAATGAGGAAAACAATGATTAAGTAGAGTTTTTGATAATGAAATAGTTTTGAACGTTTATCTTTACTGCAATCTATATTTAATGTTCTTCTTACAGAAAGAAATATCGTTCTTATAATATTGGAGATGATCAATCTAACTTCTATTAAATACGATAATTAAAGCGCTTTTTAAACAAGAGATCGTATCCAAATAATGAGATAATTAATTACTTTAAAACTTTTAAACGAAACAAAATTTAAGTAAACTTCATAACTTTAATCAAAAAAAGTTAAGGGTAGAGGTCGCATCTATAAAATATTATAATTTTTGTCAATAATGCTTTTATGTTATAACCATTATTTATATATTCACCAACTAATACCAAAATACAATATTTGATTAAACTACATACATACAATAGAGGTTTATATATTCATGGTGGTGTTATCATCCATTAATTTTGAATAATTTTTACATTTTAAACAATAGGCAGAGTCAAATTTAATGTTAATAAACTTAGCCAATTCAATTTTGGTAAAAAGTAATAGAAGATTAAATCAAATTTTAGTATTCAAATTATTAGTTTACTAGAAGAGTTACGCTAAAAAAAGTAAAAAGAAAATAATATTATATTGTTAAAACTTGAGATTTCAAAAAATTTAATTGTAAATGTCAGCTTTCATGATGTTGAATTTTTCCTTAATTAACAAAATAAATTCAGGGGTTATAATAATTTTAGACAGATATATTGTAAATCAAGTTTAACCTTTAAAATTTGTTGAAAAAATAATATACTGCATCATTGGTATACTACCTAACCAGAAGTTCATAATGCACCACCGCACCATCGTGTTGAAACCATAAACTTAAAAAAAAGTACAGCACAGTGATAAGTCTTGTTCAAAAATTTTTTCTAGATCTTTGATCTGAGATTTTTCCCAAACAACTAAGGTATCTTCAATCAGTCAACGATTACGTCAGTACTAAAACATATTGTCTTATCCCCGAATCTCTAAATCACGTGTGAAATGTTTCTACAAAGTAAATCGAACTTTAAAAGCAGTTTCGGGTTTTTAGCAAACACCTGTTAAATTTTTGTATTTTTAGTCCCTTTTTGATTTAATTTTTACTTAAAAGTCGAATTTTAATTTTACTGCTAAAGAAGGTCTCTACAAAATTCATACCGGAAACTTTAACTGATGTTAAGTGAATTCTGTACCTTAATCTTATCAGTCGTACAAACTTTATCACATAAAATATAGACTTTATTAAAGTATTTCATAAATTGATTACTACAAATAGAATAGTTTGATTGCGTGTGTGAATAATGTAAGTTTGTCATTTGTATGTTTCGTAAAAAAGTTAAATAAAATTATGGTTCTTTAAAAATAAAAATAATCTATAAGACAATGCGTAATTGTTAGATATTTAATGGTTTTACAATATCAACTGCTAAATCTGATTTATTTTTAAACTCAATTCTATTGTAAGTTTCCTTTTTGGAACCGTTGAGTTTTTCTCATTAAAGTAGGTAACTATATAAAAAAATATGACTTTGAGCCAATTCTAGTTTCTGAAAACAATTGCTTATTTTGCATTGTTATTGGTCACACTCAACTTTTCTTTCTACTAAAGGGTCTACTACTAAAGGTACTCTAAATTACGTGGAATAGATCATATTCAGGATTTTTAAATTATAACCTCAGCAAATAAGTTTAGTTGTAGCACTCGTAGTGAATAGACGTCTAACACAGCTCTTAAAATAATAATCATGTCTCAAGCACAAAAAACTTGTGGTAAAGTGTTTGGTTTGTAATAGCAATCTCAATCCCGATAAGGAAATGTGTTGCGATGAGTGCAAAATGAATTTACACACCACATGCTCGGGCTTATCGCGCGACGAAATTCGTTGCATTCAAGTAAAGACAAACAAATTCTTTTTAACTGCCAGAACTGCTTATTACGAAGAAATGAGATATCTGAATTGAAACAACTTATAGTTGAAATTAAGAAGGAATTAGAAAATTTAAGAGCAAAAGGGACCTCAAATTCGTTGTCTGAACTAACTAAAAATGAAGAAATGTGTTATGAAATTAAGGAGCGCCAGATTCGTGCTAAAAATTTAATTATCTACAATCTAAAAGAAAGTTCTGCTGGAAAAGATGATGATAGAGCAGCTGATGATCTACGTACAATCAAAGGTACCTTATCTCAAATAACGAATGATAATTTGGATCACATCAAAATATTTCGCCTTGGACGAAGTCAACTTCAAGGTAAGAATCGCCCGATCAAGGTTATATTTTCATCTCAATATGAAGCTTTGTCTATTTTAAAAAATAAAAATAAACTTAAAAGATGATCAAAAATAAATATCAGTGCTGATTATACACAAACTCAACGTAATTATATGCAGAATCTTCGTTCCGAGCTTGCCAGTATGATATCTAATGGGAACTCTGACTTAACAATTCGTTTTGTAAAGGTATTCCCAGAATTGTGCCAAAAACTAGTAATACAAAACACTACTTTAAATTGCAAGAATATATCTGTTTATTTTCAAAATGTGCGTGGATTACGGTCAAAAGTCGAGAAAGTGTATACATATGCCTGTGATTGTGAATATGATATTTTGGCATTGGTTGAAACAGCCTTATCTTCTGATATTTCAAGCAACGAACTGTTTCCTCTAATTATGATGTTTTTCGAACCGATAGAAAATTTGAAATTATTAAAAAGCATGGGGTGGTGGAACTCTTATCGCCTTGCCCAATCATTGGATGGCGGAACCTGTAAATGTAACTGATCTAAATATTGCGATTCCGGTAATAGATATTGTAGGTTGTAAATGTAAAGTTAATGTCACATATTTAGCTATTTTTGTAGTGTATATTCCGCCTAATACGAGTTTACAAAATTTTCAGCACTTTTGATTTATTTGAATTATTAGCTAGTAAGTACAATAACATCTTATTGTTAGGTGACTTTAATGTTCCAAATTTTGTTTATCATAATAGTAATGACGCTAAATCGGGAATTCTAAACAATTTTATTAATTACATTAATCTAGTTCAAGTTAACTCTATTACAAATTTTCAAAATCGATTACTTGACCTTGTATTAAGTACCTTTAGTTGTAATGTAGTTCATGATGAAATACCAATTGTTACGGAAGATGTTTATCATCCTGCTTTGCATATTTCCTTTTCTGGTACATCACCTCCTAAAAATACATTCCGCACTAACAAATCTATCAAGAAATACAATTTTAACAAAGCGGATTATGCTTCACTTACGGAGAATTTAAGTAATACTGATTGGTCATTTCTTAATCAGTTTAATAATATAAATGCAGCATGCAGTAAATTTTATAATAAGCTTTACTCTGTATTAGATACATCTGTCCCAGTATATAAAAATAAATTTTCTACTTACCCAAAATGGTTCAATAGTGAAATTATAAACAATCTTCGTAAAAAAATTAAAGCATTAAAACGTTTCAGAAAACACAACAATTACAATGATCTTGCCCATTTTAAATACCTTAGAAAGTTAACGAAATGTCAAATTAAATCTGCATATGTGAATTACATTGCGTATGTACAGAATACGATTCCTAGTGATCCTAAATATTTTTGGAAATTTATTAATAATAAAAAAGGGTATTCTCGTATACCCAAAAAATGTTTTATAATAACTCTGAGCTCTTATCTCCTGATAATATAGTAAATGCATTTAAAGACTACTTTGGTAGTGTTTATCTACCCTCTAGAACTGATCCTCTCAATCTTAATTATAACTTCAACTATCTTAGTGTGAATAATAATAATCATATTAGTATTGTCAACATCTCGGAAGAGGAAATATTAGAAGCAGCGTCTAAATTAAAAAATAAGAATTCAGCTGGTCCAGATCAAATCCCCAGTTTTTGGTGAAATTTTTTCATATATCTTTGTTAAGCCGTTGCATTTATTAATTAATATGTCAATTGTTACTGGTGAGTTTCCTGAGCTTTGGAAAACTTCGTATATTTGTCCTGTGTTTAAAAATGGTGATCCAATCAATATCACAAATTATAGACCCATAAGCATAATTAACAATTTTAGTAAAATATTTGAAACAGTTTTATACTCAAGAATTTATCCACTAGTTAAGAATCAAATTTCTACCAATCAGCACGGCTTTATGCAAAAACGTTCTACTATAACTAATCTTGTATATATTAGTGAGTACATTAGTAAGACAATAGATTCCCAAGGGCAAGTGGATGTTATTTATACGGATATAGCGAAGGCCTTCGATCGTATTTCTTCATGACATTATATTGGTCAAACTACAACATTTTGGATTTGACCATTCATTAATCTTACTACTTCACTCATATTTGAATAATCGTTATTTAAGTGTTATATATAATAATTTTATTTCCCTGCCTATTATACCTACATCAGGTGTTCCTCAAGGTTCTGTCATTGGACCACTCTTGTTTTTATTGTTTATTAATGATTTATCTCTACATCTAACATGCAAACATCTTTTATTTGCTGATGACTTAAAAATTTTTACTTCAATATCTACCTTAGAAGACTGTTTATATTTACAAGACAATTTGAATAAATTACAACAATGGTGCTCAAATAACGAGTTATCGTTGAATATTGGTAAATGTAAAATTTTAACATATACTAGAAAAATTTCGACCCATAACTTTTCTTATACTATTGAGTCAATATTACTAGAACGTTGCTTGAAATAAATGATCTTGGTATTCATTTTGATTCAAAATTCACCTTTACTAGTCACATTACTCGAATTTGTAATAAATGTAATAAAAGCTTGGATTTATCATTAGAAATTCTAAATCGTTTACTAATATTCATTTGTTAAAAATTTTGTATTTCTCACTGGTTAGATCAATTCTTGAGTATGGATCCTTGATATGGTTCCTGTATACAAATATCAAGTATTAAAAATTGAATCTGTCCAAAGAAAATTCTTAAAGTATCTAGGATACAAATTGGATAATACTTACCCAATAAGAGGTTTATCTCAAGATCATTTGTTACAAAGATTTAATATTCAGTCTTTAAAGCTACGTAGAGAATTGTTTTGTCTTAAATTCTTCATAAACTAGTTCATAATCATATTGATTCTTCTTATTTACTTTCATTACTTTACTACTATGTACCTCATATACATTTCCCGATCAAATTTAACTTTTATAATCCTAATTACAAAACAAATATATTAAATAAATCACCAATGACGAACATCTGCCGTATCTTTAACACTATCTCTGGTAATTGTGATATAAATTTCGATAGCGTAAATTTTATTATAACTCATTATTTGAAACATACAAACGATCACTTGAGTTAGTTTTGTATTACTAATTTTTACGTATATTTAACTATTACAAATGAGTATTATACGAATTGTGCTAGATAAGTTATCATTTTTATTTTATATTTTGTTATATTTTATTTTATTATTTTAATAATATTTTTCTTACTTTTTCATATATTTTTCTACACTACTGTGAAATTGTATTTTTTTTTGTTTTGTTCTGTTAATGGAATTATTCTGTTGAACAAATAAACATTATTATTATTATTATTATTATTAAAAATGCGGGACACAAAAATCAAGAACGTCTAAAAAATTTGGAGACAAATGACAATCACGCCTCCGCTTTGTTGTTTCTAGGTCTTTAAAAACTCGAGAATGACTCCAATAAAGTATTATCCCATGATGTTCCATAATGTAGATCAAGTACCTTTTTTAATGTGATTCTTGTTCAAAATTAGTTCACTTTCTGTTTAGCCTCCTCCCACTAACAAAATTCAGAACTTTTTAGCCTAATATTATGCTGGTCGCTGTTTTAATAACATTTTGCAATTTCTGATTGTTGTTATTGTTATCCTTGTAACAGTCATAAAAAAGCTTTGACAGTTGTTGACCCAATTCTGAACATTGTCTCATTCCACAAAAACCCAAATGACGTTTCAATGCAGCAACCAGAAAGTAAGGGAAAATCATTGTTCAAAAACACGGAATTTCTTGTCTTTCAATTTTGAGATTTATTCTACAGAACTTGTAACGGTTGTGGTTTACAAAAGACGACGTCTCTAGAATGAACAACCTAAAAAGAAGCAACCAAAGGGAAATACAATTGATGTTAGAACAAAAGCGTCTGGATTCTTTAAGGAGGCTCAAAGGAATTTTAAGAAATTAAACTGCTGTCCTAACAAAGGCGCCACCTGCAAAAAGCATAAAATCGACAGTCAACAGGAAGATCAACAGGTTTGTACTTTAAGGCCTAATAGCATTGGATGCAGTAAAATTCTTAAGAAGTGCAACGCATATGTTAAATAACGTGCCTTTTGGAGAACACCGACCTTTCATAAAAAACTGAAACTGTATTTTTGCGACGCTTTTCTTATAAAATGCGAACTACAAATTCCACCGTCGTAAAACTGCTAATTTCGCCTTAATAAATTGTTATCAGCAACAGTATCAGGTTTTGATGATTTATCACCAGCCAGTCTACGTTGTAAATAAATACAATTATATTGTACATACTAATTTTTATTTTGAAAGGTGGACTAGAAATTAACAATTAATTTATTTTACTTGGGTGTACTGATTAACACAAGTTATAACACATCATATGATACGTTATCATAAAACGACGTCGCTTTTAAGTTAATCGAAGTTTAAAGAAAAAATATTTGAAAATCCTTTATTTCTCGAAATCAACTAATTTTGAGAATCATATTCTCCAAATGTGTAATTATAAAACAATAAAACTATATTTTAAAAGTTTGCATTAAACTAAACAAACAAATTTATATGTAAAATTAATTTATTTTAAAATTTGTTAAATTTGCAGTACATTGAAAAATAGGTTAAATTTTATAAAATACCAAAAAAAACTGAAGTTACATTCTTCTCCTGATGATCTAAAACTTTGTTATATTTTTTGAAAAATAGAATTCTAAGTTGAGGTCAATCGTTAAATACACTAGAAACTTAAATAAAATACGATTTATAATAAAACATCATTCATGTATTTATGTGTAATTGTGGTTATTATTTACAAACAATTTATTCGCTTCTAGCCCAGTTGGAAAGAAGAAATATACAAGTTTTTTTTTGAATCGAGAAGGACTTCGCAAGTTGATTCTAAGAAGAAAAAATAACATAAATTCACTGATAAAGATATGCTGAGTCAATTTTTTAAATTAATTTCATTAATTACACACAACTTTTAATATTGTAATCAAACAACAAAGTAGTTCTTAATCAGCTTGCTTGTTTTGTCAAAACTTACAGTTGATAAATTAAAATCAAAAATTATATGTGATCAATTTTAAACGAATAAAGTTAATAAAACACCAAACAAATTTATGAATCATCAAATGTGCATAATTTTTATCGTATGAATTTGAAATTAAAAACTATAGAAAGATAAGGTTAACACACAATACTATTTCAATAGATAAATAAAATAATATTAATTTGTTTTATAATTTTTTTCTCAAATTTTGCCGAAACTTGCATTTTTATAATTGTTTTCTTTATTGTTTATAATTATGTCTGAACCTAAAAAATGTTCTTCGCAATTAATTATTTTCAAAGATCACATTCACAAGAACAAACAATGTTCTACAACTTTTTTGCCACTGGCTGGTGCGGTGTACATCCTTATTAGAAATTTAAAACACTTTGTCTCTGTGGTTTTGTATTGTTTTGCAGTTCATACTGCACTTAGCCATTGTCACAACAAATCATCAGACACACGCACAACCTCGGAGGTTCAACGATGATTAATTCAACGCGCGCTACAAAGCAATAAAAATATTTTGCTGAAAATTGGCGGTTAGATTTTCCCATATGCGTTGGCATTTTTAGTAACTTTCAATCAACAGTAATACGCTAGACCAACACAAACAAAAAAAGACAGACAATTCAATAAACAACAAACAAATCTTAAAGAGACTTTGTCACATATATTTACGTCCGTTAGCAGTAGCCTCTGCTTAATAATAAATAAGGCTCACAATTAATGTGCCTGATTTCAGGTGCTTTTTTAGTTACACCAAGATTAATGTTATTGTTCCAATTGAGGATTAGCTACTAAGAAAGCACTGCGTAAACATATCACTTACTTCCACGGCAATTTAAACTAACTTGCTAAAATTAAAACAGAAGTACCTTTCTGCAAACCCTTTGTTTCGCGTCAACCGCTTTAAGTAGCGCTGACCGTATTGAACTGGTTAAGAAACGTTTGGTTGTGGGGAGTACACCGATTAAAAATTAACTTAAACACTAAACATCGCCGTCTCATGTCACATGTACTTGAGCTCATACGCATTGTCACTGAATGAGTTGTTAAATTAATCAAACTTAGCTGTAATCTGTAAGATGCGTTCCGAGAATGAAAGTTTGATGCTAGCGACAATATCGACAGCGCAAAAGTTAAGTCACTCCAGAATTCCTCTTAGGAGAGTTGTGCGAAGAAGAACGGAAGCGATAGATCCTCGATAAAGTTAAGCATAATCAACCTTCGCTAGACGTAGTATTTACCGGTTGTCTGCAGCTACCTAATGCAAAACCGTGGCGTGGTCTTTAATTGATCCGTGGTTCTAATCAGCTACCCAGCATTTTCAAGAGTTATCCAGGTATAACACATACAGCAAGAACATAAGGTCACGGAACGCCAAAATGATTTCACGTTGCAACCACAATTAATATGAAAACAGGAAAGCAATGTATACCCACGGTGAATTTAATCGGATTTAAACTTAACTACTAATTTGTGTTAGAAAGATGCACCTAAAATGCCCACGGAAGAAAGAAGATGCCCATGTTCGTCCAAGAATATGAACCGAATCTTTTTATTTTTCATCAATAGAAAATTAGCAAAATGCGCGCCAAATACGACTTTCGTCATAACATATTACTCGCGACACATGTTTTAATACGCTCACCACACATCCTACATTTACAAAAATAAAACCGTAACAAAAGCTTATTAAATGTCAGATATGACCCTCGATTTCTCATCTTTTAAAACTTTATTAGAACTTGTTCTAAAATTCAACCGCTTTCAAGCATTTATTTCAAGTATCGCTAATTTTCAATACAAACTTTACAGCTGACATAAAAACTGAACATTAGTGTAGTGACGCTATTGATTTTAAGATCGTACGCTAAAGAACGTAATGAATATTATGAGTTTATTTTATTTTTTTTAATCACTCTCTCACATAAGCGTTTTGAAACACCCTTCATAGTCATCTAGTATACAGTTCTAATTATTTTTGTGTGGATAACTTAGCTTTTCTTCGCAATCATCTTATTGCTTGAAATGAAGAAGACCATTTATCTGTACACAATATCTCCGATATATATTTTGACACCCTCATTTATCATCCAAAAAGTTCCATGACTTGAATATAAACCTCCTCCCTTGAGACTCAACCACTGACTAACTAACCAAACACAGATTAATATGAGGTAAATCCAATACATAGCTTAACTGTTTTTCTGTCTTTAATGTTGTAACTCACTGTAATCTACTTGTACAAGAGGATTTTTCCACAAATGTCGCTTCTGGGAAGGATTTTTACTTTAGTCCGAGCATTATAATGACACTGTCCAAAATAATATTGTACCTGTGGTGTAATCTAAATAGAGTTACTCTTCTTTTTACATATTCAACCCACCTCCATTCTTCCCCAGAATTTTATTTATCATTTTTTTGAACTGAACTGAACCTTCTTATAATGGAAAAATTAGACATAAAATGAAGAACTTTTATTGTAGACCTTAATAATGTGATTCTTTTAAAAGAAATTTATTTTTGGGTAATTTTTTGTGTGTTAATAAATTTTTTAATTCCCTATTGTTGTTGACGATTTTGACAGTCGCATAAAACTTGAAGTAGGGTTAGATTGTTGTTAATCCATTTAGTTTGCTTTCTCTCACAACACCTAAATGTCGTTCCAATGCAGCAACCACCAAGTAAGAAAATCATTTATCCAAAGAACAACAAATTTGTATGAAACCCAAAAACCTAGTTTTATATTTTTGGTTTATGCCAGAATAACTTTACGATGATTTGAACCCAGATTACTTTTTTTTAAATTTTATTAGAATAATCGTTATTCTAAAATCTAAAATGATTGTCAGACCTCTTCTTCATCCCATAACGCCCAGAGTCATAAAACATATTAATTATTAATATCCTGCTCATCTAATTTTTTCGCAATGTTATTTCTTTTGTCCAACACTTCCACTGTATCTTCAGAATTAAAATAACACTATTTTATATTGTAAAAATATATGTAGATTGTTTAGAAGAAACATCGTTTGTAACACTTGATTCATTAATTATTAGAACACGCAAATAAAAGACATTTTTATTGCATTTTATATTGTATGAAGTTCTACAGTACTTATGTTGTACCTGTACTTTCATTTTTTTGAAACAATATTTGTAGATAATTTTCACATTAAAAAACCTTTCCTTTTGTACACTTATAACTAAATAAAACTGCCATATATGCCTGTACATAATTTTGGTGCAAGACTGTTGCAGTTGTTATCATGGCTGCTTTTCCGAGGTTTGTTTATTTCAAGCCCACTCTGTGAGCCAAGAAAATCTTTGTCTGTTCTTGACTTCCTGGCGTTTCTATTGTTGCCATAATACTTTTAGTGGTAAACAACAATTCTAAGAAGCATATATATCTGACCTCAGAGCCAAAACGGTATAAGTCACATTTCTAAATTACAGGAGAGCAATTTGAAGATTTTGAACAATAATATTTTAAACAGATTACTATTGCAATAGGAGAGCAGGAGTTATTATTTTCAGAGTTATGATTTTAAATGCATTTTATTTAATCAAAATGGTACATTTTAAATATTGTATTGTGTTGTAAGTGTTATGTATGGTGCCCCAGAAGATCAGTATAAACCTGTATAGTGGTGACGAAACCGTGTGCAATTGTGGATTAGTTCGTCTGGCAAAGCATTTACTTGGTTTAGTTAGTAAACCACTAAACCTAAACATGCCAACTATCACCCACCATTCACATGGTAATATTAATTATGTGTGTAATGTGTTTTGTGAAATTGTGTTTCATTTTACATTTTTCCTAATTATCCGATGGTCTTGATGACCAAGTCCGAAACCAAAGTGGTGATTTAAAGATGCTAACTAAATGATAATAACCAACCTTTACATTAATTTATTTAAATAATTTTAAATTAATTGCAGGACTTAATACTGTTTGGTTCTAGCAAGGGACTTAATATCTTGTGACTTAATGTTTAGCTTCTACGAATTTATAGATACCTGAGACTTGATACTGAATTATTGAGAAACCCAAGTAGAATAATGCAGTAGAACCAAAATTAATTAATATCAATTATAACTAATTAGGGCAACGAAAGGCAAAACAACACCAAAAATACTTATTTTCTAAAATGAATGAGTTCAAACCAAAATATTACAAACGAAAACTATCGAACTTAAAGTTCGTAACAGACCAATAATTAAAAATTAGTACTACTATTAATTCAAGAAAATTATGCATAATAAAGATCATTGCATTTTCAGTCGTCTTCCTTGACGTTACCATGTAGAAGATTTTTAAAGTATTCATGGAATCTTTTAGGCAACCATGTTAGTAAGTTCTGTAAATCATTATACTTTTTAGTTGAAATAGGTTTTAGTGTCTCTTATTGGTTTCAGCAGTATTAAGTTAGCATTGAGAACAACTTCCTTAGAATTAACAGTACGTTTTCTTTGCGTGTTAGTCTTTAGTGGCTCTATTGAAATCAACTTGTTCAAAATTTTCTTGATTAAAATTTGTTTTAAAATACAATACCAGGTGTTTTGCTAAAACTTCATATGAACCACTTTAGATATCAAACAGTTTTGATTATTTATGGTTTTTGTTATTGTGAAAGTAAGATCCGGATTCTTCAGATAAAAGGGTAAAATTTTAAAGTCCATGGTTTCCATTTGCGCTACTTCAGTTTTATTGCCACAAAGTCTGAAAAGCTGCCAATCCCATGGAGTTATTAAGGAAAATTGGGGGTAGCTTTTTGTCTTTCTATTCGTGCATGAATTGTATCCACCTCCATGTGGGTATGTCCTTTAACAGGTACTTATGTTCAATGCATTTTATGGAAGGCTTCAGCATAAGAATCGAAAGATAGCACATAATCATCTGATGATTTCTGTTTTGTGATGGACAGTTATTGCCCAGATAACAATTTTTCTACAGATTCTTTTACATTTAAATTAATATATTTCAGAATACATAGAAGATATTTCATCACTGTCCGGCTATAGATTCATCCCAAGTGAAGTAATATCCTATTTTCTCTGTTGCATCATAGACTGTATAATTGAAAGTCCATAGCTTTAGAGAATAGAAACTCTGAGCATTTGTTAGTAGAGGAGTAGGTAAGCATTTTTGAAATCCACCGAAAGTATTTTGGTGTTTGCCTCGGTTTTATAAGTCTCCTTTATCCTGTCGCTTTAATTTATACCGATTACCTGCATCAAGCAGATGTGCGTCATAGTTAGTTTGTAATTCAATGTCTTCCAGTGATTTAGACTTTTTGAGTTTGACAACATATCCATCACATGTGTCACATGTATCATTCCCTGGTTCCTTGAAAGATAAATTAAATTCCGAATTGAAAATGTCACTATATAGCCATTGCTTGGGAATATCTTCAAGCACCGATACATCACTGAAATGTTGAGATGGCTGCCTAAATACTTTCTCTGGGATTTATTCCTGGAATAATGTGATTCTATACACGGAACTTCTGTATGTGCTCTGATGATATTTTACATTTGAGGCAATTTTGTTTGAGGGTTCATGTTTACCCCTTTGATCAGGGATTACAATTCCACCCAGTTGCCTTTCGATTATGCATTACGTACAGAAGTTTGGGATATATTTAAGGTGTTAAGAAAATAGGTGCGACACATACTAAACTTTTACCATTTACACTAAAAATACATTAACGACGTTACTCTTTTCCAGCACGAGATTCCGTTCTAGCACGTACACGCTCAACTGGAACTTTTCGATGCAACTCCCTATAAGTTGTTTTTTCTGTCCAGTTCGAGGCTACCATTCAAAATTGTGAGTGAATTAGAACACGACTTTCAACTGATATGTTCTGATTGCACTGCTTTTTACATTCATCACGACAAGGTGCTTTCATTTCGCTTTTTCCAATAAGCTTATTAGTGGCTAACAGATATTCTTCACCAGCAGCTCTCCTTTGCTTTTTAATGTTTTTTTTCTAATTAACATAATTTCTTTTCTAGTTTCTTGGATTTCTACAGCTTCTTGCTCTTGTTCTTCTTCATTTACGTTCACTACTTTCCTCAGGTAGATAAAGCGGATCTTCAGATTCAGTAAACTCTTCTTTATGTTGTAAATTATTTGCGTCTACTTCATCTGCTTTATAGAGAGGTCCATCGCCATTATTTTGAATAATAATCTTTTGTAAAATATTAATTTTAGAAGTTTTCTCGAATTCGTTATTTTATCTTCATTTCTATTGCTTTGAAGCTTTCTGGTAGCTGACTCGTCTGTATTATCTCTGAGAATTTTTCTGTATTGGAAAAAAGCGCATTGTTTTTACTACTAAAGATGGTATTGTACATCGTTATTCAAATAAATAACATCTCCTCTAGAATTGTCACATCTAGTTGTAAGAATTTTTAAATGTTCTTGAGGGATATCCTGCGTGCTATTAGTAGTTGGATATATTTCCATGACGATCTCAGCATCTTCTATAATATTATTTTGCGTGTGTATCAGCAACAAAAGCTAAAAGTAAAACAATAACAAAATTTGTTTTGATAAACTCATGTAATTTTTTAATTACCGTTATCTTTGGTCCAAAAAGAGGATATAACAGGTTTTTCGGGTATTTCTTTGCATTTGGCTTGATGTCATCATGTTGACCCTATTCACTTAAAACAATGGAATTATCAAGTATTTCCTGTTAACTTCATGAACAAAATAATGTGACTTAATATTATGACAACTGGTAAACACTAAAACAAAACAGTATTAAGTTCAGTCACCTAACCTCACATTTAGACTTAATACCTTAATATTGGATATCTTTCCAGAACCAAACAGTATTGAAATCCTTTAATACTGTTTGGTTCTATTTATAGAATACTTAATACCAATAATCTACAACTATTTCTAAACGGGAGGAACTGGACTTAATACTCATCACCATTAGAAAGAGCGGAAAAATTCTACAGGAACAATCATAACCCCAAAAACGAAAAAGTGGACTTAATACTGTTTGGCTCTGAGGTCCAGATATGTGATTAAAATTGTAAAAATTTCACTTACGTTTTGTTGAGGACGTTGGATGCTACCATTTATTAAACTTCACTACTGTTTTGGATAATTTTCTAATGTTAGAGCAAATTTACTTCAAAGTATTTATGTGGACAAGATGCGGTAATCATGCACTGGGTAAGTAGGAAGTCTTCTATTCCGTTCAAGTCTTCATCCTTGTCAATTTTATGAGTTTCATCTTATAGTATTTGCACTTTTGATTTTCTTGTCGTTACCATACAGAGAATTTGTTTGGGGGCAAAAACGCCCAGTTTGAACTACTTTCCAGTTTGTTATTGTTGATAAGTTTCTCCTCTGTTACATTTACATCCAACAAAACTTTCAACAAGTCACATCGACACGATTGATTACATCGGGGTCGTTTCAAACGTTGCTGAACCCGAATTAAGTCTTGTTTAACAAACAACACCATATTAACACAAAAATAAAAAATATTACTAAATTATTAAACCACAACGAAAAACACGAATGAATAATAAACTTGGTCTCTGCACTGAAGGCGCTGGCAGGTCTGGAACATTATAAAATATAGGTCGTTCTCGCAATAATCAAATAAATACCAATGTTATAAAATTAGAATGAAGTAGTATTTAAAAAACATTGGGCTTAATGAGAAATAAGGCATGACTCAACTTCATGGAAGTGAATGAATTAACGGAGTTCACCAAATTTTAACAAAAAATTTAGTTGCGTTATTTATGAGTTATATTATGTATCAACAATGTCTAGACATTTTTATTAATGTTTGAATAATATACAAATAAACATTTTAAAACAAATTTTACATAGAGATTTATTATACCTCTGCAACCACTCTACGAACAGATTCAAAGCATTTCTATTTGCTCATAACTCAAATTACTCATAATGTTGGTTTTGTGAAGTTTTGGTGGTTTTAGTTTCATTTAAATAACATTTTAAATAATATTCTCATATGGAAGTGCAGAAAGCGAAACAATTAACATCAAAAATTTTAGGATTAATCGTTGGGATTAAAACGACAAATGAAATTAAGTTTCAAATATACAGTTATGTACGAAGTAGGAATGTTATTTTTATTTAAGAGGGCTGAAATGAAATATGTGATGGCAAAATGTTCTTTGTGTTTTACATTCTCAAATTAACATTTTTCAAAAAAATCTGAATGCCACATTAAGACAATTTCCTGAATTTTAATTTATTTTGTCAAAAGAATGTTTAAAGAATCTTTTGAAAGAATTGTAAAATTTACAATAATTTAAAGTTAATTAGATGATAATAAACTTTTTGTTGGCAAATACTTTTGTTTTTAATTTAATAATAAAATAATCAAATAAGTATCTCATTAAAAAAATTTACTAATGTAAACAGAAAATAATTTAATAAAGCGGAAATTTAACTTTTTAATAAGAAAATAATGCAGTAGAATGTAATAAAATATTAGAAACGATTAATTTCTATGGTAGAGTAAAATTTACTAAGTTTACGATGATAAAACAATTTTCAATTTAAGGTAAATAAAATAAATTGAATTTAAGACGTGCATGATTTTAATTCTTAACAAACTGAATTGAATTTCCATTATTTTCATAATTTTAATTTGGAATTAAATTTATCTTTAGATTACAGGGAATTTATTTTCATATGTTTTATCGTTATGATCACGCTAAAAACTCTAAATTTTAGTGATAATTTCATTGGGTAAACTTAAGAATTAAAATTATGCAAACAATAGAAATGGAACTCATTTTCTTCAAGAATTAAAATGATGCAATTTAAATATTTTTGATAAAATAGTAAACAACAACAATTACCTACAATTAATAAATAATAAAAATTTGGTCAGTATTTAAATTTAATTCAAAAACTTTAAATAACTAAACTGTCCAGTATTCAAATAAGACTGAAGCTATACCAAAAATAAAAGTCAAAATTTTATTTTAATGATTCTTGTGGTGATACTTTAAATTGCAAATACTAAATTTGAGCTGAATTAAAAATTTATATTATTTTTGCATTTAAGTTTCATCATCATAACTGGATTACTGTCAATAGAAGAAGATATAAACCGAAAACAAATGAAGAATGGAAGAAGCAATGGAAAAAGATACAGGGAAGAAGAACGGGTAAAGGTAAAGTGGTGGAACAGATATTGTGAGTGGGCACAAAAAGAAATAAGAAGAGGTAAAAGGAGATAAAAAGGAGGAAAATAGTAGAGGAATCTAAAAATTAAATAAAATTAGGGTTTAATGCAAAAGAAGGATGGATGAGTATAAAAGTGAAGAAAGGTAATGAGTAAACGAAGGAGAAACAAAAGAATGGTAAGCACATTAACAGAAAGAAAATGAAACAGAAACACATTGTAATCATTTAATGGAAAGAGAGAAAAAAACTGAGAAACTAAGAGGAAAATAAAAGCAGAAGAAAGTGGCGACTAGAAAGAGAGAAACAAAAGTAAATAAACGATAAAAGAAATAAAATGAGAAAAGCAAAATAACCGGGTTAGTGCAGAGAAAATAATGGTGTAAAACGACGAAAGTAATAAGAGAAAGGTTTAGCAGAATTTGAAAAGGGAAATAGTTCCTGGAGGTGCGGAGAGAGGTTAAGATTTACCCGATATACAAAATAAACAATTATAGGGGAGTGGTGTACATAAATTATATGCGAAGATTCTAAGAAAAAGTTAGAGGAAAAGAAAAGAATAAAATTAATTCCGGATTGACAAAATTTAGGGAAGAAAGAAGAATGGTGGATAACATTTATATGATAAAGTAGATAGTGAATAAAAAGTTGAAAAGAAGGAAGGCAAGGTTTTCAGATTTTCTAAGATATTAAAGAGGCATTTGATAAGGGTATGTTATAGAGGTGTTAAGAAAAATAAAATGGAAAAGAATTTGGTGATGGTAATAGAGAGATATATAAGAAAACGAAGTGCTAGACGGAGAGAAAAGGAAAAGTAGATAGGTATTCTGAACAAAGAAAGGGTTAAGACAAGTAAGTCTACTCAATCCAAGTTTATTTGCAAAATATGTGTACATAGGGAATTTAGAAAATAAATAAAAGACACAAAGGTGATGTCGATGCAATGCAGTGGTGGGCGTACAGCAAAAGAAGATAAGGGACGTTGGTGAAAGTGTAATAGTGTATGAAGTGAAGATATAGGGATGGAAAATGGAGTTATTATAGGAGGCGCATAATACCAGAGGAAATTAAACTATGTAAGTTATGAATACAGGCGTGGAGGATAATGGTGAGATATGGAGAGAAAAATAGTAAAAATTAGGACAATGTGATTCTGGTAAATGCTGAAGAAAAGTTAGAGAACAGAGATAAAAGTATGGACAGGAAAATAGTGGGTATACTAGATGTATGAACACTTTTCTTCCTTTATGTTCACGTTTTGTTTATGAAGTGGTTACATTCTTTATTCGTTCACACAAGGAAGTCAAGATAATCAACGACATTTCACTTACATTTACTGTACGTACTTTACACTCCAAAGTACTGTAAGTTGCTGATAGCGACTTTCTTTAATCAGCGTCAAAAAATGTATATGATTTACAACGACGACGGCGACGACAACGTACAGAATAGCGATCCTTTCTGATATTAATAATACGGTTTTCATATATTGGCGTTTTATTGGTTTTAATTTAAATTTTGGTCGCGTAAGTACAATTAAGGAATTTTTAATATTTCATTTGATCGCGTATATTGTTCTTGGAAACTTTAGTATGTGTACTTGTTTTTATTGGGTGGAACGTGTCGATTTAGTGTTGATTCTATAATCTCCTCCTAAACGTGAACTAGTCCATTACGGGTGAATATTACAATTTATAGGTTTATTTGTTTGTTTTAATTTGTCTCTTATTGAAGAAATTGGTGTTTATGTGTTTGTCGACACAAGTGGTAAGGTTAAAGCTTTGTGAAATATATTGCACTAAAAGTTTATTTGAATAAAAAAATAAAAAATTTAGAAACAAAATTTATTAATAAAAATTATGGTAAGTTAATTCAAATCAATCATTGATGACGTATTAAATTAAGATACGAATTTCTGGTACTAATCTAATTTCAATTAAAAAATATTTTTATTTTTTTTTAGCTAAACCATTTTCATTTAATTAAATTAAGTAGGTAGTGAATAGAATTTGTTTGTTACTTGTAAGCGTTAAAATAAAATTATCTGCAGTCAATATAAAAGAACTGTTTATGTGAAACGTCTGGTTGAATTGGACAAAATATCACGTATTAGATATAATATTACCGACATTCAGGCACCACAAAGTAAGATAACAGGGTTACCTAAAAACTCAGTGATTTCTGTGTGAACATTATTAAAGGACAAAATGACACAGGAAGACAGAGGAAAGAATTATGTTTGAGAAGACACTGATGTTAAGAATTGAACTGTTAAGACGTTATGAGAAATAAAGTGAACAACAATTAAAATCGGTCTAGTAAAATTTTAAAAACATTAATTAAAGACGTTATGCTTTTGTGAATGAACGTAAAAAGTAACTTAAAAGTAAATCTCCGAAAAGTGAATTAATTTGATTGTGAATAAACAATTAAAATCCCAGCGTTGTTGCAGCTCGCGTTGTTTATTTCGCCCGTTGTGAAAAATTGTTATAAACAATTAAAGAATTAGTAAAGTAAATGGATGGAAAATGAAAAAATGTGGTCAATACCGAGGGAAGAAAGCAAGCCATGCTTCCGACGAGAAAGCAAATGTGCGGAATTAATACAATTTCGTCAAATGGTACAGGTTAGTCATATAACAATTTGTTAATAAATTAATGTTTGCGTTAAATATAAATAAAATTATTCAGTAGATTTAAAGATACTTCCAAGTAAAAATAATGTTTTATAAAATATTTTATGTAATGTGTTTTGTATTTAAAGATATGCTATGGATGAAATAAATTGTTGTTAAACTAAGTTAAAACGTACCAAACCTGAGATTAAGAGAGGGTTAAAAGTTTGAAGCTAAATTTATAAGATTTATTTAAAAAGAAATTTAGATAGTTTTATGTTAAATAAAACAAATGTTTATTAAAAGAACATTAACAATCCATCGCAATATTTATATTCTTATAGTAACAATTTGTTTTATTCTGTATTCTGAGATCCCAAAACTAGGACGTATTACTACAGCGTCGGTGGCGCCTGATTTGTTTTGAAGTATCCGTACATCTACAATTTACTAAAATCACTACGACCGCTCGTAACTGCAGCTAGACGGCGTTACTTTGAAACGAATATTTATTTTTCTTAAGCTTTATTATTGTACTCAAATAAACTGTAACACGTAAATTTAATTAATTACAGACAATAGTCTACTTACTAAAATTTCTTATCAACATATTGGGTTACCAACTATTACCTCTGCTAGAGTATTAAGATAGGTATGCATTATTTTTTTCTTGTTTTGGCTACAAAGTTGAATATAAAGTAAATTTTGATTGTCTCTCTCGAGCATCTATTAAACAGTCTCATGCATTGACAGACAAAAATACTCAACGAAGAAGTTAATAATTCTATATTTATTCATTCCCAAAATACCAACATTCGATCGTTACGGATTAACATGAAACTTTGTTAAACATCAAAACTAAAATTTTGTCAAATGAAACATATAAAATGAATACATATTAGAAAACGGTGTTGTATTGTATGTTGTTATTCCGTTAACTCAACCGTTGGTTCTAACTAAGCTTCGATAATACTCACGTAGGGAACTGGGCTAAAGACGAAGCAATTTTCCAAAAGATATTGTTTTGGAGAAATATCGATAAAGATATGGAGAAGATTGTAAAACTTCCCAAGTTTCTGCAGACATTTAACCTTCACTAACAAACCATCTCAGAAAACTGAGACTGAATCGATATAGATTATGCCGGACCAATTCAAGTTGTTTATTTTTTAGTAGTTATCGACGCCAAGTAGAAACAAAATAAATCAAAAAAGTCCCCACATGACAAAAACGATTGAATTATTAAAAAAAGCTTTTTATTCCATTCTAGTGGTAATGGTTTCTGACAACCAATTGTTCTCCATTTAAAAGCAAAGTGTCAGGGGTGCAACTTATTTATGCGTAGGAAAAACAAGGTCAAGGTTAGGTTCTACACAAAAGAACACAATGTCATGTAACTATGGAAATATTACTAGAAATAGGATCAGTTACACTATCAGGTTTATCTAGCCGATGGTTACTTGTTAATATAGATCACCTAAGTAACTAGTGTTCTTAAAAAAAAATAACATTCTCTGACGAAGAGGTTCCACAGAAATAGAACATGAGAATCATATCAACTTTTTAGCCAGTGTTATTGTTAAATTCCAGTTCCAGCAGCGTTTAATAAAAATTAAGGGTACAAGTACAAAAAAAAAAGAAGAAACTTTTGAACTTGAAGCTCCTATGCCATCCGTACGTCGCCCAGAGAAACCAGACTATTACGGTACATTTAGAGAGAGATACTGTAAATCGTGTGTGTTGAATTAAGTGATGAGTGTAAAGTGCAAATTCTTATTTTTGATTTATATTCATGCTCATTTTAATGATCAAAAATGTGTGGAAGACTGTTATATTTTATAATATAAGACTAAACCTGCAAAATTCTGTATAATCTAAAGATTCTGCAAAAATGCTCGTAATAAAACACTGTAAATAAATTTTTGATATAGTTTTTGATTTATTGTTATATAAATTTTTTTAAACCAATTTAAGTATTATATTTCGATCTTATACAGTGTTAGTATCGTAAAGTCCGCATCAAACTTTGGACCTTGGCATTAATTACGGTTTTTTTTAAATAAAAATTAAAGCATAAAAATAGTAGTCAAAGGATGCATTATTTCTTAAATGTAAATTTTAACAAGTTATTTGGTATAAGATTAGCCCCACGTTGGGCGCCAAAATTTAATGATTTAATGTATAAAAGTTTTTTTACTTCACAATACGTACTTTACGTGTTTTATTAATATTTTAACTTACCTCTAAAATAAAATGTATTTTTACAATGTTTTTAGATAAATAGAACATTTAACGCTAAAAAAAATTACGTAATGTGAGTACATTATAATTTTTTTTTTAAAATTCCTACGAAAACAGTTTTTATCGATCAAATTTGCATCCAAAAACCGATTTTATTGTTTTAATTTATATTTTGTTATTTAAAAAAGGATTTCTGTTGATTATAACGGTTAACTGCTAAAAACGGGAAACTTTACGACTACCCGAGTATCAAATAAAAAAACCAATAGTATTCGTATATTGCTATTTTATTTTCATTTATGTTCAAATAAAATATATTTGGGATGACTCTTTAACACAACTGACATGTTTTCTTTTGAAACACAGATGTACTTCGTTCACAACTAACATTAAGAATTGCTTCCTAATCTTTAATTTAAGATGTGATTGTTAACTGAACAATTTTGACCGGCATGTTTTTGTATTGCACTGATAACAATGCAACTCAAACCCTTACGATTACTTCGTCGTTTAAAGAAAATCAAGCAAAACGCCAATGTTTTGTGTAGTTGTTCTTTTTTAATTTAAAAGTAGTATTGAAATTTTCAACAACAAGCAATATTTTTTCGTTTTCAAATTTCTAGATTTATTAAAATATGTATATATTTTACTATAAGGGATGAAAGCTGTTTTCGAGAGAGATAGAGAATTTCTCGCAAGCAATACCATTATATAGTAATATTAATAGTAATATATATATATATATATATAAAATGCTTTCATTCTTTCACGTTAAAACATGTTTGTAATAAAATCTTTGGGGTTTAAACACGTGTAATAAAATATTAAAGATTACAACGTTTCGCCACGCTAACACGCAGCTTTTTCAAGTAATTGAAATAAAAAATAAAAAAATGTTATTCATAAATTTTTTCTTCGTTAAATATTTGAATTTCCCATGTTTTATTTAACCAATACTGAAAAAATCAGGTGGTTATTAATAAATTTTTTAAATTTAAAATTTCAACATTTTTGAGTTGGTGGACACCCTCATCAGCTCAAAATTTTTCTCGGACAATTTTTTTTTCGCGTTTTCGCGTCTAATATCTAAAAGTACCTGGTCGGACTACACGTAATGAAGCCACTCAAAAACTTACAGTTGGTTATTTATAAATGATACTTTATGTCTGGCAAAACGTTTATTTAACGTGGTACATTAAGGAGTTTCTTCTAAAAGTTAAAATTCAATTGCTTCTTGAGTTATTCTTTATGATCCTCTAGAACTATTTTATTGTAACCGTTTAAAGTTTATTGTTCACAATTAACCGCCTGATATCTAACTCCGAATTATTGTCTTACTGTCCGCCGTTTTCAACCGATTTTCTTAACGTTGTTGCTGTCTTCAGATTTGATTCTTTACACAGACTTTGTAACACTGCACCTAATTTTCATAACATTCTTTCTGCACTAAAGATATTTTGTTTCAGATTTGATTATTTACGCAATAATTCTAATTTCTATAAGATTCTCTTGGCACGAAAGTAGATTTGATTTAAAACGTCAACGGTGCGACTTCTATTAGCTAAAATTTTTACTCATAACGTCTCCGGTTTTAGTACAAACCCTTGTACTGCCTTTAAGCAACCTGAAACCTCCATTGTTATAAACAGACCGTTTAATTTACAGTAATACTACCGAAAGCTAGAACCAACAGCATCGTTGCCACATTCTACTCTTAGACTGCTGTCATACCCTTGCGGGATAGCTTTGGTGTTTGAAGACTTTATCTTTAACCCAGTTAAGTCGGGCCACTACTTAGGCTTCGGCAAGCACCTCGAGGAAGCAATCGCAGTACACCCAAAGTTTTAAAGAGCTGCGTCTTAAATAATCTTACCCTCTAAACTAAAGTTATTTTACATCCCATTCCTAACTATTCTGCTTACAGAAACTTAATAAATTATCGCCAAAATTCAAAAAATTGACGTTCAAATTTACGTGTGCGTAAGCTGTCAAACCGTGGAAGTGGCTATATTAGCGCCGATACATACTCTGTGCGGCGAAAATCCTGCTCAAAAACATTAAAATTTGTCGTATTCATTTTATTACTACAAATTGTGATTTATATTTATTTGCTTATAAGTAAACAGCACTTATGTAAATATCTGAGTAATTTACTGTATGAACTCTGGTATTTCGTTTTCTCTGGAGGAAGCAATTCCAAGCCGAAAATAAATGTTGTTTCACCCACCCCTGTGCCTCACATGTGCGAGGTACGTTTCAAGTTTTTAAAAAAACGTCATAACAATATCAAAATCGTGTAGGTATGTTTATTAAGATAAAGTTAACATAAGGAAAGTCAGATGTCGCCTAAAAAATTAATACATAAAATAAATAGATTATTAATATTATTCAAGACCTGCTGTCAAATTTCGCTTCTGGTATCAAATTATGCCCGGTTCCAAATTTCACGCACATTGTGGGGGCCAAATTGTATAATCAAAAAACATGGACATAAATTGCTTTGCCAAATATAGACCATAATCGTTTGAAGCCAAGTTTAAATGCTAGATATTAAAAATATTTAAAAATAGTATTAGTCTGATAATTAAAGGCTTTTAAAGCATTTTTAATTTAAAACTTTTCTACTCTTTGTCGAACCCTAAACATGATAGACATGATACTCCTATTTGATATTTCTATCAAAACAAAATTATTAATAGAATTTATAAATGGGAAATTGACAATTGGAATTAAATATATAAAAAAAAAAATTATAAAAAAAACACACATTAAAAGATGCTTTTGCTAAACCTATAATTTAATTTTAAGATCAAAACTTTCTCAAACGTTCACGTTCAAAAAGTCGGATTTTAATTTTTGTATTAAGAACTTTCCTAAAGAAATAAAAATTATAGAAAACATAGTTTAGAGTAAATTTGCTGTTCGGTAACATTTTTTAAGTAGTTCAATTCAAAATTACATAACAATTTTCAACACTACATTCATACCCAGTAAATAATAAATAATCACATCTAGAGGACGTCCAGGTACAGAAGGAAGTGTTCCCATAACTACAAACAGCATTTACCCGTTTATTGCAAGGTTTTATTTGTTCAATAAAAGGTTTAAAAGCTAGATTAGCCCAATGTGAATTGGTGCATGTTTGCGTTGCGACAATCGCTTACAGTGTAATGGTACAAGCGATTTCTTTATAAGAGAAGGCATGGGTGTGTAACTTATTGTAGCGTTCTATATAAAACTCGATTTTAAAATTATCTTGGCGGAATTCAAGGTTTTTTTAAGTAAACCATTTATTGAAGAGTGTCTTGACCAATGTCTAACTTCTTTAAGGTCATGGTTTTTAAACTAATCAGTTATACATCCACATGAAAAACACATAGCTTTAGAGCCAAGCGTTAATTAGACTGCGATTTGGAAAGTATTACCATCAAGCATTGTTTCAAGGAGCTTAATAAAGTAAACCTTTTTAAAAACGTTTGGTCCCACTTAATGTTCACTTGCTTTTATTTTAAGATATAGGAATTGTTCGATACTCTTGACAATTGAATTTTATTTTAAAACGAATTTTGACCTTTATGGAATTAGCGCGCGTTTATCGCCTGTTTGCATACAAAAGCATTTTTTGCCTGTTTGAGAAACACTTCAATAACCTATTCTTTTACACTGAATGTTAATTACCGCTACAAATAAAACTTAACTACTAAACATTATTTACTTTACTAATTAAACGGAAAATACTTATTTATGCACAAACTAAATTAATTTATAAATAACAATATGGATTTTAGACATTTTTATTATAAATCTTGACTTGATTATTTTCAATTTGAAAAACAAGTTTTTATTAATTTAAAAAATAACTTTCCACTGCAATATACTTAAAAAACCCAGTTACGCTGGATAGGATTGTTACCGACTCCAACCGGAGAAATTTGGTTTACTTGGCAACGCTTCAAAAATATCCGTTTTGGAAAGCTGTAATGATCATAGGTTGTTGACGTTTTTATAATAAGGAAATTATATTGACGTCACCGATCCCTGCTTTAAATCCCACCGTAATTTTACCATTATTAATCCCCACTAAAATTGCAGATAAGAACTGGTATAAATTCGGCTGTTTTTCGTAGTTTAAGTCACTTAGAGCTAGTAGTATAATCTTCGTTTAAAGTTAATTTTGGTTTAATTTCCTAAACGATAATTGTTGTCACAATGGTATCCTTAAAAATTAAACCATAGTTAACTTTAAACGGAGATTGTACAACTAACTCTTAGAGATTTTTCTATTTTTTCTAAAATTCGGGAGTATTCTGACCTGTTTAAATAAACTCGACCGATTGCCTGTACCTGATTATTCTCTTGATATCCTGCTGAAGTACTATTGACCTCCACCTGAACTTGATCTGAAATCAATACCTGATTAATCTGCTATATCTTTGTTTTATTACGCACAAGTACTCTTGTGTTACGTCCATAGCATCAAAAAGCACAGTATTTTAATGTACCGCGTTTGGAAGCTAATAACGTAATACTTTATCTATTTTGCTTTGTTTAACATCACCCATTTGCGTTCGGCCGTTGTTTAGATGCTTTCTTTCATACTATACTCTGACTTCCTGTCGTAATCCCAAACACTATATACCTGTTTGATAACCGCCACAGAAAAGCTTTCGACACTTTACAGCGTATCTTGACGTCGTTACGGAACCGTCTACTCAGGCTGGACAAATCCTTCAATTCCCCGGGTAAATTAATTCGTAAAAACCAGATTTACCTACAGAGCTTTTATATACAGAAGCTATCAACAAACTTACAACCCCGCATAAAAGTCGCTCTGAGTTATAAACCAAAGCATATCTAGAAAGCAAGCACAGGATATCGCTTTGTTATAACGAGCCCGAACCTTTTCCAGTTGTTAAAGTTAAACGTTTTTTGGTGTACAACTACTAAGAATAGGTAGTAAGAATAACACACTATTTATTTTCACAGAAACAACTCCCAAAGGTTCCAATTTTACACCTGGGGTCTGCCGCCATTGACAGCCGGCTGTGTCTCTTCAACCACCGCCGTGGCATACTACGCCTACTGGGGGTTGCAAAAAACCTATCAACTGCAGACAATTTAACTATTCAGTTTTCTTTGTATTATATAATTAACCCACGGATACATAATTATTATTTTGTTAATTACCTTTATGTTTACAAACTGAATATACGTCTTAAAAATTGGATTCTCTTTATATCTTCACTTTGGTTACTTGAGGCAAAATAAATGTTGTACACTTGTATTAATCTTAAGAAACTAACGTTTCTGCAGGTTGAGGGTTTACAAGGCAACACCATAATCAAACTAATTCTTTAACTGAAATCTAGAGAGGCTGGGAGATTTAATGAATGCAGTTTTCAAATTTCTACTCACCGTGTCTACATGGAAGTGGGGCTACATTTTACTGTAACAAAACCCATTGAACTACTTAGCAACTTTTTTAATTATTTTTTTAGGCCTGTGTCCTGTTTGGTTAAAATGTTTTGTTGGAACTGTCGGAAAGAGATTCAATATCTTTAAAATTAATAAGCAATGTTTCATCAAGAAAAAGGCAATGTTTTCTGATTAACTACACTTGTGGCCAGATTCACAAAGAGGTGATAAGTTAACCACCGTAGTTAAATCGAGTTTACCACCAACTCCGTATCCACAAACGAGGGCAAATAAATTTCATTGGTTGTTGCCATGGCAATAACCACAGAATTACCCACTGCCCAAAAACAGGAGTTAAAATTTTAACCACCAAATTCACTCGAAATGATGAGTTTGAAAAGTATGTTTTTTATTGCAATTTTGGAAAATGATAGTAACGTCATAAATAGTGATCTGGATATATGTTTAGGTCTGATCTACCATGAAATATCTTTAAGTCCTTTTCAATTTGCAATTTTCTCGAGGGCTTCCGTCTGTCGCTGTTGGAACCTCAGGTTTCGCTCTTCTTGTTCAAGGAGCGCTGCCATGTTGTCATTACTGTAACAAGAAATCATTTGTATTTCAAATGTGTTGGATAGTAATAATAACTATTTAGCTCATTACCAAAAGGATAAAGAATTGAAAATGCTAGATGCCAAGAAATATGAGAAACATTTACCCAGTTGAAATGGTTTGTGTGCCTATGCTGACCACTTACACATTTTCAATGTGAACATCAGTAATGTCTACCACACTGAATGGATAGACTCTGTCTTTATGAGTGGAAGATTCTGGAGCTTTCTCGTGCAGCACTGGCTGGCAGCCTCCATCCTGCGATGATGATTGACCGAGAGTCGGCCCCGAGGGTTGACCGAGAATATTCCTTGCCTCAGACTCGACCGGTGCTGGACTTATTGCTGTAAGAATCAACCCAAAATATATTTAATTGTTGATGTGCACAAAGAAATTGTATAACAATGTAATTTTGCAGATAAAGTACCCGTGTGGAGTCCAATTTAGAGGTTTTCGCTTGGAATACCTAAAAACCAAAGCAGTTATTTTTTCAATTTCCGTTAATGGTGGTGGTGGAGGACCAGCACCAGTCTTGCTGACTTCTTATTTCATTGCGGTGACTGTAAAATAAAAAGTGTGAACTACTTTTTAATTTGTTCTTCTTAAGCAAATATGCAGAATATGCATTATTCATTGTAACACATCCATCTACAAAATCTGTGTTACCAAAAAAAACAATAAATTCACTTATATATTGTTGAAAATTTTGTACTTCTGGACGTTCTCTTCTGATCTTTAAATCGCTGTTTGACTTCTTCTACCGTCCTGACGGTCTTCAACACTGCATTCACTGCATTGCAGATGTTGAACCAGCAGTGATCCTTTTTGGACTTAGTTATGGCTGGGCTAAGTTTAGCGTTTAAAACTTTCTTGACGTTTTGATAAGTGCAAACAACTCCTCTTCTGTAAAGCTCGCCTTTCTATATTTTACTCTCCATTTTTACTCTCAGAGAAAAGTTAAAACACCTAGACGAAAATTTGAAATTGAAAGATAGCTTTGAATTGGCTACCACAGTAAAAAGGAATTTTATTGGTTTAAAAATATTGGCGTCATCCCCGCTAATCAAATTTCAAATTTGATTAGTTGACAAGTCGTGACATCACTCATTATTTAGCCCCAAGTAGCCACTAGTGGTTAACATGTTTGTGGATACGGATTTGGTGGGTAACGAGTGGGTAAAAACTGTGGTTAAATGATTACCCACTAGAATGTTTGCTCCTGTTTGTGGATCTGGCTATTGGTGTTAATTCATCCTTTATAGGAGCTTGTTTCTTTGTCTTTCACTCTAATTCCTGAGGATATTTGGTCAAACTTGTCGTAGACATCCTGATCTTCTGTTTACCAAAAGTAGATATCACATTTACAAGAGTTAATCTTTAGTTCTAGCTGCCTGTTTTATTTGACTAACAATTTTAAATCCGATTCTTACTTATTGCCCAGGATTTTATCGTTGAGGAAGAAAACATTAAATTCAGACTTTAACGACTTTACGATTGGGTGGATAGATGAACGGAAAAGTAAGTACTTGAAGTATCATCTTGTTGTGCTCCTATTTAAGAACGGATTTTTGATGGCCCTAAAGTAAGAATGGTAAGTTAGCAGTAATATTGGTAGAGAAAAACATACAACTTAGATGTATTGCTCTTGGTTGCTTTTAGCATAAGGTTTTTCTCCAACTTCATGTAGGCGAAGGTGTTGTCAAATATCACATGCTTTGAAACCCATTTTGGCTACAAGTTTTTTATAAAAGTTTTCTACTGCTATCGGCTTTACCCGGCCATCTTTCTTGGAGAGTGCGGACACATTTTGTTCGTAAAGGATTTTCACCATTGCTTGTGTAACTTCTCCGCACAGCATCAGATTGCACAGACTTGTTAACTAGTTTTAATCCACATTCGTCAACAGGTTTAGATGTCATGTTTCAATGCTGTGCCGAAGACCGCTTAAAGAACTATTTGGAAAAGAAATGGTTGCTTAATGTACGTAAGCGCAAGTTACTACTAGATTATTTAAACTAAGAAAAATGCCAACAGTTAATTGTAACGACATGTGTGCGTTTAAAGTGCATAGCGCTATCTAAGCGATAGCTTCAATGCTTGAAACACGTGTGTCGATAAAACCAATAAAACTTGACACTTGAAACACCTGATGCACATTTCGCTCTTATTATGAGCTCATCAGAGGTATATACTTAAGTGCGGTATACAACTGTACAAGACGGCGGTTGGTCTTTTAAACTCTCGTGGAGCAATGAACATAAGTAAAATGTGTGTCGTACGACATCTCGTGTAAAACATTGACACACTTTAAACGCACACATGTCGTTACAATTGACTGTTGGCATTTTTCTTAGTTTATACTATTCATACGTGTCAATGTTTTTACACGAGATGTCGTACGACACACATTTTACTTAGATTATTTAACTTTAATGTAAAGAAATCAAAAATGCAAAATGAGGTTTTGTTTTTTATTTTTCCATTGACACATCGTTTATTGGTAGGAGCTTATCGTTACTTGAACCGCTCCGCCTACATCGACGTCTGATATTTTAACTTAATTTCTTTTTTTTTAATATTTTGTGATAATTTTCTAAAAAGTATTTCTTTTGCTAGTTTTATTATAGCTTCTGTTACTGCATGCCATTTAGAATACATTGTACTTGTTCTAATTTACTTCCCTCTTTCAAGTATTGCATTTTTATTCTAATTGCTTTCGTTAATATTTTTTTTATAAAACAGATTGTAATCTGAACTCAAGAATAAGCTTTTCTTACTAAACAAGTTTTGTGACAGTAAAATCAAATGGGTGTTTGTTTAAATTATTCCACCGGGTTCATTTATTTGAGAAATGGTTTATTCAACAAATGACGTAGTAATTTATCTATTCATTATTTAATTCCTAACGTTAATGATAAATGGTCACGCGATTTTGTGTTTTTTGTGTAATCTGAGAACTTTTTCAAACACCTTTTCAAACGAGTTTCATTACTCAATACGACAGAAAACGCAATGTTTTGGGAATTGACTAAAGACTTTCATTAACATAAAACAGAAATCTCTTTAATGCAAGCTAATTTGTCTAATATCTAATATAGTACAAAAAATAAAAATTTTGGAAATAAAATGTTTTTATTTCATTTTTTTTTGATGACATTATTGCAATTTGAATGTATTTTAAAGCTTCCGCAACAAAAGTATTCTCATAATTAGAGCTTTGATCTGAAAGTAGTAGTGTTAGGATATTAGAGAAAAAAATCAAAAAATTAGAACATTGTTTATTTATATCTTAAAATATTTTAAGGGTTAATCAGAATATTTTGAGAAAGCAGTAAAACTTAATATTTGAGTTGACACTGTTGTAAAAGTTACATGACAGCGTCAGCTTTAAGATATTAAATGAAATTAAGTCTAAGCAAAATAAATAAGTAATATATAGAGTTATTTGTACAAACATATTGGATATACTATACAGATACTTTACTATTACGAGAGTAATAAAACCTAAAATTAGAATTTGCGCATTGATCTAAAAGCTTTGTTGAAGCAGTGGGTGAGAAAATTAATTTTATACGCGTAGAAACTCGATTGCATATAAAAATACTTTTGTTTTACGTACTAGTTGCATATTAAATATATTATTAGTATTAACAATTAATTATGTTCTTTTACAAAAGAGATTAATAAACCTTACTTTAAGAAAATAGTAATCTTTTTATTTTGGTTTGTCCTACATACACTTTGTTACAGTATTTACAATTTCTTTTATAGATTCCCGGTTTTTCAGATAAAACATTTAAATCTCGTACACGAAACTACAGTTTTTGCGCTACCAAAGCGATTCAAACTGAAAACACAAAATTGCGCACTTTTCTGAAATTACCCTTTCTTTGTAAATAATTGAAAAATGCTTAAAACCCTTATTTAAACCTTTGTAGGTATGAACCTAAATCCGAAATTGCCTGCATTAACTCTTTTTAAAAACGACTACCTTAATTTTAGTAAGCAGTAAAAATCGGGTAGTTTTTAATTACAACGATAATTGTTTGACCACATTGTTACAAAAAAAGGGATTATAAATTTTATTCTATTCTGCGTGAATGGAAGTGACGTTGGGGTCGATACAATCTGCTACAGATTTCACGATATTTGCAGTGAAATTGTATTACAAACAGCAAACGCATTCGATGCTAGTAGCGCTATTGTGTTATTGTGTTAAATATTTATTATTCCATAATAACCGTTTTGTCGTTAACGTTTTGATTATAAACACAAGAGGTTGTAATTATTTTAAGTTTTTAACATAACTGAAAATGTAAATTAGAAATTAATTTATGATTACAAAATTACGCATCCAATTAGTTAGGATAAAAATAAAAACAAACAACTAAGTAGAAATTAGGTAACAGTATTTTATTACTTAAATTAAGATTAATAAATTCGGTGTAGAGGATGATCTAATTTTTCACTTCTTTAAATTTCGGACAAAACCCCATCATTTAAATAAGACAACAAATGTTTTTAGAAATAAAGGTTATATAGAAATTGCTGCGAAAATGTTTAACGCATTTTAATTTGTATTATCTTGTACTACAAGAACAACAGTAATTCTACAAGTTGTATTTCTGTATCCGTCTTGTTACAACTGACCACATTATTTTATTGTTTAAGTCCCACTAGACCTTTTTTCTTTGCAAAAGTAATTCCATGAACATAAAGTTCATTACAGTAAGTTACAGCGAATTTTACGTTATTTCAGAATATTCTTGAGTTTGTCTTTACATTTGAATTTCGTTTTTACAAATAATTATTAAAAATTAAGTTTTAAATAATTCAGAATTTAATCATACGTAAGCTGAAACTGCAGAAATGTTTATTACTTATTAACGACTATTCCAAACTTGTTATATTATGTTCTATTGAAAGAATGACATATTTATTATACATAGTGTTTCAAAATTTAGTACAAATACTTTAATGGCGTATTTTTGAGATTATAATAAGACTTTTTATTCCTGTAAACATGTGTCTAAAAATACACCCACAATGAACTAAAGCAATTTTATTATTTTTTTTTTAAATTAATTTTATTAAATTCTGACTGCAATTATTTATTAAATTTGTTTAAAATTTGCAATCCACTGCTGTTGTTTATCTCTAAAATGACATAATAATAAATTTAAAGGAGGAAGAAAGGAGGTAGGCAAATTTAAGGGAAATATTTTATGTTTTGGTTTATACATTTTAAAAACGAGTGTTTCATCTGTATAAGCGCTCAAAAATCTAAGATTTCGGTCTTTAACATTTTTTGATACAATTAACCGTTTTCGAGATAATCGTTGTTAAAGGAACAAGGGTTTATTGTAAAAACTAAATTGATTTAATTTTTTTATATAATTATGAAACAACGATTAATTAAACTGATTTAATTTTTATTTTAATAAAACAAAAAAAAAACTTTTTTTTTACTATAAAAAAAAAAATAAAAGGAAAATTTTAATTTAAATAATAATTTATTTTCTCAAAAATACGCTATTAAAATATTTGTACTGAATTTTAAATAATGCCATTCTAAGTATTAGAAAAATTGAATTTATTATTGAGGTGTTTTGCTCTGTCTCATGAAATAAAGTACTTAGTGGGGAAAGTCAAATATTATTTTTTCAAATGCCAATAACTACCCTGGCTCAACAAATCTAAATCCCGTTAGAAATATATTTTTTTACTAAATTATTTGCAAAAAACCTTTGTTGTAATTACTCTTTTCGAATCAGTTAAAGGGCGCTATGTAAAGTTACAACAATTATTGCCTATTATCATAAAAAAATTAAATAGGACTAATTGAGCTAGCGCAAACCGCAAATTCTTATCTTTTTTCTAACCGGAGATATTAATAAAACAAATACTGTTAGCTTGGTAAATATGTAGTATTTTCAAAACCTGTAATAAAAAAGCTTTCAAATTATAAATAAAAAACTAATTTGTGCTAAATTTTTTTAATAAACCCAAAAATTAAGCGTCCTAATAAAGTGTAACCAAAAAAATCAATGGAATCAATCAATGAGTATGTGTTCCAACTAGAACAATATGGTCAAATGTCCTTCACTGCACTTGCTGAGTAGGCTTGTCAACAGTACCTATATTATTTGTTTTCTAGTATTTTGATTATACGGTCCGTAACATGCTTCATATAATATGTCAAATTTTTCAATTGATGAAGAAATATTGGTATTTTGTTTCTTCAAATGTATTGCTCTTCTAATGTCATATTCAGACGTCTTAGATCTTGTGAGTTGGGCTCATACATTCAGTGAGTTTAATTAACTAATGTTTCTACTGTCTTGGGCGGTGATTAAATTCTTTATACGGGTAACGATCTGTATGTGTTAGTTTTCTGAATACTGTGTGGCCAAATGTTTTATCTGTCTTTCTACGATTAGTACATTCTGGAATAATAATTGATTATCGTTTTCTTTTTTTATGATTTATTGTATCAATGGATGAGTGCTGTTCAAAAGCGCAAGAAAAACCTGCAGTGCCGACTTGACAAAAGTATTATCATGATTTAGTGTCTTATAGTAATTTTCTCAAAATGTTTTTTATAGAAATTGGTCATTAATGGATTTATTGAACTGATGTTATTCGTTCGTAATACTCATAGAAAATATTATTAGAAATATAGTAGTTAGCACGTTATGTCTTTAGTGAATATATTGCTGTAGTTTGTAATTGTTTAAAATAATTCTTAAAAAATTTAATTTAGCAAAGAAGTTCTAAAATATTTATTTGATGAATAAATGCTAATAATTTACAAATTTACAAATTTAATCAATTCAAACGAATATAAACAAAATATAAAACGTAAATGTTTGTTTACATATCGTCCACGTAAAGTAAAATTCTACTTATAATTTAAGAAATTAACCTTTAGGTGCTCTGTGATGTCGGTTTGGTAACGTCAGCAGATGTGAACGTTTTAGGCAGTTGAACGTTAGTATTCTTCTTACTTGACCTTTTTTTACTTTTATAAGGAATCAATTAATTTTAGGTGTAATTATATCGATCTAAATTTACGACCATATACAATTTAATCGATCGATTTTGAATTTATTTTATATGTTAATACTTTGAAACTCAAACGTTTACTCTGAATTTCATGTTTACATTTCTAATTTTTATTGTTGACCCTTCACTTTCTTCAACGTACACACTTCTACTTTTTTCTATCACTTGTCCCTTTTTATAATCGTTTACTCTCTTTTTCACTTGATTTAAAATGTTTTCACTTTGACATTTTAAAATCGTTTAAACAGAAACCTTAACTTTTGCACTTTTTGAACACGTAACCCTCTGTCTACATCAACATGCAATGCACTTTTGTAAATAGTCCTTTACACTTAACGTCAATTTTACAGTTATAAATGCTGCAAATTCACATAATATTATTTTAATTAACTAAAAAAGAAGAATAAATAAAATGCAGATCGATTTTTAGAAGTATTAAATGTTTATAATGTTAATTATGCGTTTGATTCAAATAAAAACAATCACTATAAATTTTAATACTAATGTTTAAATAAACAACAACAAAAATGTAGTTTATTTAAAATAACTCATTTAGTGCAATATCCTTGATAAGATTAATTATTTAATTAAAACTTGTAATTAATTTATATTTTATTGTAGTTTCTTTAATTGGAAAAATAATTCATTGCATGCACAATTTACACAACCTTTTTTTATTTGGCTGTGATGTTTGTAAGCCTTCTTAGTTACCATCATGTTGAAAGCTTTCTTTGACTTACGTTGTAACGGTTGCAGTTTACAAATACTAAAAAAATAAAGTGACGGCTCTAGGGATGCAACCTAGAAAAGAAAGAACACAATAATATTGGGCTCGAAGTAGCACACCAAATGCGTGGAAGATCCCGTATTTATAAGCATTAATACAGCAGTGTCCGGCTGAGTCGATGACATGGGGAATGTCCTTATGAGAATTAAAAGAAATAACTGCTGCGTAACGAAGCACCACCTGTTGGGTAACCGATCAACAGGAATTCACTAGGTTTTACTTAAAGTCTAACACGCTACAACAAACACAAATCAAAGAGAGACAAAAGACACACAAATATAGCAAATACAATTTAAAATGTTTGAAGAATCTAGGAGAGATGAGAGAGTCTGTCGCATGAAACTTGTGTGCATTAGCAATAACCAATTAGTTACAGTTTGCGTTCTAGTGTGTCGCAGTTCAATTAAGTTTTTCGTTTATTAACCCAAAATAAAAGTACCGTACCAATTTAAGATTGGTGATTACGGAAACTCGACAAACACACGTCACTTACACACGGTGACTTAAAACTAGTAATTACACTCGTTCTAATACGGAATGTAGCTCCCGCCAATCCAAAAGCCTTTGTTTTAGCTTCCCCACGAGTGGATGGAGACTACATCAAATAACAATTCGCTTAAACGCTAAGGAAACAACCGTTTGATGTTGCGTGTACTTAAGTTTCGAACGCATGCAAAATGACTTAGTTCCTTAAAACGATAACTTAGCTGTATACTGATGCATGTAGTTCTAATAAAGAAGGTCCTTGTTAACGATAACCAGTTGTCAGCTACTTGAAGATCAGTAGAATTTCTCTGAGAAGAAGTAGACGACACAGCTCTGGGAGCCGCGTGCTTGACCCCCAATCGCTGTAGTATGATAGGCCGTGTAGCTTCAAAGTCGACGACAGCGTAATAATAGGCACGTTTTGTGTAACAAAGGATTTTCAATTGCTTGTTCCAGCGCCCTCAGGAATTATCCAGATTGTCAAATCCACTAAACTAACCAAATAAATAGCAAAGAAAACCACTTACGGTGTAAATCGGTCGGATTTATATTTCCGCACTCATTTATCGTGCAATTATTAAAGCCATGTTAAAATTTCACTTGTAATTTTTAGCTTCGTGAAACACCGCCAATCGCTCAAAAGGAAAATAAAGTTCTAAATTGTCGGCCCGTTGTTTCGAAAGAAAATTCCGAAAGTACCGATCCACCAATAGGAAAATTTATTGCATGCGCGGTAAATTTAATTATTGTCGCAAGGCGCAACTTAAGTATTTTCGACCGTAACAACGTTTACTCTTTGCTTCGGGTTGCTTAGTCGAAGAAGTTTTCTTCTAGTTCCCTTGATAAGAAACTTAATAAAAAAACTAACGGGTTTTAGTCACAACAAAAGTTACAACAAATTAACATTAAAAAAAAACAATAATTAACAACATCAAAAACAAAAATATATAACAGAGTAACAAATAGCATTTCACTCGTGTTGTTGGTGGTCTTGGGTTTAGAGGAGAAGGTGAATGCGAAGGAGTTTCTCGAATTTGTTATGTCACTGTTTTATGCTTTAAAACTAAAAATAAGCAGTTTTCTGCTGATTACTTAACTCATAATATTTATAAAACCTCTCAGTTCTGTAAAAGCTAGATACTATTTTCCGGCGATACGGAAAATGGAGTAATAAATTTGGATTGTCAGAAATTACGTGCTTTGCACGGTGTGTTTTTGTTTGTACTTTAGACACAAAGGTACAAGTTTTGTTTGCATTAAGTTTTCCTTAAATATATGAGGTTTTCACGGTTTTAAACAAATTTATATCTGGTTTTACATTTATATTAACTTTTTAACGAAAAATCTACTAATCGGTACAATAGAAGTCGTCAGCGGGGCTTTTGATCTTTGTCACACAAAACCCCCTACAGAGGTGGCGCGTGATTGTTTCTTAAAACACCCTATATTCAAAAAAAATGTCAGCGAGGCGCTTGATAGTTGTCTCACTACATCTCACACGGGATTCAAAGAGTGTAAACGCAAGGTTTAAACCCTAACGTACAACACAAACGTATATACTTATCACGTTTTTTTTTTTTAAAAATTAGTTGTGAAATTATACTTTGGCAAGGGAGATCACCTACAAGAGTTTTATTTTTACAAAACTGTTAAACCTAGGTTAAAAATCTATACTATTTTGTGACGGTATTCTTTCGCAAAAAATTGATTTATAGATCAATTTCTCCCTACAGTATAGGCAGCCGTGTTTACACTCATGCGTTTGAATATGAATGTTTAGTTTGAAAAGTCTTCTAGGGATTTTAGTTGTTTGGAATTGCCAGTTTCGATGATTTGTCGGCATTTGCTAAAGTTACACCACATTTCCTTTTTACTGACTGTCGCGAAAAGGTGTACATGGAAAATGCTGTCTAAAAAATTGAACAAGTAGACATGTGCTTTGTAATAGCAATTGAAGTAAAATTATCCCATTTAAATTAGGGAATAAGTTTTCGACTACTGTTCCTGTGTAAGTACTTTTTTACTTTCCTTTGTTTTAATAAAATATTTGTTTTTACGGGTTCTATTAATTGCAGGCACCTTTTTTTTGTTATTTTGTGGGTTTTACCAATTGGCTTATTCTGCTGGTCATTGCAGACGTACTTCGTTTTAATTAGTTAATGGATATTTTATTATGGTTGTGCTGGCAAGGATAATAAACCAAAAATTATAAACGAAATTAAAAGTGGGTCTGGTATCACTACCGTTGAAATTTCAACCTACCTTGGGACCTTCTTCGGGTCAAAACCACCACCTAAGATAAGCCGTTTATCTGGTTCTTTGTGAGCGGCCCAGCAACTGTTATCAACGGAGTCCATGTTGGTTCTTCTTTTATCTTTATGGGATGGTGAAATATTAGATTTTGATAATTTGCCGATTAACTGTCGAACACCGAAGACTTCCTAGTTATACCAATTAAGTTAATTATTTTATGCATGTCATTCATAAATTTTGTCGCGTCCTATGTATACGTACCGTGGTCGTGAGTTTAGCAACGTACCTTTTTTTGGCGCTGTAGGTATAAATACTTGTGTAAACTACAAAAATCTTTCAAGTACCTGATTAATTTTGTGCGCTTTGAACCTATTTAAATAATCGGCCAAGGTCCAGTACTTGTTGTGTTTATGTGTTTCTCTGGGTGTTAATTGAACTCTAGTCGCTATAACAATACACATATTTCTATTCACGTACGGTTTGTTTCTGTGTAAATTCACGTAATCCTAGGTGGCGCCTTATAAATTAATCGTACAGTGTAGAAGTTTTTCTTTTGAACAATTCTCAATTAACTCACGACCACATCCGATTAAGAAGAGCTGCCGGCAGGCCTTCTAGCACTTCTATATATTTATTTTTGCACTCAGTGCACTCTCGGTTAAGGAAATCTTAATACTCACATTTTATTGTTGCAGCCGCTGAATTCTTTTTCAACTTCGACAAATAAAGAAAAACAAGTTACACTAAATATTTCGGAACTCAAACGTTGCAAACCAAAGCGGCATTTTTCTAATTCACGATTGAATCAAAAATTATTTATTTAACGGCAGTATTTTGATTAACTACCAATGATTTGACAAACCGAAACTGCACACTTTGAATTAATAACGGCTATTTTCCTAATTTCCAGAAAATTTAATGTTTAAGTTTATTAACGGATGCGGAATAAATTGAATTAATTTTACACGTGGTTGTAATTCGATTCACTAACGACGGTTGCTTTCTTTAACATCAACCAACTGCAAAACTTAATTCTTGCGACTGAGAACACGTTTTCTACGCAGCCAAAATAGGTTTGTTCATTGGATCCGTACAGTAGCTAATTCTCTGACTTGGTCGTAACGAGGAGCTTGAGAGAAGCTCCCTTAGGCGGAAACGGCCACGAACCTTACAATGATAAGACATATTTTTTAACAAAATATAAATTTTTCTTTACCCTAGAAATTGTTTTCAGGGAGATTTTAATCCACAAACCCGTTTCTTTACATTATTTATTATTAATTGCTAGATAGATGCTTCATTGTATTTTGGCAAAAAAATTTAATAAATTCAATTTTTGAACAAATAAAGCAAATCATAAAGTATACTCAAAATTAAAAATGTTGAATGCCACAATGTTTTACAAGTAATACATATATAAACTATTAACAAGACAATAAAGTCATAAATTAATAAAATTTTCTACACAAATTTAGAGAGTTGAAACTGAAGGTGTTTTTTCGATGTTAATTATTAGATCTAAAAAACTCAAGAGTATTGTTAATATTTTTACTGATTTTGTTTCATTTGGCTTAACAATATATATGTTTGCTTAAATCTATCAGGTATTTTTTTTCTAAAACGTATAAGATTAGCAATAATAAAAGTATTCTACAAGTCACATCAAAGTGTTTTCTGTACTTTGGTTGTAAATTCCCATAATTTTTTAATTGGCATTGTTAAAAACTAATTAGAATGTTGAATTGAGATAATGCCTTTTATAGATTGAATTAAAATTTTAGAATTTAGGCTTTATACGTTTGCATTACATTCTAAATATACGCACGTTAAACTATTGACTACATTAACTTTTTAACAATCTTTATAATATTCCATATAGATTATAGATTTTCAAGTCTTTATTCTTAAATTCTAGAGTGACCTAAATCCCTGGTGTAATTAAATTATTTTATTTATCTGTAGGTAATTTATGACATATTTTATACATTCGTGTCGCAACACTTAATTCCATTTCAAACATAAAATGTTTTAGGTGTACCTAGAAAATTATTGTGCTTGTTTAATCAACTTTAACTTTATGTCAGCAATTGTAGTTAAAGAAGATCTTACTTGAAACTTTATGCGCGTAAAATTTTGAAATGCATAAATTAAAGCCCTTTAACTTGTTTTGTTCGTAATTAACTTATTGTTCACTTTTTCAGCACAAAAACAAGCACGAAATGCACTTTAGAAGTGCATGAACTTGAACAATGGTTACTTAGCAACTCCGTACAGCAATAACTAACGCTCGTTACTTAAGATACCAGCCAAAGTTCCTGCAACAATAACCAATACGGTACTGCTAGTTTTGCAATTTATGGAAACTACAAAACATATTTTAGTTAAGAGGTTGCCATAGTTAAGGTGTTTTGGGGTCTTAAGGGAAATATTAAACGCTAATAGAATTAGAAATTGATAGGGCACGATTATTACATTAACTTTGCAAGATCGAACGGCGCCTAAATCATAAGATTAACTTTTAACTAATTAACCTTCTGCTTGCTTGAAAACTTTCATCTATTAATATTCTATTAGTTTACTCAACTTGATTATTTCCGAAATGTTTTTAATAAAATTAGTAAAGATAATTGATGTGACGTTACAGTTTATCTAAAACTTAAGTTAAACCAAATCTTTAGTTTACTTTTTTTAAATTCCTTTAATTGTATTAATTCTTTTTAATGTAAATTAATTCTAGCAGTATAATATTAATTGATTTCGGAATTAATGAAAATATCTTTTACAGAAAAGAAATTCAAATTTCATAAAATTCGTTTAATTAAACGGAATGTTGTTTAATTTTGCCTGTAAATGCAATGCAAATCGAGCTTTGTAAATATTTGGACATTTTGAGCCACTTACATTTTCACTACAAAGCGTAGAGTGTTAACATAAATGCAAATTGCACAAATCTATTTACAAACAGGATTTAATGAATTCGATGGAAATTAAACATAATAAATTAATTGAATTTAGTTTTGTTTAAATATTTTATTTATAAATTATAACAATCATTATAAATTAGTTATATCTAACAATAGTTAAGCTTTATCCCTTATTAATTTATTATTAATTACAGTAAAAAACCGCAAATTTTTTTTTTTGATTGAATTTTTTTAATCTCTTTCAGTTTTATATCTATTGGTACACTTTAATAACAATTCCTACAATTAAAGTTGACCAAAAACGAAACAAAATAAAACGTGTCTCGTTTCAACATAATTATTAGTTTTGTTTTTAAAAACGAATATTGTAATTATTTATAATTTTAAAAAAACATATTTTGCAATTTTTAGTCACTTTTGTTGTATTAAAAAAATGTAAATTTGTAACGGTTGTAGTTAACAAATAATAATAATAGAAAGCGGCGGCTCTAGCGATACAACCTAGAGAGAAGAACAATACTATTTGGCTCGAAGTAGCGCACTAAATTCGTGGAGATCCAGTATTTGTAATAGTTAACACAAGTGTCCGGCTTAGTCGGTGAGTTGTGGGAGGTCCTTAAGGAACTGAAAAGAAATAGACTGCTGCCTAACAAAGCGCCACCTGCTGGATAATAGAAAGAAATAAAACCGACCAACAGGAATTCACTAAGTTTTACTAAAGGTCTAATACGCTAAAACAAACACAAATCAGAAACACAAATAAACAATTCAATATAGCAAACAAATCTTAAAAGTACTAAAATAATGTGACAGAAATAGAGACTGTCGTATATGAGTACGTGCGTTAGCAACAACAATAATTAAAGTTTGCGATTAATGTGTCGAATTCAGATAAGCTTTGTAGTTACACCCCAAATTTAAAATTAGCGTTTCAATTGAGGATTGGTTACTAAGAAAACTCGACGTACACACGTCACTTACACACGATGACTTAATACAAACTTAAACTCGGAATAAAGAAGGTAAGTATCTCCCGTCAATCCAAAAGGTCTTTTTTTAGCTTCATCAATTTTATGTAAAGCGCTCAAGTTTTTAGGAAGCTGGCTAAAAACAAAATCGTACGTCGGTGGTGGAGTCTACCCCGAATAAAAATTTATTTAAATGCTAGAAATTCAAACCGTTTAATGTCACGTGTACGTGAGTTTTATACTTATAAATATTGAGTAGAATACTTAAACATTAAAACTTAGCTGTGTTCATGTAGTATGCAGTTCCGAGAATAAACGTTCTTGCTAGCGACGGTATTTGACAGCTTCAGAAGGTAGGTGATTCCAGGAGGTTTATAGGAAAAAACGGATTACAAATAGGTTCCCTCAAAGTAACAATTACGCAGCATGAACGAGTCGGTAGGCCAGTGGAGCTGTTGGCAGCTTACTTGAATGCGAAATCGTGGTACTCGATCAGTTATGTGGCGAAAGATTCTTAAACAGCTATTTCAGCACCCCCAAGAGTTATTCAAGTGTCAGACACGGTGAGAGTATTAGGTCAACGCACGTGCTAAAGCATACGTTGCAATTAGAAATAATACAACAACGTGTACTTACGGTGAATGCGGTCGGATTTAAATTTAAACACCAATTCGACTTATTATTGAAACACATCAATAATTTGTGTAAAATTTTAACTTTGAAATGCACGCCAAACATCCATGTACAAGAAGGAAGTAGGAAAATATCTGCTCACCGTCATAAGTTCTAGTTTGGAATTTGAATCGTAACATAAAAAAAAGAAATGTCATTTGTTTACTTATAAGCCAAGCAATTTACATTGTTGTTGTTTTTTATTTAATAATTAGAGAAAATTGTTTGAATTAAAGTAATAAGTACACCTAAATCCTTATGTAGTATTTAATTTCAATACGACCGGTTTCGAAAGACATTAGTCTTCCATTCTCAAGTCTAAAATGTAAAAAACACAATTTAACAACAAACACAAATAAATTAACACTTAAATAAACAGACAAAATATGACTTAAACGCAGGAAAAATCTAATTAATTAATTACCTATAAAATTGTTGGTTTTATGTTACTGTATTAAATGTGGTGATCTCACATTAAATAATGATACAAAACCGAAAATTGCCAAAAATAATTTCAAATGGTACATTGATAAGAGAATATGTTAATGTTGAACCTAACATCTATGCAACTTATTTAGCATTCAAGTTTGTTGAGTTCTCCACATTTAATACCGTATCATAAAACCAACAATTTTATACGTAATTAATTAATTAGGTTTTTTCTGCGTTTAAGTTTTTATCTATTTATTAAGTGTTAATTATTGTGTTTGTTCCAATGATGTTTTGTTACTGATGGAAAACAATGTTTCGAAACCGGTCTATTGAATAAATACTATAAGATTTAGGTACTATTTAAATTAAACAAAATCCTTATGCACCGGTAGTGCAACGTGATTTGGAGCACAGCTTTCAAATGCGTCAACGCACAATTGGCAAGAGTAGAAGTATAGGGCTGGTTTTGGGACACATCGGATACTTAGACCACGATGGATACCTTGTGGTTGTTGAACTAGAATTCTCGGATACTTTGTAGTGGGAGAACTTGACACAAGATGGTGGCAATTTGAGGGGTGGGGTTTTAGTCTACAAAATGGCGGACCACAAAATGGCAGAAAATTTGAGGTAGAGGGAGCAGGTTCAGGGCCACAAATTGAGATCATTAACTTTTATTTAGGTCAAAAATTTCAACAGACCTGTATCTTTATAAACAGACCTGTATTTGTATAAACAAACCTGTACCTGTATAAACAGACCTGTATCTGTATAAACAGACCTGTACCTGTATAAACAGACATGTACCTGTATAAACAAACCTGTATCTGTATAAACAGACCTGTAGCAATTTAAACTTGTTCAGCATTCCACTTTTTGCTTTTAAATTAAAATTACACTTATTGTTGACCTAGTAAAAAGTTGATCCCAACATGTGATTTCACATTATATTTTTTAATGCATATTAGCATTCCACTTTCGTACATTCTGCTTATAAATTAAAATTACATTTATTGTTGATTTAAATAATGGGTAATGATCCGAACATCTGGTTTGACAGAGTGTTATCCTAGTGGGCAATCTTGAACAATCCCGATCCATCTCAAACAACCTTAAAAATTGTTTTTAACTTTGGGATGACCTTGATTTTGAATCGACTATAAAACGTCCTTGATCTTGGAGTGACCTTGATCGTGAGGTGGTCTTGATATGACCTTGACTCCTTGACCTTGAGATGATCTTGATCCAGCACGGAACTTTTGGATGACCTTAACCCACATAATATGACTTTGAGATGACCTTGAAATTCAAATTTTTCCACCAAGTGCTGGTTCAGAACTCGTTCTATACCTCTACTGGCGAGCCCCATTACAATATCGTTTAATTTCCATTATCTTATTGATTTATTAACTTGACAGTTGAATGTAATTTTATTTCTTAATTATTAATACTTATACTTAATATGCTATTACATATTGGAGTGGTTTAAACAATTTTACAAAAAAAAATAATTTTTTAGCCATGAAAAACTCTATATAATATCAGAATCAATTGTGTTCGTTCTAATTAAATAAAAGATTTGATTATGAACACATGAAATTTAATCAAACAAACAAACAAACAGAAATTGCGTTTACAAATTTTAAAGGTAAACCAATCCATTACGTGACCATGCAAATTAATTAACGTTGAGCTTACGACTAATATAAACTATAACTTTAATTAAAACTAACCTTCATTTTGTAGTTTCTATTCGGATCGAAACTACGATTTCGATTTCATACATGTTTAATCACTACTTTAATTTTACAATTTTATGTACACTCATGAAATTTAAAACTTGGACACCACAATTTCTGTAAACAAAAGTTTGCACATTGTGAAGCGGGCTTAAGAGTATCATTTACAATTCTAACAGCAGGTAGTCTCAGCAGGGGTTATCTTATAGAAGGACTGTAGAATGAATCATTACACTAAGCACGTTTTAGAAAATAGGTAATTTACGTTGCTTACTTAATTTTTTCTTTAAAGAATATATTTGAAGGTATCGCTAATTAAACACCATAGCTCGATTAATTATCGAATCAAAATTTTGTTTAGGAAATGTTTACAAAATAAAATTAGAAATAATTTTGATTTAAAAACGTCTACAAGCAATAACTTTTAAATTAAATCAAAAACTAAACATGGTTATTTGGGTTGACTGAGTATTACTTATTTTTAAATAAATCTAACCTACTAATTATTGTAAGTTATTAAAAAAAATCATTAAACTCTCTATTCATAATATTTAGTCCTTACAAAATGTATATTTTATGACATTTCATTTTTCTGTAGTTAATATAAAAAGTGAAAATAAAAACTAAGGCAATTCTTATTGTCAACGTATATATTTAGTTTTTTGACAAGAATTTATTACATAATTATAATTAAGATACCAAGTTATAGTTTAAAATTAAATGAAAACTTTTTTTTAAATAAAGGTATTACTATATAAATAAATATAAGAAATCAATAATGGGTGTGACCTCCATTATTATTGATACATTCTTGGAGGCGTCTGCTCATTGACGCTATCAAGGTATCAATATAATTAATATTAATCGTTTCCCATGCGGTATCAATGGCTGCAATTAGTGCATTACGGTTTACTGGTATAAAATTTGGCCCTTGTTGTCTTCGGATAACAGCAAGTATTCGAGCCCAAACATTTTCGATAATGTTAAAATCTGGGCTTTTTGCTGGCCAGGGTAACAGCTCCAAGTTATTTGCTTGTATCCAGTTGCGCACAACCTGCGAAGTATAGGGTCATCATATCCCGATAGTTAATTATCGAATGTTCCAAGAAAATATGTGTCAATAGTAAATGGAATCTACTAACGTAACGTTAAGTCGTTAATTATAGTTACATAACTCTCCTTTCATAAGATATAGTTCATTAATGCTTATTGTAAAGCTTCGTACACACCTGAACAACAAACCGAGGAACAAACAGAACAACGAACCGAACGACAATCGGAACATTAATTTGTTTCACGAACGGTTTGCGGCGTTCCCGCAACTTGTCGGTTTTTCTCCGACATCAAAGAAAATGCGCGCGAATGCGTTTGCAGGTTTGGACGAATCTAAACAAAACGGCGAACAAACTTATGCGGGAGAATTAAATTATTTATTTTTGTCCTCCCTTTTGTGGGTTTGTTGTGTTTTAGGTAATATTATGGAGTTGACAGAAGAAAAATGTTTTAAATTAATCAGTGTTTAAGAATGCAAGAAAAAATGATGTCCCTATTAGCATCATTTGGGCGGGAAATTTTCAAAATAAAAAAAAACGAAGTAAATTATAATTTTTACTCTTCTTTGTGCGTAAAAATTTGGTTGGCACTATCTTCTTGTTTTCCGCAATTTTCTCTTCTCAATAATAAATATATATGAACTGAAAACTACTGAAAATAATTATGGGAACAGCACAAACGTTCCGTTTGTTGTTCGGAGGAAATCATAAAAGATCGTTTGTCGTTCTGTTTGACTTTCGGTTCGTTGTTATGTTTGTTGCTCGGTTTGTTGTTCAGGTGTGTACGAAGCTTTACAACTTAAGCAACAATTTTTTGGCGAATAAAGATTAGTTTGTGATGTAATATTAGAAACACAAATTTATATCATATCAAATTTATGACAACTTAAAACCAAGAACGTGTATGTTATTGCTAAGAAATTATTAAGGAAAAAGCGCAATTGCAGTGTAAATATTTATAATTAGATATTTTCGAAAGTTTATAAGTCCTCTATTGTAATCTTAATACTTAAAGAAAATCCTGTCCATTAGCATTATAAGGAAATGGCTTTTACTTTATGAATAAGTTTCAATAACAATAGAATATCCTTGCTTGTTTAATTTACTTCCTTTGAGTCATATTGCTCTAAGGGTTGTTCATTAGAAGTATGTAATAAATAAACAATTACCTACTGTTTGAGAAGGGTAGTGTGAACCAATAAATAAAGTAAGAAATGTAAATTCCATTTTAGTTTAAAATTTCAAGTGTTGTGAAAATGCCACCTCATCTCGGTGCTGATTTGAAAGCGCGGATTGTTTCGGAATTAGCGGCGGGCCGTAGCGTGCGTGAAATTTCACGTATGTTAGATATACCAAAAGCACCGTAGGGCATTACCGAGTAAAATGGAATCTTGAACACACTTTGGAAAGAGCCATCGGAAGTGGTAGACCTAAAGTATCTACACGTGCTCAAGATCTCGAGTTGTTTCATTACGTAACAGAACAACCATTTGCTACATACTCAGGGCTATAGCAGATACACATTTTCCCGGATGCCGTATAACTGCACAAAAAGATTAAAGGAGATGGGAATAAAGAAGTATAATGCTGCTGCGAAAGAAGTTCTCAGTGACGAAAATATGAGACGTCGTCTGGAATTTGCAAGGCGATATGTGAACGAACCTTTGGAATTTTGGAATCGAGTGATTTTTAGCGACGAAAAAACGTTCAATAGCCGCAACGATGGACCACTAAAAGTTTTTAGAATGGAAGGAACTCGTTACGAAAATAATCACATATGTCCTAAAAACGAAGTGGTTATTTTTCTGTGAATGTGGGGGTTGGGTTAGCGCGCGGGTCCAGGAGTTTGTTGGGCTATCGATGGACGTCTTGATTCTGCTGCGTATTTAGATATTTTGGAAACTATTATGAAACCTTCAGTCGAAGTGTTTTATCCAGACGAAGATTATATTTTCCAACAAGTAAGTATTCTTATTTCACTATACTTTCTCCAAAAATAGTTCGGGATCTGTTGAATTAACATTTTCATAATGTATTTTTGTTGTTAAAGGACAACGCCCCTATTCATACTTCGCGGGTTGTGCGCAATTGGATACGAGAAAATAACTTGGAGCTGTTACCCTGGCCAGCAAAAGCCCAGATTTTAACATTATCGAAAATGTTTGGGCTCGAATACTTGCTGTTATCCGAAGACAACAAGGGCCAAATTTTATACCAGTAAACCGTAATGCACTAATTGCAGCCATTGATACCGCATGGGAAACGATTAATATTAATTATATTGATACCTTGATAGCGTCAATGAGCAGACGCCTCCAAGAATGTATCAATAATAATGGAGGTCACACCCATTATTGATTTCTTATATTTATTTATATAGTAATACCTTTATTTAAAAAAAAACGTTTTCATTTAATTTTAAACTATAACTTGGTATCTTAATTATAATTATGTAATAAATTCTTGTCAAAAAACTAAATATATACGTTGACAATAAGAATTGCCTTAGTTTTTATTTTCACTTTTTATATTAACTACAGAAAAAAATGAAACGTCATAAAATATACATTTTGTAAGGACTAAATATTATGAATAGAGAGTTTAATGATTTTTTTAATAACTTACAATAATTAGTAGGTTAGATTTATTTAAAATAAGTAATAATCAGTCAACCCAAATAACCATGTTTAGTTTTTTGATTTAATTTAAAAGTTATTGCTTGTAGACGTTTTTTAAATCAAAATTATTTCTAATTTTATTTTGTAAACATTTCCTAAACAAAATTTTGATTCGATAATTAATCGAGCTATGGTGTTTAATTAGCGATACCTTCAAATATATTCTTTAAAGAAAAAATTAAGTAAGCAACGTAAATTACCTATTTTCTAAAACGTGCTTAGTGTAATGATTCATTCTACAGTCCTTCTATAAGATAACCCCTGCTGAGACTACCTGCTGTTAAAATTGTAAATGATACCCTTAAGCCCGCTTTACAATGTGCAAACTTTTGTTTACAGAAATTGTGGTGTCCAAGTTTTAAATTTCATGATTGTACATAATACTTAAATTAATCCGAAAGCTGAAAAAAAAGCTTGGGTGGCTTTTGTAAAAGTGTGTCATAATTTTCTAGGTAATACAAAAGCTGACAACTACCGACAAATCATTCGAGAGCTTCTTTCTGTTTATAAAGCTTTAGGATGCAATATGTCACTCAAAAATCACATTTAGATTTCTTTCCGGAAAATCTCGGTGCCGTCTCAGACGAGCATGGTGAAAGGTTTCATCAGGATATTATGCATATTGAATGAGGCTACAGTGGAAAATGGTCAGCAGCAATGTTTGCTAATTTTTGTTGGTCGGTTCGCCAAGAAACTTCAATGGAAACGATGAAAAGAAGAAAAACTAGAAAATAACTTGAATTATATTACCATAATAGGATAAATATACAGATATTTCTATGACTTGTAACGGTTAATTATCATTTTTCGTTACAAAACTTAGACCGTAGTCTTTTTCACTTTTTTGTAATTGTTGTTAATAAAATAATACAATCATTTTTTAATTAAATGGACACTGTATTTAAAATCTATGTGTTGTCTTTATTTGCATGTTAAATTCCGTGTTTAGAGTACCAAATATAATGTAATCATGCAAGAAAAACAATGAGGAGAAAAAAAAAATTTTTTCTGCAGACCAGTGTTATTATTTTCTGTTTTGTTACAAAATTTACAAGATTTTTTGCACATTTAATATCAGATTTTTTAACAAATTGACGAACAGTTTTCCTTTCTTGGTACGCTAAATACAATTCTCTATAACTCTTAGACAACTTTTACTAAAAGTAATTTAATATAAATGAAAAGCGTACAACTTAAGACAAAACGTATATGAAATTTGAATGACTTGTTCATACAAGAAGGATTTGGTAAAAACGATTAGACAGATTAAACTTTGTTCAAGTTATGCTATTTTATTAAATTTATTGTTTGTTCTTTCGTGGGCGTGTAGAGAATATTAAGTTTATTCCGACAACTTTTCTTATTGAAATTAGCTTTTTTATGATTAAATCGATTTTTATATTAAATTTTATTTCTTCTAAGAATTATGAAACATGTACAATTTACAAGTCAGGTACACATACACTTATTTATTTAAAACATCTAGTTATGTATTACAACTACGTACTAAACTAATTTTACACTGTGAACACATCAACTTGTAAACCAAAAGTTTTTGTTTGATAAAAATAGCAAACACAAAACCAAAGCATATGTGTTAGGTTAACACAATGTGGGCGTTTTGCCCAAATGTAAATTATTGTTAAGCACCCCCATTTCTCCATCCAAAGAATTATAGCATCAATTACGTGTCCAAGCTGAAATAAAATATAATTTTACCATCCTATACATATCGATTAGTTGAAGAAATTTCTTAGGCGCGTATCACTGCCAGGAACTTTATTTATTGCCCCAAGATAGATAACAAATGGTACATTTGCAAATATTATATAAAAAAAGTTGTGTCGTAAATTTTCGTCGAAGTCTAACAATAAGAAAAGGACTTTTGACAATCGAGAAAACAATTTTCCAACTGCAACGCGCAGAAGAATTTGAAATTAGTTGCGCTTCGGCAATAAATTTCGTTTTTTCTTATTGTAACAAACGTAAAAATTAAGTTTGAAATTGTTTATATTTCAATAAAATAAAATTAAAAAATATTTTTTTGTTTGCAATGTGGTGCCATATAATTAATGTAATTAGCAAAAAATTGTAATAACACACGCATATGTTTGCGCTTGTACAATGTAAAAACGTTTTTTATGTAAAAACACTAATTTCCTATTAACGTAAAATGTATTTATTTTGTTAACGGTCGCGGAAAAAGATGCAACATGCTAAAAATTTAATTGCTCTTGCAAATTTTTCACGCAAACAATTTTCTTTTTGTTATTACTATGTTTTTCGTATTCATATTTAAAATGAAAAATTAAATGTCGCATATGTTACACAAACTGCATGTATTATTCTCGGAATTAATTTAAAGTTCAACTTCAATTAAGTTCTGTTGTTGAGACAATTTTATGAGGTTACCCAGGATTTTGTATCTTTTAAGTACTACCCATAACAACACCTTCATAAAAACTATCAAATTATGAAAGTCTATTGCTACAAACTAACAATATTGAATATTTGTTTTCAAATTATGTGACTAAGAAACAAACTAATTCTAATTCATCTTCAACATCTTAATCAATTTTCTGAAGATAAATATTAGGATTTTAGTCAAATTTTATTACTAATTGTCTAATATGTATTACAATATAAACAATAAATTTTCATTTTAATACTCAACAAAACCTGCACTTTGATCACACTTTTTGTAGAAAACTAAAAAGAAAAATGATAACTTGAACAAAAAACTAAAAATTAATTAAAATAAACATTCTGCAGTTACGTCGGTTCAGAGCGCTAGTAAAAGTACTTTTAGTTCAGGTGCTAATAGCAACCAGCTCTGTTCAAAAAAAGAAACTTAGCGTCAAAAAATAAAAGACAAAAGTCTAAGTTTACTAACGTTTAAAAAAATCTAATATACATACGAGGAAGTCGTTTTCAAATTACAACAACTCTATTTATTTTGTGAAATTAGTTTTAGATTAGTTATAGCCAAAAAGTAAATGTTTCAATATGAAATCAGTACATTGTTGTAAAGATGTGAAGTTATATAACCTTTTACAAAGCGATACTAATCCAAAAACAGTTTACATCAATCTGCATTCTCCACCTTTTCTATCAAACTGCTACAAACCCTGACATTTGAAGTAAAGGTAGATGTTTGTGTTTGTTTCAACAATAATTAAAGTTAGGGTTAAAACTATAGTGATTCCAGCAAACGATTAAAATTTAAAAAAAACAGAACAAGAAGCTGGAAAGAAATCAAGGTATTTCTTTACAGTAAACTTTAGGAGTTATGTTTGTAATCTATTGCCGGGTCATTTTACAGATACAAACATAAAAATTCCACTCTTAGTCACTGGTAAAACCATGCACCACAAAGTGAAAAAAATATACTACAACTGCAACAGTATTGCTTCTAAAAATGACATAATATAAAAGATAATCACATCTGTCTACGACCTTTTAATTTTTTTTAAATTTTTGCTGTAGTACTACTAGTCTCTTTGGTGGTACAAGTGGTCTTGTAAACCTTAATGTTTTTGAACGTTGTTGGCTTGCAAAACACGTTGTTTTTTGGTTTTGGAACTAGTAGAACTAGACTTGGTAAATAGAACTTTGATTTGTTTTATGAAAATTTCCTTTGATGTCTAAGATAAATGTAGATTGTTTTTGGTTGATAACTAAAAAAATCCGTCGTATAGCGGCGTTAATAGTAGTTTAATATTCTTTAGAAAGACAAAACAATAAGACTAAAGCTGCTTGGGACGATAAACATTAATTCTTTCAGTTGATTAACGAATTCACACATAAGCCAAAAGATTACTTTGATTAATACAAAAATTACCAAAGAGTCGTAATGCTGTTCCGTACAAGAGGGTGCTGAAAATTTCCTGGTTTTGCTACTAATCACGTAAATGAGACCCATATAAACAATACCACAGCTTATTTAACTATTTAGTAGCGCGCATGCTCAGTAATAGATGCGTACGTGGGAGAGTTTTCATTCCAAGCAGTAACAAAGCAAAGATGGCGGCATTTACACCTAGTGGATTATTTTCCAAAGAGGTGCACAAACAACGCCGATTACTACATGTCTCTCTTGGACAGATTGAAGGAGGCGTTGAAGCAGAAGCTCCGAGGGAAGTTGACTCGAGGGGTCTTGTTTTTACAGAATAATGCGCCTTCCCATACCGCCTACCGCACCCTAGCAAAAATCGACCAAATTGACTTTGAATTGTTGAACCACCCGCCGTATTCCCCTGATCTGGCCCCATCAGACCATCACCTCTTTCCACAACTAAAGAAACACTTGAGGGGCACTAAGTTTCATTCTAATGAAGAAGTCATCGCAGCTACGGAGGCGTTTTTTGAGGGGCAACCGTCCCAATTTTATTTGGACGGGTTACAAAAACTGAAAAAGCGTTGTACTAAGTGTGTTAGCTTGTTGGGGGAGTATGTTATATAAAACGTGTACCATATTTCGCTAGCACGTTTTTTTGTGTAAAGCCAGGAACTTTTCAGCATCCTTTTATATACCATCTCCACAAAAGTAGCTGCTATATCTGTTTTGACCACGGATCGCTGGGTTAATAAAATCGTCAAAAGAAGATTGACTTATTTAGCGGATAGTCTGCATTTGAATGTTTTCTGAAGAGACAACAATTTGATAGTACATACAAAATGTGATATCTGTCCAAAATTGTTACTGCGTTAAACCAACATGGACGTCAACTGTTATCCTTTTTTGAGCACCATTTGTAATGGACTATTACACGAAGAATTTATGGCAGGCTAATACCTTCCTTTATCATTTTAATTCTGTCTTTGCTGCTTCGTATCTGTATAAGTCGTGTTTTTGCAAATAAAAAATCGGATAAATTACGTTACCATGGTGAATCTATATGTAATCTGTGTAGAAAACATAGCGTCAGTTTGAAAATTGTATTTTTCAACTGTATATTTTATAATACAAGAATAATGTAGGTATATTTGCAAAGCTAAAATATTAAGTAGAATAAAACATTTTTTTTGCGGTTTTTTTGTAAGATGCTTAATTCGTGGAATTGTTTTAACAAATACCACTCGAGCTTAGATTTTGAGCAGGTTATTTATACTTTTTTTCTCGTATTTACTTTTATGTAGGTAATTTAACTCGATCTGTTTGACAAAATCACGCGAGCTTTGCTCTCGTGATGATTTTTTTAAATCATCTCTCGTTAAATAGCCAATTAAAGTAATTACTCAAAAAATAATCGGCCAAATCTGAGCTCTAGTGGTATTGTCCTCAATACATAGTAAATAAGATTAAAAAACAAAACATATAGCATGAAGTTTTCTAGAAGAAAATATATAACGTGTGTCCCAGGGAGAACGCAACATCGGATTTTTATTAAGGCAAAATATAGAACGGATCTATTTGGGCTATGATATTTTTCACCGTCGCGATACGACGTGCGTTGTAAATGTCAGTTGAAGTAAGAAAGAGAGAGCGGTTTGTGTGTGTGACGATTGTCATGTCTACCACAACTGTAATATTCCTTTTGACATTTCTCAACCTAAAAATTTATTATTTTGTTTTTTGCGAAAATTCTAATTGTTTAGTCGCTTTGATGCAACAAATTCTTTTACATAATTACGCATAATTATTTTCGTAAATTAATTTTAGGTTATAAACAAAAAGTTACATTATAAAGAATATTAAGCTTATTTAAGATGCAGTTATATTAATATGATTAAAAGTGCCTATGAAAGTATAATTATGTAAACGGATTCAGGTTTCATTTTTATACAGCATTATTTGTTAAGAAATTTACGATATAAGACCGATACTTGTGTAAAACACGATGAAGGAAAAACCAGGAGACGGCAGTTTCATAGGCAAGGAATATTATTATTTTAGTACATACCTAAAAAGTGATTTAACTTGGAATATTATTTGCAGGAGTCGTACAAGCTAAATGTAGGTAAACAAAAATGTTGTGATTATTTTTGAGAATGCCAAATAGTTAACAGCTTTGAATGTTTGAACCTCGGTTTGAACTCACAAAAAGAATAAGGTTTGTATTTTAAATTATTTTCTTTCTTTCAGATTATAAATTTAAATCTCTGCAAATTCACACATGAGATCTATACACACAATCGCCAAACCTTTGTAAAATGAATTTAAATTATGTTTATTAATAAAATTGATTTTCTTTGAAAGTCGTGTAAAATTCTTTTTGTGATTTTTGATGGTCCTGAAAAGGACCGTTTTGGTTTTTGGGTAGGTATGCAGAAGTGAAAGCTACATTTTATTTAAGCGAGCAACTGCTTATATTAAATGCCATAGCTGATGTCCATTTACTGCTAAACAAAGCCCTAATCGATTATATAAAATTGCGTTGCACATTAGATATTACGTTTGCCGGAACATTAAAGCAAACTTCTACAATTCTGCCCTTTAATGACTCGACAGTGATGTGTGGTCAATCTGAATACACTTTAGAGGCAATGTATGACCTTAAGAAAAAGTCATTTGGAGACAGATCTGGTGATCTCGGTAGACAAGTAATTTCACCATCTTTTCCAATCTAAGTTCTGGGCAACGCATCATTTAAGAGGCCTTTTATCAGATTAGTACTATGAGCTGGACACTCATCGTGTTGATACCAAACAACAGTATCCTCTTCAGCAACTTCGTGCAATGCTGGTAGCACATTCTCAATTAATAGGTCACGGTACTTAAAAGCAGTAAGTGTACCCTCAATTAAAAAAGGACCTATTACAGTATTGAAAAATATCCCAGCCCAAACGTTTACTGATTGGGGATATTGGGTGTGAGCTGGTATAAACAGATGAGGGTTTTCTGTACTTCTTCTTCTTCTTCTTCTTCTTCTTCGTCTTCTTCGTAATTTAGGCCTTAAGGTCTGTTATTTCCAGCACTTTATTCTTGGGACGTGGATTGCCAGCTTTCTTTCCACCGCTTTAATGGTCGTCCAGGTAGTCTTCTTCCTCCGACTTTTCCGTCTCTTGCCATTCGTGCTATTCTGTTGTTGTCCATTTGGCTTACGTGTTCGTTCCAATTTCGCCTGCGCTGTCTAGTCCATCTCACAATGTCCTAAACCTTACATGTTTCTCTAATGGTTTCGCTTTTGATTCTGTCCCGCAAGGTTTTTCCTGTTATTGTGCGTAACACTCTCATTTCAGTTTTTCGTAGTAGATGTTTAGTTTTACTGGTGTTTGCCCTTGGCTCTACTGCGTAGGTCATGATAGGTCTTATGCTTGATTTGTATATGCGCACTTTGCTATCTCATTTCTCAATATTACGTCTTTTAGGCATCCTACTATTGAATTGGCTTTAATGGTTTGGCTAGTTATTTCTTTTGTTAAATTTCCATAGTTAGATATTTCTTCACCCAAGTATGTAAATGTCGTTACTTGTTCAATTGCTTTAGTGTTAACCATTAATTTACATCTTTGGGGTTCTTTTGCTATTACCATGCTTTTTGTTTTTTCTACCGATATTGTCAGATTATTTTTCTCAGCCTCTCTTTTGAGTTTTTGCAGTAATCGCTGGAAATTGTCCTTATTTTGTGCTATAATTATTGCGTCGTCTGCATAACATACAATTGAGATTTCTTCTGTGTTGAGTTTATACCCTAGATTTAGGTTTAGGATTATAAGATTATATAATAGCGGACTTAGGCTAAATATCTCCTTGTCGGATTCCTGTACGAACGTGTACGTCTTCGGAGTATTTTTCTTGTAATCGTAGTTTATCGTATTGTTTGTGTTCAACTTTTTTATTGCTCTTTTTAAATCCTCGGGTAGTTTCTTTTCTTGGCAAATTTTTGAGCACATCTTTTAGCAGTACGCAATCGAATGCTTTAGTTAGATCTATAAAGCACATGTACATAGGTTTATTAAACTCTAGCGATTTCTCAACGAGTTGTCGTATAATAAATATTGCGTCGGAGGTCGATCTGTTTTACGAAATCCTTGCTGTTCCTCATTTATGTCTATTTTTTTGTTTATTTGATCACTAATCAAGCTGGTGAATAATTTAGGGCCGAATTCAGAGAAGTTCCTAATTCTCCACTCACATTCATATCGAACTTATTTTACCCTGACCTAAGTAAATGGCATTCAGTAACAAATTAAGTGCAATGAGTGACTAAAATGTTCCTAACTAATGAGTAAAGGGTGAGGGAGATTTTAGTCCGCGTTAGACCACCCTCAAATCTTACTCACATAGTTATCTAGGCTTACTAATTCATTTAATTTTTCTATTTTTTTATCATTTTTAAAGTAGTTATAAGTAGCAGCTAGTTTTTGTAGTGATAATTTTTTTATTGAATCATGGAGAACGATTTTAACGAATTTATTAATTATGTTGAGGATGATGTTTATTTGGCAGTGCCTAGGTGAGATGAAGTATTAAAAAATACATTATGTTTCTTCCACTAATTTCCATTTTTACAGAATCATTCTAAGGGATAATAAAAATCCTATAGATAGGTTTTCGAATACTGAATTAATACAGCGGGTACGTTTTTCAAGAGATACAATTATGAATATTCTTTTACCAATGGTATATCCTATACAACAAAATAACACTAATCGTGGAGTACCATTGTCACCTCTCATGAAGATCTATTGTACTCTTCGTTTCTTTGCAACTGGAAGTTATCAAGTATGTTCGACAATTTTTACAAATGTTATCATTTATGTCTGTGTGATTTTAGAGGGTTTGTGGGGACATTATAACTGTAAGTCAGTCGTCAATGTCTGGGATTATTAATGAAGTTAGCGAGCAATTATCAAGACATCTGGGGCAATATGTAAAATTTCCTGCCAATAATGAAAATTTTCAAAATATGAAAACCACGTTTTTTGGTATTGCAGGATTTCCTGGAGTGATCGGCTGTGTTGATGGGACTCACATTCCTATTAAAAGCCCTGGCGGAAGAAATGCTGAAGTATATCGAAACCGCAAAGGCTGGATGTCTTTAAATGTGCAAGTGGTTGCGGGGCCTCGATATGAAATTTTAGACATAGTAATTCGTTGGCCAGGTTCTGCACATGACAGCAGGATTTTTAACAGTAGCTATGTCTGCTTGCGCTTTGAGTGTGGGAACTTGCCCGGTATTTTGTTAGGCGATAGTGCATATGCACAAACAAGATATGTATTTACACCTATCTTAAATTCGACAACAAGACCTGAAATTAGATATAATTCCTCACACATTACTACTAGAAATGTTGTCGAACGATCTTTTGAGATTTGGAAGTCTAAATTTCGTTGTTTAACACACAAATCTCAATATAATGTTAGAGCAAGAACTCGAATAATTGCTGCTGCTACTGCTGTCTTACATAATGTGGCCATAAACAGAAGAGAACACTGTATTCAACAGGAAGTGGCAAACAATGTGGAAATGCAATCCGTGCTGCTTTTATAATAAGACATTTTGCAAATTAAAATTACAATGTAATGCTATTGTATTTATTACATTATTCACATTCTAAATATTTTTTTGTTTTAATTTTTTCTTGCTTCAATATGTCCTTAGCTATTTCTATTTTAATGTTTTCTTCCTGCACCCTGAGTTGATGCAACTCTTCATCCTGCTCTGTAGCCCTTCTTGCACAAGCAATTCGAACTTCAAGCTCTCTTTCGATTGCAGTTCCTCTGCTAACAAAAATTCTTTTTTTAAAAGATGTTTTAGGGTTTGGTTGCACCACATTCCGGGAATCTAACAATATTGACCAGAATGTAAGATTAAAAAAAATTAGTAACAAATAATATTACCTTCTACTTCATCACTTAATGTTCCAGGATGAACATCCTCCTCTACAACATTGCGAATGTCGAATGTAGATGGAACAATGTCTTCTACAGTATTGACATCGGGTCCACCAGAACAATGCTGTCACTATCGACAACATCTTTTATTTCAATGTCACTTATTTGCGATTGTTTGTGAATACGAAATGTGAGGGTGAGATACACTCACACTAACTTGAGTCGAGAATTAGTGACTAACTGAATGAGTGTGAGTTTCAAATTAGGAACGTCTCTGAATTCGGCCCTTAGTTATTGTATTTAACAGCGATATGGTTCTATAATTTGAGGGATCGTTTTTGTTTCCTCTCATAAATATTGGAATTGTAATGCTATGTCGCCATTCGTCTAGTACTGTGGATTTATCTATATTTCCTGAAAGAAGTTCTTTAATTTTATGGCTAATGTTGTTCCACCATATTTAATCAATTCATTAGGTATGTTATCGAGTCCGGAAGTTTTTCTATTTTTTAGTTTCTTCATAGATTCAGTTATTTTATTTTGGTGGAATGTTGTTTGACTTATTGCTTGATTGTCTTCCACATTCTGGGGGGGATTCTTGTCAACGTTATTTACTTCACTATATAGGGTACCCAGGTATTTTGTCCATTGCTCTTCGCTTAAGTTTTTAATTTGTATGCATTCGTTAATGCTGTTTCTTTGTCGCTTAATAATTCCTCAAATTTTCCTTTGTGCCCCGTCTAGATCGGGCCCAATCTCTTTTGTAAGTGCCTCTCAGTATTCTCGTTTTTGGGTTCTTATTTGTGTATTTACTCTGTTTTTGACTTCTAGGTAGTTGTGATGTTCCTCTTCTGTTTTGCTTGATCTGTATCTGAGATAAGCTTCTTTTTTCTCTTTCGCCAATTGTTTTATCTCTTCTGTGAACCAGGGCTTTGTTTTCCCTTGTATCGGTATTTTTATTTTTCTTTTACCAATGGCTTGCTTGGCCGCGCTTGTATGTTGTATTTTAGTTTGCATTATCAGTTATCATTTTCTTCAGTCTCACTTCATATAAATTTCTAGTACTTTCAGCTTGTAGCGACTCTATATTCAGTTTTTCTATAGTTCTACTTGCAAGTTTTTTTATTGTTTTGTGCTATCATTCTTATTTTGCAAAGTAACAGCCGATGGTCAGAACCAATGTTTGCTGATGTTAGGGCCCTTACGTCTAATATTTTTGTAGGATGTATTGTTCTGTTAGATAATCAATAGTTGATCGTTGGTCTCGTGAACTTTCCCAAGTGTATTTGTGTTGTTGTTTGTGTGGGAAGAAAGTATTGTTGATACTTAGCTTATTGTATGCACAGAATTCGATTAGATGTTCTCCATTTTCATTAATTGTGTCACCTAGTATAAGTACTTTATCAATAAGTTGTATTTTATCTAGTAGCATTTGTAGGTCTGTAAAGAAACTTTCTACTTCTTCTTTTGGATTACTGATATCCGGTGCGTACACAGATATGAGATGAATTATCGTATTACCAAAGTTGATTGTAATTTTTAATATTCTATGGTTTACATAACTGACTTCAGCAATGTTTTGTTCATATTTATGATGTATTAATAAGCCGACTCCAGATGATGCCCATTCAGATTTTTGGTTTTTCTTCTATTTGCTCTTTTTCCTTTCCTTTCATTGTTTTCCGAGGCTACTTTGTGTTGTACTATATCTATAATTTTAATTATAATTATTTCCTTAAGAGTCATGTTGAGATAATTTCTACAGTCGATTTCCTTGTTCATGCGGTGGTTGTCATCTGTATTTGCTGGGTCTTTGAGCATATTTGTTTTCTAACAGGCAGGATGCTAGTCAAACCTGTAAACCCTCCTTCTTTTCGCGGGCTTGGGACCGGCATGACTGGCAATGGGCTACTCAATCCACCCACTACCAATCAAGGCGGAGTTTCTGTGCTTCTAAAACGGTAATTTTGAATGTTTGGTGTTCCATTTAATGTAAAAGTGCATTCATCAGTAAAACACAGATTTTTAATAAAGTTATCGTCATTATTAGATTTTTCCATTAAAATTTCACAAAACTCTTGTCTTTTTTTAGGAATCGTTCTGAAAAGCTTTTGATGTTGAGAATAATGGTAGGACTTATACTTGTGTTTTTTTTAGTATTCTATGTACACGACTTTTACTTAGACCGCAGTCAACACTTAGTTCTCGAACACTTATGATCAGATTATGCTGAATTGTTGCTAGTACATCAATCTCGTCGTTGTTGTTGTTAGGCCTGTCAAGCTGCGCCAGCATTGACCGCTTGTAAAAACTGCCAGTATTTTCAATGGTTTGAAATACTTGCATGACTGTACTAGCACTTGGAATCGGTCAAACTTGACAAAGTGCAGCAAATAATGCTGAACAGTTTCTATAGCTTTCACCACTGCATACCCGTTTAACCATTTGAAGTTTTTCAGCAGTTGTATACACACTCATTATTGCAGAAAGTTATAAAAGTAGCGCTAATAATTCAAATTGAAGTTGGTTGTTGCAGCTTCAGAGCAATCAAAATAACACATACCGACGTCACATTGGTTGAAAATTTCAAAGCACTTGTAGATCTATTTTATATTTTGCCTTAATAAAAGTCCTATGTTGCGTTTTCCGTGGGACACACAGTATAGTTTTCTTTACTTAAACTGTTAAAATAAAAAACGGGGAACATTTTTTACTGTTTGTCAACTTGCAAAACCTTTTAGGCAATCCGAAAGACCCAATAGAAATGTGTGATAAATCGGGAATATATAAAATTAATTGTAAAGACTGTAACCAAGTATATATAGGGCAAACCAAGAGACCTATTAAAACTCGTTTTAAAGAGCACGTAGCTCATGTCAAATATCATCGCACAGATAGGTCCAGTGTTGCCATGCATATGCTTGAAAATAAAAACGAACTTGATTCTTATGAAAGTTTAGAAATTTTTACAAAAAAAAATTTCTTATGAATTATGATGATAACGGTTCATTAGGATTTTCGGAATTATTTAAGCTTATCTAAGAATCAATTAAGTTTAACGATGCGTGATAAACAGATAGTATATATAAGCTTCCCGTTGTTTTTATTTTTAGTATCGGTATCGCTTATGATAACAGCTTAGCTGTGAAACACGTGTCCGAGTCAAGTTTTTGGTGCAGTTTTTGGTGTTTTTCTGTTGGTTCAGAAACACAAACAAAATTTATTACATAATAAAGTAAGGTAAAAAGAGTTATAAGAGAATTGTAAATAAATTTTAAACAGTATGAAAATAACTAAATATTATATTATGTTTTTAATTAATAAAAATTAATTAATTAAAAGTCTTAAATAATAAAAATCATTAAGAAAACGCAAAATAATCAGGATTTAACACTTAAGTAGATTTGATACGAGAATGGCGTCCGGGCGTTGATCTTCTTTGCGATATTGCTAATCAATTTTGTTTTGGAATGTCAGAAAAAGATAGATAATTAAAACCATACCTTGATCATTTATCAATTTTTGTATCCTTAAAAACTTGCATGAGAGATACGGAATGGTGTGTCACACGGCAGCAAGAGACAAACTATTACCTATGTAAAAAATTATAAACGAAATATGATTATAAAAATTAACTTTGGACCTTTCAATGAAAATAATTAATACATAAACGGTAAATGCATTATATGCGTAACTTTTAGCGTAAAATTTTCACAAACGAGTCATTTTCCAATGTCACGTACGGGTTTTTTCCACATTTACACTAGGGAAAATGAAAACTGTAGAAAACATATACCGAGCGAATCAAAGTTAAATATATAGTTTTCTCAACAAAATACGTACATATAGTTTGTTTAATGTCATAGAGAGGATTAATAAACAAAAGTTACAACATCACAATAGAATCTTTAATATAACTTTCTACTATAACAAAACTTATACGATCAGCAGCTTTATTAACCAGTTCAATTGTTGAAGTGCGTTTTATACAATGACAGATATAAGCTTTTGGGTTTGCCACATTCAAAAATGAAACAACCCTCTAAAGAACTTTTGACAACATGCTGATTCTAAGTGGTTGTGAACTACATGTTTGATTAGAATATCGTAGAAAGAATTTGTCTTTGATAACTTATTCAAACGTAAGGACATGCATTGTCCACCCATCTTCACCCAGTTGTTACAGAATCGTTGTTCTATATTTGTGAATTTTTAAGAAATTCCTGTTTTTGGGAACTGGTATCAAAACAAGCACATATGTGTTCCTGTTTTCTACATAATTAACATTTAAATTCGTCAATTTACAGAAACAACATGTTACGCCATGAAACTTGAACAAGTACGCAGTATGACAAACGCCAAGCTAGCTCAAACGGCAAAGGGGGTAGATTAAAAATTGTTCCTTACTTACCTTTAACGAAGACTAAAGGTCCTTAATACGAGTCACAGTCGGAATTGCCAGACACCACCCTATTCTTTTAAATATTTATATTAAATGCCTACTAAAGAGTAGGGAAAAACGTAAACACTTGAAGCAATAAAAGAATAAAAATAATTACGACCGGTTTTTTTTTGAAGTTAGGGATATCAATTTGTACACAGATTATTCCACAGTGTTTTAACATTAAAACGTTTTTTCTAACAAAAAAAAACAAACAAAACCGTCGAACTAACCCCGGTACCGGGCGAGAAAAAAGATTCTAAACCGCGTTCCTCAAAACTAATACACAATTTTTGATTTGATCATGTTGAACCACTAAACAAAATTTATTACAACACACAAAAAGTAAATAAACGCTACCTAATTTAGTTCAAGTACGCATATTCGCACCTAAGTCACTAACCGAAAGTTTTCCAAAGTAAACAAGCAGAGTACTTACAGTTGGGTTTCTTCAATCCATGAAACGAAGAATAATCTACTGGGAACAAACAAAGAAACCTTTGTGATACCAAAACAAACTGCGACATGTGTTGATTAAAATCAAAGAATTCGAGAGTGAAACTATTGAAATAAGCATTTCACAAAAAAACCCTAATTGTGTGAACGTGATGATAACGTAATTCTCTACACCAACTAATTTAAAAAAATTTCAAATAACAAAAACAATATTCCAACAAACATCACCATAAAAACACACGTGCATTGCAACTTAACAGAAATAATTTGAAACTATAATACATTCCAATTCAAAAGAGCACTTACGAACCAAAAAAAACCAAAAAAACAATTTTTCACCCAAACAATTTTTTTGTCTTGTATTCTCTCGATTCACTTTTTAAATAGACGGTAAGCTTTTCATGTTTTCTAATGTCGATGTTTATATAGACATGTATAGCGCCCATCAACATCAAGTACTTTGACCACACGATATAAATTGCATTCTTTTTTTTCTGCAAATTTAAAAAAGTACGATAGCCGGACTTCCTTATTAATATCAGTACCACTCGTTTTTTTCTCCATTTACTAAATCTGCAAAATACCATTTCATTATGTTCCCTAGCAATAATTGACAAGTTGTTTTTTTAGCTTGCAAGGATACAGGATTGTGGATTCGAATCTCCCTAGATATATTTTGTTAAAAAAATCAGTATTAATATTAAAAGGTAGTATCCAATGCAACAATTTTGGATTGTTGTTTTCCGAGAGTATATAAACGCGAGTTCGGCCGTATAATGATTATCAGCCGGTAGCCGGGTCTACCAAATAAACTTATCTTTGACTTCGCTAAAAGCTCATTCTCATTTGCGAGTAAAGAGCGGGTTAAAAATTAATTTTCGCGAGTATTTGATATTAAAGGAACGCAATCGTCGTGAGTAAATTGAATTACAGCTACGTATGAAATTAATTCAATATACTCCGTATCCGTTAATAAACTCAGTTAATAAATTTTCTTAGGATTAGTAAAGTAAACGTTATTAACTTAAAGCAAACAGCCTCCTTTTGTTAAATAGATTAGTAGCTAATCAAAAATACCACCATTAAATAAATAATTTTCAATTTAGTCGGTACCGTTTTGTTTGAAACCTTTAAATTTTGAAGTATTGGGTTTACTTAGTTTTCTTTATTTTACCGATGCTAAAAAGGATTTAATGGACACAATAATAAAATATGAGTATTAAGCTTTGCTTAATCGTAAAAATTAAGATTTAATTAATATTTTAAAAAATAAATAATTGAATAGTATAGCTTTTCAGCTTAGATTTGTCCGTTTTGTAAAAATTACACTTTTGTATGGGGTTTTTCTTACGAAGGTATATTTTTACAACTAATTCCGTAAAAGGAAAAGGGACGTGATAAATATAAGCGCATCTCTTGCGATTGTGTTGTACGTTAGGGTTCAGACTTTCCGTCTACATTCCTCGAATTCCGTGTAGGGTGATCAAGCGTCCCGCTGCATTGTTTGAATGCGAGGTTAGCCTCATTAGTAGATTTTTTTTATTTACTTAAATAGACCAGAGAGCCATGTTTGAAGCGTTCCTTTCATATACAATTTTTTAACTCTTTCGTCACATAAGTGATTATAAATCCACTCTTTACATTAAAATAAACAGGCGAAAACAACATGTATTTGTTAAGTCAAAGTTAGGATTTATGGCACAACAAATTTTTATATTGAACATTGCAAAACTACGACTAAACTATGTCTAACTAATTAACCATATTATGCGTTTGTATGTAATATGTACAATATCACACAAAATAAACTAAATCGAATAATAATACATAATTGAAAACGATAATTAATCCTACTGCTTAATTATTCAAACAGAAATGTTAACGACAAACAAACTAATAACATTTTACATAACATAGAAATGACCACACCGGTGTGTGTAACTAATTATTTTAAATTATTAAATGTTCCCTTTTAATATTAAAAGCATAAATTAGTACAAAATTTTACCAATAAATACTGAATGTTCTAAAGGTCAAATAAATCCCTATTTAAAACAAAATTTTGACAACCTTACTGGAACAACAAGGAGTTAATTATTAATTGTACAAATTAATAACGGTAAGTAAATATATAAACGCTATTGTTAATTACATGGGCATGGATCAAAATTAGTTACAAATACTATACGTTACAACAATATTTATATGTAAAGCGTGCATCAGATAAACGCAAGGTGCCGAAAATTCCTTAAATCCTTCGGACACTAGAATTAAATATTATCATTGTGGTGACCAAATTTTAAAACAGCTTATTTCGACGAGGCTACTTCAATGCTGTCATCTGGACACCGCCGTTTTGACGCAAAGTCACCTCGACGTGAGATCACCTCAAGACGAGTTCATTTCCACGCGTGCTCATTTTGACGCAAATTTATCTCAACGCAAGCTTACCACGACGCGGACTTAACTCCACGGGAGTTTATTTTGTACAACAAAAACAATATCGTTTAGAGCTTATGCTTATACATATAAGCCTTTTTCCTTAAAATTTTTATTTAAGAACCTAATGAATTTTTATCTAATAAATTAATAAATTTGCCGTTGGAAAATTTGTACCCGTCGTTTTTGAACAGATAAACTTTAGAGATAAATTTTTTCTTCTAAAAGCTTGCGTAGAGGTGATTTCGGGCCGAAACGGTAGTGTTGAGATGGGAGCGTCAAAATAAAGCCTACCGACAGAAATTAGCCTTTAAAGTTAGTAAAATTGTTTGTTAATTTTAAGCAGAGATTTTTTAATATTTGGTTGTGTAACATATGGGTAAAGATTTACCATTTTAAAAGTAAAGAGAAACATTTTTATACTACGATTGTTAATTTATTAACAATTATTAAATAATAGTAATATACAATTACATACATAAAAAACAAAAAATATTGTTTATTATCTAAGTTATCCAAATTTCTTTTAGTATCAAATTTGGCAATTCCTTGTGTTGAGGAATTTTGTGACAATAAAACTAATCAATTAACACAAGCTTTAGAAAATAAAACGTCATTAAGATTAACTTTTAAAATTAATATCTAGTTTTTGTCCATCTATTCTACATCATCTTCCGACATTTTAAATCTTTCGAATTTAACAAATCTAATTATTCTATTTAATAATCAATTTTTAGTACAAAACAAATAATTTTCAAATACAAATTTTGAGAACAAAATGTATTTTTTCTTTGTTAAAAGTAGCCTTTCAATTTTTCGTTTGAATTAGCATCACTGTACTTTTATTAAAAAAAAAAGACAGAAAATACGTAATTTTCTTAAAAATTGCAGTTACAACTTTAATGAACCGCTTTCCTAAACTGTCTAGTTCGATGATAATGATCGTGCACTTTTTTCTGTAGAAACGATTATTCTTATTATTACTGAGTTTTGTTATTGATACAGTTGTTTTAAAACTCTCATAAACATAATACAAACAAACAAAATTTACATTCAGATATGCACACATTTCCTACTTGTACCTACCAACCACACTTTGCAAACGGCGCTGAATATTACCGATTACTAACAAAACGTACACAAAATAAATAATTTCAATCCTCCGTACACACACTTGTTAAAAAATATTGAGTTGTGAGCTTGAATTCCAATTTTCATTTACAATATAAAAATAATGTAATTAAAACATTGTTAATAATATAATAGAATATTAATTTAAAACTCTATAGTTTCTGTTTATGTCATAACTTTCAAATGTATTATTCACAAAGTTTACACATGAAATAATTTTCTCGCAAACTTTTTCCCGCTGTAAAAAGTAAATTTAATAGAACTTGCCAAAAACAAAAAAATATAGAACACAGTTGTAAATGCATATATAACAGTTGTATAAAACATTCAAGATAAACATTTTCCAATATCTTCTACAGTTTTATATAAACGATTTATAAACAATTTATATGATTTTCCAGAAACGTTGCGCATGCAAATCTACCGAATAATTTATGCATTTCCGGAAAAAATATCGAATTGTAAGACGTAAAATGAAGTTTTATTTCTTTTATTGCACCCAAAAACTTTACTACATTCTAGTACTTTTGAAAATCCCTTAGAAAAAGGTCGACGCGGTCGTTATTCTTTAAACGCAATTTTATTTTTTACAAGTCACCTTTAAACCGTACAGTCGTACAAATTACAACCGCTACAACCTTTTCAAACGTTAAACTTTATTCCACATTTAATGATGTATAAAATGAAGTTTTGCGACATTACAATTTTGGCTTAATGAAGAATATTGGAAATGTTAAGACGCGCCCGTGTCTAAATATTTAATTTTTTTCCGAGCTGTTTACGTGTTAACTTGTTTATTTCATTTCAAGTTAATGCGAAAATTGAATTAAATTTATGGAAAATTAAATATTTGACTGCGGCTACGTTTGGTGGAGGTATAAAAACTAGACATATCGTAATTATGTTTAATAAAAAAAATTAAGTGTTTAGTAGTAATGACCCACTTTATTAAAAATATTGCCTTGATCAGCTACGTTAAGCTAACGCTAAATCTTCAGTATATCTTTAATGTCAAAACTACTGTTTGTTGTAATATACAAAGAAGGTAATGCAAGGTACCACATTAAACTGAGTTTTGTTTTTTTTTAATAATGCAAAACAATAAACTATAAATTGAAGAAAGAAAAGCAAATCAATCTTAATCACTTCTACTCAATCTCATTACATTAATCATTAATATGAATATTATAAAAAATTAAAATTAATATAAAACTAAGACATTTTTTTTAGAACGAACGAAAAATTTTCTATAATAGTATTATAACACAAATCAATTTTTATTTTTATATCAAGTTTCCGGAAAAAAATACACAAAACTTTTGCCCTAAATATAACCATTAACAAGTCAATGAGCAACAATAAACCAAAACTTTCTGAAATTTATTTCTATTAAACTCCAACTCTAGGTCAACATAAAAACTATTCAAACTAAGCCAACAATAAAATATTGAATACTTAAATCTACCAAATCCATTAAATTCCAATATTCATATATTCTCATGCGTTCAAACAAAACCCTTTATGCATAAATTGATAATTTATATTTGGCGTTATTTCCTGTAACCAAAAAAGTATATATACGAAAAAACAATATTTAATTATTTGAATAATTTTATTGTAAAAATATTTATTTTCAATTAAAAGTTACGTATTCCAGCAAATTAAATTTAAATTCAATATCGACGTGCGCACTAATTTTTAATTAATTAAAATCTCTTTTTTTCGGGATAATTCGTTCGTTTTCTTTTATTTTTGAAATAATTAACGCCTCGTGAAATTTCTTCAAATAGTTAAAATGGCTAATGTATTTAAATTTTCATTGCCAAGATTAATTAAAATTGTGTTCTGTGTAAGCAATAATCTCGATGGAAATTCTATTAATTTCAAGTTAAGATTTTGTCGCCACAAAGTTATCATTAAGTAAAGTGATAAATGAACTTAGTACAGTGACAAAAATTACCTAAATTAAATGGCGCTGTTTACTAACGCTATTATTTTATTCCCTAATTTGTTTACACGCATACGTAATTTTCGATTTAATCCGATTATTTATCAACTCGGCAAAAATTTATCTAACCTGTGAACTTTTATCAAACATTTATATTATTCGTTACGCTTACAAGTTCTATTCTTTTGATTCAAAATGTTTGTGTGTTACTAAAAGCTCTTTAAGTATGCGCGCACTGCTGTAAAACTTTATATAAATCTTTCTATAAAATATAAGGTCGTGTTTATAATGTAACATGAAAATTTACAGTTTTGATCCTTTTAACAGTTATTTATGTGATTCAAAAAGTTACGGTAGGATAGGTCTATACCCTGTTCTTTTATGAAAGAGAGTAATCATTTCTGAGTAGGGTAACAATTCTCCAGAGCTGTCAATTTTTGTTTATACTTTACTATTAATATTAATATCCCGTTTTCATATTGATTTACATTGTTAATCACAGTGTTTAAAATAAAGTAAAAAAACGCAGAAAAATATTAACACAATTATTATTGCATCTAATAGAAAGGCATAATTGAGCAAATATTAACGTTAATTATATACTTACAATAACTACATATACTTAACTACTCTGTTACTGAAAGCGAATGTCTTGGTGTAATTTCTGCCATTGAGAAGTTTCATTCATGGGTTAATTAGACAAATATATTAAGTAAATATTTATAGAACATTTGAAATTAAAATAAAAAGTCCAATGTTAGTTATTATTGTAAGCCAATAATAAAAAAGAGTTGTCGTCAATATAATCCAAAAAAATTCAAAACCAATGATTCATGTGAAGAAACTACATAGATTAACTGTTAAATCTTCCTTTCTAAATTTAAAAAAAAATTGAAACCAAAGTTAACGACTTTGGCATAAAAGTTACAGTCAAAATTTTAAGCTCAGATGATAATACAGCTCTATTGAATAATTAAACATTCCTAGGGTGAACGAGCAAGCATAGATGTTAGTCTAAAGACTTTATTTTTAAACCCATCCAAAAATAAACATCCCTTTAGCATTGTAAGTGAAACGGATATTCTAAGAAACAAAAATTTATTTCTCTGTAGATCAGCTATAAGAACAGATAGTTTAAAACCTCAGTTTTTGAAGGACATGGTTTCTTTTTTGCTGGTAAAGTAGTTTACCCAGATTTGTTTTAATTTTTTTATGGACCTTCTCTTGGCGCACTTCAAAAGAAGGATGAGAACACTAGTAGAAAAGTAGTTAGTAGATTAAAATTTACCTATTAGTCGAAGCCTTAAGTACCTAGTCAACGAATGTGTCTATACATAAAGATTACGACATTGTCAATTTTAACAATTATTGGAACATTGCTTCATTTTAATAAAACTACCGATTTAGTTAGTTTTAAAACCCTTTTCCCTTTTCTGCAAGTATCACTCTTCTTTCTAGTTTTTCCTTTCTCAACTCTTCACATTCCTGCATCAGATGTTTTACGTTTTCCCATCTTTCTCCGTACATTCTCCATAGCCTTTTTTTATTCTCCCATCAATATTTGTTTTCATTTTCTTCATTGTCGCATCGAAATGTTGCTATTATTCTTTTGGTTTTTTTCTTCTGTTAAATATTTAGCTTTTCCAACCGTGATTAACGTTGAGAATTTTTGTTGCATTTACTATTTTTTATTTTTGGTCTTATTTCCTGTGACCACATCTTTATTTTTACTATTTCTTTTTTTTCACTTCTTTTCTTGAATATCCCCTTCTTTCATAATATTGTCTTCTTTCTTCTTTTCCACGTCATATGTTTTGCTTCTTAACATCTTTATAACTTTCTCTCAATATTAAATTTTCATCCCTTTCATTTATCCCTTTTTCATATTTCATTGTACGCTTTCTCGCCTGAATTCTTAATTTTTCTAGATTTACTTTTTTCTCTTTGTCTATATAACCCGGTGTCTAGCTTTAACATTCATTTCTAATATTTTTCCTACACTCTCTCCGATTTGTCCCATTCTTTCTATTGTCATATCTCCGCTACGTAAATCATTATACTTTTTATCAATTTTTTAAAAATCTATGTCCTTTCCATTTCACATATCTGTCCTAGTAAATTATTCCTTTTTTAACTAATTCTCTAATGTGTTTGTCGTCTTTATTGCCACAAATTATAACCTAGGTATTTCCGTATATTTACACTCTTGATTTCTTCTTTGCCAAAATTCCACTTTAACTTCTTTTTTGCTTCCTTCTTTTTTGAAAAACTATTATTTTTGTTTTCTCTACATTGATTTTAAATCTTTTTTTTTCAAATATTTTTTATCACTTTTATTGTTTTCTCATTTTATTTTTACTGTTGGTTATCACTACAATATCTTTTGCATAAGCAAATAGACAAACCTTTATATTTTATTACTAGCCCATCTCTTTGGCGACATTTAAAATATAATTCTAAATTTTCTATCTAAAGTGATAGCCAGCTCAGACTTAATGCATCAGACCTTTTTTTTGTTCAAAATACTTCTTGTGACTTTCTCTCTTTTCTTTTCCTACATCTTGCCTCTTCATGTCGGTCTTCACCAAATTTAAAAGCGAAAAGTTTCCCTCCCTTCTTTACCAACTGGTTATTTGTTAACTGCTGTAGAATATATATGGTTGATTGTTTTTCTTTCTATCCATTTTTTTCCAATCTTCTCCGTAATATTTCGGCATAAATCTTATACCCGATGTTAGTTATGCTCACACCTCTATAGCTTTTCATCATTTTAGTAAAAAAATGTTCTTAGACTTTCTCTCATCTTTTCTTCTGTCAATTTCCATTGTTCCATCTTTTGCTTTTCCTTTTTTTACTTTTATCATTGCTTTTTCTACTTCTTTCTATTTTATTTTACCCTCTCTTTCCTTTCTAGGTTCTTCTGTCTTTGTTTACCTTTTCGAATTTTTTTCCCTTTCTAACAATTTTATACAATGTTCTCTCCACTTTTCCTCGTCTACTTTTGAACTTTCTTTTTTTATTTATCTCCTAATTTAAGAATCTTCATATTTATTCCTCATGTTCTTTCTATTTCTATTCTACATTCTTTTTCATATTCTTTAGTGTGTATATATATTCTTTCTTCCATCTTATCCTTTCTTTTCTTGATTTTTTGTTTTTCTCACATTCTACATTTTACCAAATTTTATCTTTCCCTTTTTTTTCTTGAACCTTATGTTTTTTACTTAATCTTCCAGTTTTCTTATTATAATTTTGTGTTTTTTTTTTTTTTGGCATTTTCTTATAATTTTTCCATATTTAACATATGCTTTTATATATTATCCTCGGTCCATATTTTTTCCCTCTCAATACTTCTCTTTTTCTATTATTACTTGTTCTCCCTTATTTAACAGCAACTCTAAGGGTTGATGATCTGATTCCTCTTGTTGCCCATTTTTATTTATTGTTTTAATATTTCCTAACTGATTCTTCTCTTTCACTCATAAATGTAATTTCTATTTTCCTTCCATTTTCTATTTAAATTGTCCATCCTCCTTCTTTGCACATCTGTAATAATATTCATACTTGCCCTTTTATCTTTTATCTTACTTCTTCTCTATTCAGCACCATTCCTCTTTTTTCTCCAATCCTTGTATTAAAATCTCCTCTTATTAAGATGACTCTAAGTGTTTCCAAAGGCATTTTGCGCGCTGAACACAAATCTGGGTTTAAAAACTTTATATCACGTCAGGTTTTTGAGAAAAGGGGGTCAAACTCCTAAAAATATCGTTTTGGCCATTGTAGAGCTAAACACTGACGTGCTATATTGTCAGAAATTAACAATTGATTTTTGCTCTTTAAAATGAGCCAAATTGATTGCATGCACCCTTAAAGCAGGGGGTGGGTTTATGTCAAGGAGTGCAAGAGAAAAAGAAACACATTACGGAGGTCCTTAAAAATTAATCAAATTCACTTGAAAATTGTTACTCAGGGGTTTTTGGGGTCGCTGATTACAGATCTTCATTAATTTTCTATAACCTTTCACATAACAATTTTCAAGTAAATCCGATTAATTTTTATAAACCTCGACTACTATATTGGATCCGCCATTTTAAATTTTTAAAATCTGAATAAAAAGCTGTAATCAGCGACCAGCTACCCCAAAAACTCCCGAGTAACAATTTTCAAGTAAATCCGATTAATGTTTAAGGACCTCCGTAATGTGTTTCTTTTTCTCTTTCACCCCTTGACATAAACCCACCCCTGCTTTAAAAGTGCATGCAATCAATTAGATTTAAGCACATTTTAAAGAGTAAAGATCAATTGTCAATTAATGACAATAGCGATGTTTCTAGCACGTCAGTGTTTAGCTCTACAATTTTTCAAAAATGACCAAAAACGCTATTTTTAGGGATTCGACCCTATTCTTTTCAAAAACCTGACGTGATGAAAAGTTTTTGAACCCAGATTTGTGTTCAGCGCGCAAAATGCTTTCGGAAACACCTAAAGCCATCTTATTTGCACAAAAAAAGTCCAAATTTGCAGGGCTGTGTTATTAATAAATAATTTACTGTAAAAATGTGTATAAATCCTTCCAATTCAATTTCATAAATGAACAATAACTTCCTTGATTAAAATTGTATGAAGAACTTTAACGATTTAAAATATGTTTGGTGTCAAATACATGAAATTTTAATGTATTTATTAGTACATTGTATGTGAAAAAATAAGACTTTTTTCTTTAGACGTTGATTACGTCTACTCAAGTAAATCATGTCACCTCTGTTTGGTAAAAAGCATTTTTTTACGCGTAAATGATTTTGGCCTTACTGAAGTATTTGTTTTAAGTGGGTTGTGCAGTATTTTAAGAATATTTTGTTGGGGTTGATAAATCAGTTGTGTTGTTAGTACCCACGTTTGCTGCAATATTTATTTCTTTGTTATTTTTAAATCATTCGTGGTGTCGTGAAATGCTTTATCTTTGTTTTCTCACAAATAAGCTTTAAAGAAATATTTATGTCTATAGGTTTTATTAAAGGTTTTCGTTGAATCATGGCCTATTATGCGGTTTTACTTTGCTTAATTAATAAATTCTTTGTTTGTTCTATGAAAAAGTTTGTGAATGATGTCGTTTTTAAAAGTAAATTTGAAATTTTGTTTTGTCTAAACTCAACAGTAAGATTACAACCCAAGGTTAAAATTTGAATTTGCAGATTACTTTTTGAGTTAACTTGTTAATTTTAAAGATTTTTTTGTGTATGTAAAAATTCAGAGTGGGAGGCGCATTTCCCCAGTTTGTATTTAATATTTTTAACATTAGTCTATAAGCAGATTTAAAACTACGTGGTACTATGTAATTAAAACAAGTACAAAACTGTAGCGGATTATAATTGTTATTATTAACAATCGCAAAATATTAAACCGTATGCGTATAAGTTGTTTGCCTACAAACTATTGAAAGTGATTTGTATAGAAGTGTTAAAGTTATATGGATAATAAGGATAACGTGCTAGGAAGTACTCGATTTACTAAATTAAAGATAAGTTTGATTTGACTAAAATCAAAACAACGCTTGCGGACACTTTGAGTTTCTCTTATACCTGCAAACTAATTATAGAAAAAAATACCGTTCAAGACATTTAAAACCAAATAATTTTGGTGTAACGACAAAAATCTTTAATTTTTGGTGTATACCCCAAAACGAAATGCAGCATTCATCAGAAGAGAAACAACTATAAGTAAATTGATTGTTTACTCCGGAGGACTACCGTGTTTAGTGCTTTGTAGTTTTTTTATTTTGTTGTGTTTTGTTGTTCGAAATGAAATTAACTGAGATGGGGATTGTGAATTTCCAGTTTGATGGTAAATTAATTATTTTGTTTTAAACAAAGACCCTAGTCTTATTCTGTTTTATAAACTTTGTAAATCTGTAAATAGGTTTTAATCAGTTGTTTAAATTTCAATTAGTGTATACCTAATCATTCTCTCCTTGAAAATTTTCTAATTTTAACAAATCCTCAACAAAACAAAATAATTCTTAGAAAGAAGCAGTTTAGCAAAAGACAGGTAAAACAAGTAGTAAACATAAATATTTGAAAACCATTAGGCTATGCTTTCAAGACATTAACAAAGACAACAAAAGATATTGATGTCATGTAAAGATCGGTTGTCGATTGTATTATAATACCAATCCAAACCATTTGCTATCGACACAAGCGTTTTATTAAATTTATCAAGCGAAAAAACAATTCAATTTACTAAACGACAAAATGTTTATTACTGTTTGAAATTTTGGCGTTATCGTTTTAGTTGGGATTAGTTTTGAAAGAAAGTTGCGTTTTTGTATAAAACTTCTGTTTTTACTTATATATAATTGTACTAATAAAAATGTAAAAATTAAATTTTAATTAATTTATTTTTGTTAAGACGCTCAGAATACCTTACTTGTTAATACCTTGTTGTTAAAAGCACGTTTCAGGTAAGTACAACAAAATTAATTAAAACTTTCAATCTTAATCAAAATCTTTAGAATTATTCATAACGTAAACTTTGTGTCAAAATATTTACATAATTACTACTCAAACCAAATTTTTCTCTCATATTCTCTCAAAGACTTGATGCGGAACTATATAACCCATAGAAACTAACGTTTGAGTTTAATTTAAATTAATACTGTTACAAGCATCCTTTAGGCTATGTATTTTGTATTAATACTACAACTAACATAATTATGTAGTATTATTATATTAATGTACATTGTTATACTGTAGTACGTTTTCCTTCTGTTGTTTGTCCTTATAATTGTTAAGATTTATTGAAAAATCTGAAAAAGTAGGTTAAGGTTTTTGATAAAGAATTACGTTAACTTAATTCTTTTATTTAGTTATTTAACTTATTTATAGCAAGAAAGGAAAATCGCCATTAATTTGCAGCCAACAAACTTTTTTATAACTAATTTAGATAAACAACATATACAAATTCTGCGACAAATATAATAAGACAAGTAACATTCTTAACCTAGTTGTATTCAATATTGTGTATTGTGGTCACGCACGCATACAAGTCAACAATTACTGTTATGAACAAAATGTGTGCTAATCTAACCGTAACCGTTCTCTTTCTACCATACTGCGTTTTATGGTAAGCTACTTTAAAAAGCTCGTAGATTTGAGTACGGTGTGAAAGAACGTGGTGTCTGAAACCAAACAATAACTAGGGACAGTCAATTATATTATTCAAAATTTTGCAAGGCCAATATCAAGTAGGAATTTTATTTGAACTCTGCGTACTAATAAAAAAAAACAATATTACTAAGATTTTAAATCCTCAAAATCCTTACAGAAATGTTTAATAAAGCCAAGTAATTTTAATGGTTTAGATACGATATTGTCAATGTAAACATGAAAGTTAAGTTAAGGGTCTATAAGAACACCCAAATCTTTTATATCAGTAGAATGATCGGGCATTTAAAGTTAATTTCCGATAAAAATCGGCTTTGGATAAACATATTCATCAATCTATTTGAAGTTGACAAAACCATCTTGTGCGTCTGGCAAATTGGTTTAGGATTTTCTGACCTTTTGTGATCTAGTCTAGTCTAGAATTTGATTAAAAATTAATTAGAATTAGTTTCAGCTTTGATGTTGAATGTAGACTGATGATTTGCGTTGCAGGTTGTATTTATCCTGCTTCAAAAGCAGCAGAGTTATATTCAAACTAACCGAGAAGATACAGCAGATCAACCATCAGATTAACAAAAGACGAAAGCAACCGGAGTTTAACATACACCTTGTTTATGTGACAAAGGAACCACCAAGAGATCATGGGAAGTTTTAGAAAAGTTTTGAAAATTGGCATATTTATAGATTTTGAAATGTTCGTTCCAAATTTTTGTTTTGTTACCAACTTTATATTAGGAAAATGGTACTGAAAAAAGTTTTTTGACGATATTTCCTTTCTGACTTTCTTTACGGTAAAATTAATTATGTAATAAATTTTAAAGAATATTTTCCATAAGAAATTAAAACGCCTCAAAGTGTACTCCAACACTTATATTGACTAAAAAAATCATTTCCATTTTATCATGAGGTAGATTTCCGGTCGCGTTTTTTTAATGATATCAAATCTCTCTTCTCTGTGCTATTCCTAATGGACCAGATTTTGCAAGTTTGTGGTCTTTATAACGAGGAAAACTTCACTTCAAATTTTAACAAAGTGAAATACACGTCAAATTCTACAGATACCTATTTTCAAAACTCTTCCAAAACATCACAAGCAGAACTTTTAGCTGATTGGATTACTAGCCTTAAATAACATGAAATAAACTGCTGTGTGAGATACACCCAAAAGTCAGCGATAGCCGAAGATGCAAAAATGGGAATACCAAGATCCTCTGGGAAAGAAGGAAGGAAGAAACCTTGAGACTCAACCACATTTGGATTTCAATCCTCAAGAACACTTAAACTACACCTTACAAAAAACTAGATTTGACTTGCGCAATGAAGGCCCCGCTCCCTTTGAACCAGTATAAATACAATTTGCAAAGCAGAAATCATCATTCTACATTCAACATCAGAGATAATAGGACACTTAAAATCATCTCGCTTTAGCGAAACGTTTGGAAAAAATTTCAATCAAAGACAACTTCAATCTTGACAATACTAGTTTATCTTCACTTACGAAAAATCTTTACTTTGCGAATTTAAAATTAGACAGAGCAAACTCAAATCACAGGATTGTGGTGTTAAAAATGTGAATGCATTTAAAAACACAAAATATGTGTATATTATACAACAGACGTAGACGTGTGATGAATGGGCTCAATTAAAATTACAACAGCCTCCTTCTGAAGTTTAAACCTACCGAATCCTCTTGTTTTTGATGCACAACATTCATAATGTACCAATCAAGCGTCAAGATTAACGACCGGTGACGCTTTCTCTTCTTTATATACGGAAATATTTCCTTAATAACTCAGACTTCTTTCACTCTAGAATCTGGCTTGGTTGACAAAGTTGATTACCTAACTTTTTAGTTGTCTACCTTGAACTACCTTGATTGATATTAAATATAATCTTAACAACTCCGATAACAACAGCAGAATAGGAGCGCTGCTTTTGGACACTACAAACAATTAAAACATTTTTAGGGAATATGATGGATAACGACCGCTTAAACGCGTTAGCAATGATGTCCTTCAATAAAAATTTAATGCATGATATAGAACAATTTGTTTTTTTTTTAAATGTGGGTGGAAGGGGAGAAACAAATAAAGGAAGGGAATTTGGAAATATATTAGGAATTTGAAAATGGTGGGGCTGTTAAACCTGGATGAAGGAGAAAGATTGGATTAAAAGACAAGATGCCTGAAGAATGTATATGGGACATACAGTTTGCGGAAAGAACAAAGAAGAGAGGAAGAGCGAAAAGAGGAATAATAACAGGAGTGAGAAGAGAATGGAAAAAAGAAAATAAAGGAAGAAGGTAAAAGTAATGGGGATAATGAAAACCAATATACAAACAGAAAAAGAAAAAAGGTATAAAATAATAACAATTTATGGAAAAGAAATGGAAACGACTAAGGAAAAAATAAAAAAGTAACCAAAGACAGAGAAAAAGAAAAACTAATATTAGGAGCCAACTTCAATGCAAGGATAGGGGAGGAAGGAAATATAATGGTAAGGTAACAACAGAGTATCAATGGATAAAACAATAAATGGGCAAAAAAGAAGATTCATAGAATTTTGCAAGGAGAAAGAATGGACTGTATTAAACGGAAACATGGAGGATGGCGAAAATGGGAAATACACGTTTATTGGAGGAAGAGGAGAGTTGGTAATAGACTATTTAATTGCAAATGAGAAATGTATGAAGGACATGGAAGAGTTTAAAATTGGTGAAAGTGAAGATTTAGGCCAACAATCGCTAGAAGTGATCTTGACGGGACAGGCAGAAAATATATAGAAAAAGCAGGAGAAGAGTGGAGAAAAAAAGTATGGACGGAAAAAAGCACAGATAGGTACAAGAAAAAGATGGATAAAGAACAATGCTTAGAAAAAGAAATAGAAGAAGAGATAAACACGATATTGAAACAAATAGAGGAAGCAACAAGAACAAAAGAATTAGGAAAACAAAATAAATAGTGGAATGGAGAGTGCCAGAAAGCAAAAAGATAAATGAGAAGAAGGAAAAGAAAATGGAAAAACGAAAAATAAAAATTGAAGAATATAAAAAGATTAAGATAAAATTCAAAGCAGAATGTAGAGAAACAAAAAGGAATACAAAATAAGGTTAGAAAGAGAGTTCATAAGAAGAAGAAGACAGATGGAAAAAAAGACAAAAAAAAATAGAAGAAAAATGAGAGCAACATTGTGAAAATCTATTAGAGAGAGCAGACAAAAATGTAAGAAAAAGAAGAAATAAGAAGCAAAATAAAAATAAGAGAAAGAGAAATTGAAAAAAGAAGGAGATGAAAGAAACGATAAATGAAATTAAAAGGGAAAAACAGGAGGCACTGATGGGTCTCAGGAGGAGCAGAAAAAGAAATTAAAGGGCAACAGGTAGAAGGAATTGCGGTGGGAGAAAAAAAAGTGGGGGTTTTAGCCTCACGTGGATGACATGGTAGCCGTAGCAAAAACAGAGGGGGGAGATGAAAGGAATGATAAAGGTAATGAATAGATACTTAAAAAAAAGAAATTAGTAGTAAATATAGATAAGACAAAAATTATGGATTTAAGAAGAAAAAAAGGTAGACCAAAGAAAGGAAAATGAAAGTGGGGAAAGGAAGAAATAGAGATGGTGGATAAGTATAAATACCTAGGATATACGGTGAGGTACGATAATAAGGATGATGAGCACATTAAGGAATTAGAGCAGAAGGGAAATAAAATTATAAAAGTGGTATGGGGTATAGAGAAACAGTATTTGGAAGAATAGTGAAAAGTGTGTTTGTGTATGGAGCGGAAGTGTGGGGATAAAGAAAGTGAAGGAAATTGAAGAAAATACAAGAAAAGTATTGGAAGTGGGCACTAGGATTGGAGAAGGAAACAACAGGTTATATAATAAAAGAAGAATTGAAAATGGAAAAAATAAAGACACAGGCAAGAAAAAAGGGCAATAAGGTATAAAAAAAATGGATAGCAAAAGAGAAAATGAGATATTGTATGATTGTTGGAAAGAGACAAAGGCGCAAACAATAAAATTCGGTGAAGATGAGAGAAAAGATATTATAAAAGAGGAGGATATGCAAGAAAGGAAATAAAGAAAATAAGAAATGGGGGAAGAAGTATGGAGAAACAAATATTATAAAGAGATACAGATACACAAGCACAGGAAAGAAAAGCAAAAATTAGAAAAGGGAAATGTAACACAAAGTATTAACACTTTATAGCAGCAGAAAAACGAAAGTACATAACCGAAAGAATGGAATTGATAGACAAGGGGTTAATCGTAAGATTCAGAGTTGGAAATGAGAAAAACGGTAACAAGTACTGGTGGAAGGACGAAAATAGGAGGTGTAGAATGTGTAGGGATAGGTGGGAAAATATAGAACATTTGAAAGAGTGCTGTAAAATAAGAGCAAAGGAAAAAGGGAGAAGAGTGTTCGTGGGAGAATAAAGGGAGGGTATTGAATGGATGTAGAATGTGATGAAAAAAGAAAAGGTTAAAAAATAGAAAGGAGATAATGAGAATAGAATAAAGAAAACAAATAGGAAGTGTAATTTTTTTGTTTGTTTTTCTGATTGTTTTGTTATTTTAAGATATTAAGGATTTATTTGCAAAAAAAACGTATGTCGAAAGTCTTCTTAAAAACGTGTGTCGTGTGTAGCACTTTACGACAAAAATTAAATTCGCCGAGCATGCTGTGAACTTTCCATTGGTGGATTTTTTAATTAACAAAAATATCGAAAACGATGAGTGGACATTTTCTACTTCCATGTTATTTGGGTGTTTGGCGTGCCTCGTAAAGTTAAAAATTTTACACATAAATTATTAAGTACTTTGTTTTTCTATTTTTAGTTTTGTGGTTGAGTTAGTTCTAATTACGACGTATGCTTTAGCACGTGCGTTGACGTCATATTCTCATCGTGTCGTACACCTGGATATTTCCTGGGGGTGCTGGAATGGCTATTTAAGAACCACGGTTTTGCATTCAATTAAGCTGCCACCAGCCGGTGAACTCCACGGGCTGCAGGGTTGTTCATGCAGCATAATTGCTACTTCGAGGGAACATATTTGCTATCTGTTCTTTACTACAAACCTCCCCTAAGAGAAACTCTGGACTTAACTATCTTCTGGAGCTGTCAAATACTGTCGTTAGCAAGAACTTTCTTTCTCGGAACTGCATACTACAGAATACAGCTTAAGTTTTAATGTTTAAGTAACTTATTCACTATTAATGCGTATGAAGCTCACGTACATGTGACATTGAACGGATTGAATCTCTAGCATTTAATAACTAGCTCCATAAGAGCTTGGGCGCTTTACATAAGGTGGTTGAAGCTCAAACAAAAGGCATTTTGGGTTGACGGGAGCTACTTACCGAGTTTAAGTTAGTTTTAAGTCACCGTGTGTAAGTGACGTGTGTACGTCAAGTCTTCTTAGTAACCAACTCTCAATTGCAACGCTAACTTTAATTTGAAGTGTAACTACAAAGCTTACCTAAAATTTGACACATTAATTGCGAGTTTTAATTATGGTTTTTACTAACGCACGTAATCATATGCGACAGTCTCTCTCTATTTCTGTCACATTCTCCTAGTACTTTAAGTTTTATTTGCTATATTGAATTGTCTATTTGTCTCTCTGATTTGTGTTAGTTTTAGCGTATTAGACATTTAGTAAAACCTGTTGAACTTCTGTTGGTCGGTTTTATTTCTTTCAATTACCCAGCAGGTGACGCCTTGTTAGGCAGCAGTGTATTTCTTTACAGTTTTTAAGAACCCCCCCCCCTCCAAAATACCGACTAAGCCGGACGCTGCTGTGCTAACTACTACAAATACTGGATTCTCCACGAATTTAGTGCGCTACATCGAGCCAAATTGTCTTATTTTTCTCTCTAGGTTGTACCGCTAGAGCTGTCGCTTTTTTTCGTTTATTTGTGAACTACAACCGTTACAAATAATTGTGAATTTCTAATGAAAAGTCGAATCATTTGTTAATGTAGTATAAATTGAATTGACTGATTGATAGAACTTTTTGTTTCTATCAAAGAGCGTAGAACGGATTATAATTTTAAGAAGTACCCATAAAACAATATAGATATTTTAAATAGATTATGTAATAGTGGATTGGTCTTGTAGGTTGTATCACCATCACTCTGTAAGGTAAGATTTTATATTTTACTTTCTTAAACTTGATATTTAGCAAGTGCGTCTCTCCTGTAGGTAAATCACTGTTTCAAACATTTATTTATTTAGGTTTTAAAAAATTCAACGTATCGAAATAAGTTTGAGGTTTAATTAAATGTTTGACAATAAATTATTCATATTCGGTTAGTTTACATAACGGGAACAAGCACTCAATTTTTACATACTAAACGTTTAATAATAACACACAATAAACTCTCGTACCCGTAGTATTTTTATTGAAATTTTCTCCCTCTAAAGCAAATACTACGACGCAGGAAAGGTTTGAAATATTTAAATTCAACAGGTAGAGAAAATTGTAACCAAACAACCTAATAAAAGAAGCAATCTTCTAAATCTATTAAAAGTTCAACTTTAAGAGAAGTTTTCACTCTTTTGATCACATTTGCATAAGATGTTCCAACTTTCAATCGGTTTTTAAGCGAATTGCAATTTTTAATTAACGTTTAAAACGTGTCACGGACAGGATCCGGTAACGTCGGAAGTTTTTTTTTTATTTTTCTTGCAGTTATCTTTAGACACGACGTTTGCAACAATATTTGTGGAAGAAAATTAAAAACTTCCATCGGCTTGTAACTTTTTTGTTCAAAAGATAGTCTACCTGATCTTATTTATAAGAAAGTCCAAAGTAATTTAAGAAAACAAAATTTAAGTTTAATATCTACAAAATTGCATTTATTTTCTGTGCTGATAAAATGAGGTGATATGACGGTTTCAGTAGGTTTTCTCGAGGCGAGTCTCCGGAAGTAAGGCACGGAATTTGCGATGGAGATATTTTCGTATGATGTCGTTTGCGTATCTTCACATAATTGAATATTTTATAAAACAAACTTTTATACGCAACGGTCGTATTAAGGTTGTTTTTCTTTTGGCAAAATCAATATTGTCTCAATTAAGTGTCAACAATCTAACCCGACAACCATCACGTTCAGCTAATTTGGATTGAATAATTATTCGGGTTACGTGTTCTGTATGTATAATCCTGCATCAGCATTGGAATGTATCGGTATCAATGAGGAAATTGTAGCCCACAAATCAGGAGAGGACGTGTGATTGCTGTTATTGTCGTTAACGAAAATTGAATTCGCTCATAAATTCCTGCTAACGCGTTTTAAGCACTTTTTAAATGAGTTAATTGATTTTCATCATAAAGTTTTATGAGAAAATATATCGTGTTACGTGTTGTTTTTAAATATGCGACAAACTTTAGTTTATGAAGTAAATAAATGTACTTTGGTGGTTATAGCAAGTTGTAAAATGCAATTGGTTTTTTTTCTAGAACATAACCTAAGTGTTAAGTGTCTTCTTGGAGAACTCATTCAAATTTGAACTTTTTTTAATATTGTGTTGTGTCCCACACAGCAAAATCACATTTATGCAATATTCCAGAGATATTCATTTGGAGAGATGGTATATCTCAAGGATATCTAAATTGATCTCTGATATATAAATGCAACATTTCTGAGATATCTTAATGTCGGCGTTGTATACGTCCGAGGAACATCTTTACTAGATCTACCAGAGATGTACACTCATGAAATTTAAAACTTGGACACCACAATTTCTGTAAACAAAAGTTTGCACATTGTGAAGCGAGCTTACGGGTATCATTTACAATTCTAACAGCAGGTAGTCTCAGCACGGGTTATTTTATAGAAGGACTGTAGAATGAATCATTACACTAAGCACGTTTTAGAAAATAGGTAATTTACGTTGCTTACTTAATTTTTTTCTTTAAAGAATATATTTGAAGGTATCGCTAATTAAACACCATAGCTCGATTAATTATCGAATCAAAATTTTGTTTACAAAATAAAATTAGAAATAATTTTGATTTAAAAAACGTCTACAAGCAATAACTTTTAAATTAAATCAAAAAACTAAACATGGTTATTTGGGTTGACTGATTATTACTTATTTTTAAATAAATCTAACCTACTAATTATTATAAGTTATTAAAAAAATCATTAAACTCTCTATTCATAATATTTAGTCCTTACAAAATGTATATTTTATGACGTTTCATTTTTCTGTAGTTAATATAAAAAGTGAAAATAAAAACTAAGGCAATTCTTATTGTCAACGTATATATTTAGTTTTTTGACAAGAATTTATTACATAATTATAATTAAGACACCAAGTTATAGTTTAAAATTAAATGAAAACTTTTTTTTAAAATAAAGGTATTACTATATAAATAAATATAAGACATCAATAATGGGTGTGACTTCCATTATTATTGATACATTCTTGGAGGCGTCTGCTCATTGACGCTATCAAGGTATCAATATAATTAATATTAATCGTTTCCCATGCGGTATCAATGGCTGCAATTAGTGCATTACGGTTTTCTGGTATAAAATTTGGCCCTTGTTGTCTTCGGATAAGAAATTATTAAGGAAAAGCGCAATTGCAGTGCAAATATTTATAATTAAATAATTTCGAAAGTTTATAAGTCCTCTATTGAAATCTTAATACTTAAAAGAAAATCCTGTCCATTAGCATTATAAGGAAATGGTTTTTACTTTATGAATAAGTTTCAATAACAATAGAATATCCTTGCTTGTTTAATTTACTTCCTTTGAGTCAAATTGCTCTAAGGGTTGTTACATTGGTCATTAGAAGTATGTAACAAATAAACAATTACCTACTGTTTGAGAATAGGTAGTGTAAACCAATAAATAAAGTAAGACATGAAAATTCCATTTTAGTTTAAAATTTTAAGTGTTGTGAAAATGCAACCTTATCTCGGTGCTGATTTGAAAGCGCGGATTGTTTCGGAATTAGCGGCGGGCCGTAGCGTGCGTGAAACTTCACGTATGTTAGATATACCAAAAAGCACCGTAGGGCGTTACACCGAGTAAAATGGAATCTTGAACACACTTTGGAAAGAGCCATCGGAAGTGGTAGACCTAAAGTATCTACACGTGCTTAAGATCTCGAGTTGTTTCATTACGTAACAGAACAACCATTTGCTACATACTCCAGGGTATAGCAGATACACATTTTCCCGGATGCCGTATAACTGCACAAAAAGATTAAAGGAGATGGGAATAAAGAAGTATAATGCTGCTGCAAAAAAGTTCTCAGTGACGAAAATATGAGACGTCGTCTGGAATTTGCAAGGCGATATGTGAACGAACCTTTGGAATTTTGGAATCGAGTGATTTTTAGCGACGAAAAAACGTTCAATAGCCGCAACGATGGACCACTAAAAGTTTTTAGAATGGAAGGAACTCGTTACGAAAATAATCACTAATGTCCTAAAAACCGAAGAGGTTATTTTTCTGTGAATGTGGGGTTGGGTTAGCGCGCGGGGTCCAGGAGTTTGTTGGGTCATCGATGGACGTCTTGATTCTGCTGCGTATTTAGATGTTTTGGAAACTATTATGAAACCTTCAGTCGAAGTGTTTTATCCAGACGAAGATTATATTTTCCAACAAGTAAGTATTCTTATTTCACTATACTTTCTCCAAAAAATAGTTCGGGATCTGTTAAATTAACATTTTCATAATGTATTTTTGTTGTTAAAGGACAACGCCCCTATTCATACTTCGCGGGTTGTGCGCAATTGGATACGAGAAAATAACTTGGAGCTGTTACCCTGGCCAGCAAAAAACCCAGATTTTAACATTATCGAAAATGTTTGGGCTCGAATACTTGCTGTTATCCGAAGACAACAAGGGCCAAATTTTATACCAGTAAACCGTAATGCACTAATTGCAGCCATTGATACCGCATGGGAAACGATTAATATTAATTATATTGATACCTTGATAGCGTCAATGAGCAGACGCCTCCAAGAATGTATCAATAATAATGGAAGTCACACCCATTATTGATTTCTTATATTTATTTATATAGTAATACCTTTATTTAAAAAAAAAGTTTTCATTTAATTTTAAACTATAACTTGGTATCTTAATTATAATTATGTAATAAATTCTTGTCAAAAAACTAAATATATACGTTGACAATAAGAATTGCCTTAGTTTTTATTTTCACTTTTTATATTAACTACAGAAAAAAATGAAACGTCATAAAATATACATTTTGTAAGGACTAAATATTATGAATAGAGAGTTTAATGATTTTTTAATAACTTACAATAATTAGTAGGTTAGATTTATTTAAAAATAAGTAATAATCAGTCAACCCAAATAACCATGTTTAGTTTTTTGATTTAATTTAAAAGTTATTGCTTGTAGACGTTTTTTAAATCAAAATTATTTCTAATTTTATTTTGTAAACATTTCCTAAACAAAATTTTGATTCGATAATTAATCGAGCTATGGTGTTTAATTAGCGATACCTTCAAATATATTCTTTAAAGAAAAAATTAAGTAAGCAACGTAAATTACCTATTTTCTAAAACGTGCTTAGTGTAATGATTCATTCTACAGTCCTTCTATAAGATAACCCCTGCTGAGACTACCTGCTGTTAGAATTGTAAATGATACCCTTAAGCCCGCTTCACAATGTGCAAACTTTTGTTTACAGAAATTGTGGTGTCCAAGTTTTAAATTTCATGAGTGTACATGAATAATCTCAGATATGTATTCGTTTGAGATATGAGACAGGTTGGAGACGTTATACCAATTTCAAATTAGAATTAAATGTATATATTAAAAAGATATAAAGAAACATAAAAAATATATAAATGCTAAGTCATCTTCGTCTCTTAGATCGTTTTCTTGTGTTTGAAGGTTGTTCCTCATTTCTCTATCGGTTCGCAATTTTCCTAAACGTAACCAATTCTTGATTGCATCTGCAATTTCTGTATCAGTTGTCATTTCTTGTCCTTTTTGACTGCAAACTGCAACTAAATTTATTTGTAATTTCTGGATCTACAAGTACTATTAAAATCTTACCTTGAATAATTTTAACATTCTCCAATTTCGAAAAGACGTTATTCTTTTTAGCTCAATCCAACTGTATTGAGCTGCGACCGAATTAGTTAGGATATTTCGCAGTATATTAACAACAGAGCATTTGGATTTTTCCTAGTAGTAGGCGACATCGTTGAATCTAAAATACTTACTGAATCGGTCAAAATGAGTACTAGACTGTTGTGCTAAGCTAAAGCGTCCTAATTTAATAAAGTAATAGTTTGAGTTCATGTTTTACTTTTTTCTTATGCTTCATACTTTTGATTTGCACTTAAAATAAAATATTAAGTTTTGTCACTTAAAACGCTCTAGCTTGGCATGGTAGTTTGCATTTTGTCAGTTATTGCAATTACTGTAATTATAATAATAAACCTGACTAGAAATATACCAAATATTTGTAGAAATTTTCATTTTTTCCAAGAATGCCATTCAGTTCAATCATATCTTCTACTGTTTTTACTGGAAAGTATTGGTCATAGAGATCGGAAAATTCGCTCACTTCAGTCGATTCTTGTCTTTGGAGGCCATTTGACAGCTCAATATTATTTAATCTATCTAATGCACTCATCATCTTGCTGTGATCCGTCTAAAAGGAAACATTTAGAGTTATTCAAATTATTGGCATCTTTTAATAGCATTTAAATGAATAAAAACTAATGCAAATACGAAACATCTAAATCTTTCCCGAAACTGGGCCAAACAAGCAACAGTGCTATATGACCAATTGTCGTTATTGGAAACACCGTTACAAAATAAGATTCAATGATAAAACGCCATTTTTTTCATAAAAATTTAATTAACACTGATAATCAATTGACGTTTATTAGCTGAAGTTATCAAATGAAAAAATTTGCTAATGTCAAAGTCATAGCCACATTTTATGTAAAAACTTTATGATCGCTCGGTATAATTAATCATGTTTGTTTTTCACCTGTGTGTTTTGATATCATTTGAATCATCTTCAGAACTAAAAGGGAATCAAAATTGTATAGAAAGAAAATGACTACTTATTTAAGCTAAAACGTACTAACGGACTAGATAAAACATAATTGACACAAAAATTTGCATAAATTAATTAGACTAAACATAATATATAAAGTGAGATTGCAAAAATTGGGTAAACATCATGAAATTATTGAAGTATGAGAATATTTAAAATAAACCCATCACTTTTCTGAAGATCAAAATATATTTTATAAAACCAGCAATATTAAATACATTAGATACTCACATCGATCTTCTCGAGTACTAACTGCTGGCGTATACACAGTTTTAGAAAATGGAACATGTTGTGATGTTGAACTGGTTTGACATAATGCCGCAGAACGTGAATTTTGCAACACTTGGTCTAAAGATACATGGATGTGATAATCAACAAACAAGGTAGATTGACTTACCAGAATTATTTACAGGAAACGTAGGATACTCTTCCACAGAATCGTCATCGTTTCTATCGCCATCTTCATCGAAACTTAGAGGCTTTCTTCGTATTTTCAATGAGAATTTCTTATTCACTTTTACGACATTCTGACACCACATCCTCATCATCGGAATTATATACATATTTAGTTGCTCGATCTTTTTGCTTTTCTTTCCTTGTTCAATATCTGTTGTATTAAGATCACTTTCAAATTCTGCTTTCCTTGCTTTCTTCATACCGTATTCATAATCATCTACAGAAAATTTTATATTTACAGAACACCACATTTTACATCGTCTAGGTGCTAGACAACCTCAACTTATTAGTAGACAATTATATTATAAGATAAAATATCGTAAAATACTCACCTGTCGAGAACAATATTTTCAAAATTTTACATTTCTGCCAGTCTGTATTCGGTTCTATGATATTTTTTAACTGCTAGGTTGTACTTATTGGTTGTCTTAAAAGGTAGGCTAGAAAACTTCTTTGGTATTATGAATTATCCATAGATTGGGAATGAGTTGAACACCATCATCAATTCCACAACACAGTATCTTTTTGTCATTTTATTGGGATCTAAAAAATTTAAATAAAACCAAAAACATTAAATAAACAAAGAATACAATAATGTACGATGAAAGGTAAATATTTCCTCCTATAAATTATCACTAATTGATTGTTCTTCGTTGAGGAGGGGCACCAAAAAACCACTATGACGTTTTTTTAGGCAACGTTTCGTGCAGCCGACTGTGTACTTTTTCAGGTCTCTGTTTATTAAAAAAAATAATATATTTAACGGTAAGTTATATACATAAACATCATATTCTTAATATATAAATCTGAATTATAGGTGATTGACTCGACTACTTACTTAAAACAAATAACGTGTTACGTGTTTTTTGTTTGGTTTGGCCAACATAGCATTTATTACAGTCAAGACAGTCTATTTTATACACTACATTGTGTTTGTCAAGAATGTTTGTCTTGTCTTTCAATTGTGTGTAGATAATGTTGTAAATAGTATTGTTATTGTATGTAGCTATGTGGACGTTAGTAGTTTTTAGTAATGGGATAAGGTGTTTAGTCAAGTTAGGTATATTAATAATTTTAGTATAGGTATATTGAGAATTAGGGGGATTAATTGGTGATGGTGTGTTAATGTTATAATTATAGTATAAGATTCTGTTAATAATGTTAGTAGGATAATTGTTATTTTTCAGTATATACTTAAAGAGGTTAGATTTTTAGTGAGATATTTAGGACTACTTAATTTTATTTTGTTTTTCATAGATTTAACTATGTTTATTTTTTAGTGCTGTTTGTGTGTAATTACAATGACAATAACATTCCATTGATTGACTTGATTACAGATACAGAAAATATACTGACCATACATGACAACACGGACAAAGAACGTTTAAGAGGTAAAATAGTTAACATAATTACGAATTATACTAATAGGACAAGAAAATTTTGTAACCCAAGTAAGGACCTTTTTATTAAGAAACTAGTGACATCTACCAAACTTTTTTTGAAAAATAATGACGGACTGATGATGGTTTTAAAATCGGACAAAGGTAATGCCACTGTAATTATACCTAAAGAAGACTATTTTACGAAATTAAACTCTTTATTAAATGACGACGTGGTTTATAATTTGACTAACAATGATCCGACTATAACAACAAAATTACTAAAAAATTACTTAACAACGGACATATAGACAACACAACTTACAAAAAAATTACAACTTACACAAGCGTTCCACCAAAATTATATGGTTTAGTAAAAATACATAAAGACGATCATCCCTTAAGACCCATAGTTTCATGCATTGGAGCACCTACGTATCATTTATCAAAATTCATATCAGACATACTCAGTAATATTTCACACATTTTCATTCATAGTATCAAAAAACTTATATGAATTAATAGATACCATACAAGATACAACAATACCATCCAATTATAAATTAATTTTGTTTGATGTAAACTCTTTATTTACAAACATCTCCAAAGAATTAACAGTAAACTTAATACAAAAGTATTGGGATGGTATAAAAGCATTTACTACACTAGATTTAACATTCTTCACACACATTGTAGAGTTTTTGTTTGATGCAAGTTACTTCACATGTAATAAAAAATATACTTGCAAAAATTTGGAACAGCAATGGGCAATCCTGCTTCCCCTATTTTAGCAAACTTAATAATGCACGATTTGCCTTTATATGTTCGTTACAATTTATTGTTTGAACCTATTTTTATGATAAGTTATGTTGATGATGTAATCACTTGCATCCCTGAAGATGAAATACATAATACTCTTAATATTTTTAACAAATACAATCTACATTTAAAATTTACGTACGATATTGAAAAAGATAATTCATTACCATTTTTAGATGTGAGGTTGATTAAAGATCAAGACACCAACAAATTATTAACTGACTGGTATTTTAAACCAATGGCATCCAATTGGACTATCAATTATTTTTCAAATCACCAACAGCACCAAAAAATAAACATAGTTAAATCTATAAAAACAAAATAACAAAATTAAGTAGTCCTAAATATCTCACTAAAAGTCTAACCTCTCTAAAAAATATACTGAAAAATAACAATTATCCTACTAACATTATTAACAGAATCTTATACTATAATTATAACACTAACACACCATCACCAATTAATCCCCTAATTCTCAATATACCTGTACTAAAATTATTAATATACCTAACTTGACTAAACACCTTATCCCATTACTAAAACTACTAACGTCTACATAGCTACATACAATAACAATACTATTTACAACATTATCTACACACAATTAAAAGACAAGACAAACATTCTTGACAAACACAATGTAGTATATAAAATAGACTGTCTTGACTGTAATAAATGCTATGTTGGCCAAACCAAACAAAAAACACGTAATAGAATTAAAAATCATAAGTACGATTGCAGAAACAAAAAAACCAGACTCTGCGTTAGCCGTACACCATATTGAGATGAGGCATAATTTTAATTTTGATAATCCTACGATTTATATGTAGAAAGTAATTATAAAAAACGTCTAATAGCTGAAATGTTTTGTTTTAAGTAAGTAGTCGAGTTAATCACCTATAATTTAGATTAATATATTAAGGATATGATGTTTATGTATATAACTTACCGTTAAATTCTTTCACTTCGAAATAAGGCTTATAGTAAATTTAAAAAATTCAAGAGACCTGAAGATTGGTCATATTATAAACAGTTAAGGAATTATGCTACTTTTGCAGTACGCAAGGAGAAACGCGTTTACTTAAAAACTTCTTTTGAAACTAAAACTCTTAAGCAATTATGGTCAGACCTTAAAAAGAACAGTATTTACAAAGGAATGGGGCGTCCTGATATTTCTCTGAGTCTGCAAAATGTGGATCATTTAAATTGTCATTTTCTTACTGTTCATAAATCTTTTCCAGATGAGAATCTTATGGAATTTTATAATGAGAATAAATTGTGTGTAGCATCTAGAGAATTTCAATTTTCGGAAGTGACCGAACCTGTTGTTGCCAAGGTTCTCGATTCCATTAAGTCTTTGTCCACTGGTGCTGATGATCTAAGTATAAGGCTTATAAAACTTTGCTGTCCTCACATTTTTCCTTACTTGCGGCACATTATAAATTATTGTCTTACAAACTCGGTATTTCCGGACTGCTGGAAAGCATCTATAGTAATCCCAATACCTAAAACTCGTGCTCCTAAATCGTTTAATGACTTAAGACCAATAAGTATCCTTCCTACTTTATCAAAAATCTGTGAAAAGGTGATGGCATCACATATTCGAAAATACTTAAATACTCACAACATTCTACCTGTTAATCAATCCGGGTTTTGCAAAGGATATTCTTGTTCTACAGCCTTGTTGAGTGTGACGGATGATATACTTAGATCGACAGATGAAGGCAAACTTACTCTACTCGTTATGCTGGACTATTCCAAGGCTTTTGATTCTATTGATCATAAGTTATTGCTAGCTATTCTTCATTACATTGGCCTTGGAGTAAATGCAGTGGGTTTATTTTGTAGTTATTTAAGTAATAGAGTACAGCAAGTAAAAATTAATACAAATCTGTCTAGCCCGTATAATGTGTCCTCAGGCGTTCCTCAGGGATCTATTCTAGGACCAATTTTATATCTAATATATACCTCATTTCTATCGAATACATTAAAACATTGCAAATATCATATGTACGCGGATGATACAGATTTATTATTTTTTTCCTTCGTCGCAACTCGATAGGGCTTTGTTGTATATAAATGAAGATCTAGCTAACATATACAATTACTCTATATGTCATTCATTAACACTTAACCCACAAAAATCACTTGTAATGTTGTTTGGTAATAGAAATTTGCGCGATTTGGTTAAGTCTGATATTAAACTTTATATAAATTGTCAATTGCTACCACTCACAGAAATATGTAAAAATCTTGGTGTTGTTTTTGATTCGGAGCTTCGCTATAAAACTCATATAACTAAAGTTCTTCAAGGTTCTTATGGCGCGCTAAGATTGCTATATACCAACAGACATTCTCTTGACCAAAACTAAAAATTATGCTCTGTGATTCCATAGTCTTATCTCGGTTAAACTTCTGTGATGTTGTATATCACCCTTGTATCGATGCCGCTGATGGTAAGAAAATACAAAGATTACAGAATGCATGTCTTCGATTTATTTATGGAATTAGAAAACGTGAACATATATCACATACACTAAGATGGTGTGGATGGTTAAACATGTCACAACGTAGGTTTCTGCATTGGGCGAGTCTTTGTTTTGGATCCTGATTAATAAAACTCCTCCGTATCTCTACTATAAAGTCCGTTTCCGGACAGATGTACACAATGTTAACATCCGCCGTAAAGACCTAATTCAGATACCAAGGCATAAACTTCAAATATTTAAAAGATCCTTCTCTTATAATATCTACAGAGTTCATAGCAATATACCTTCAACATGTTTCAGGCTGTCTTTCCATACCTACAAAGTCAAAATTAGAAATTTAATTTTAAACAAATTAATCTCCGAGTGTCGTTGAATTATTTTATCGCTTCGTGAAGGCGGCGAGGGTCGGTGTGTGCGACGGGCAATGAAATTATCTGTATTAATTTTCATAAATAGGTGCATATACGGCTATAGTCAGCTATTGATTTAACTCAAGGTATGCTTAACGGAACTAACAGACGGTTTTGAAACTAGTCTGACAGATTTCCTTTTGGTATCCTTTTACTTCTATTGTAAATAAATATATATTTATAATTGTGGAACCAATAAACCGTTATTATTATTATTATTATTATTATTAAATGTATTCTTTCTTTTTAATAAACAGAGGCCTGAAAAAGTGCACATTCGGCTGCACAAAACGTTGCCTGAAAAAAACGTCATAGTGATTTTTGTGGTGCCCCCAATCCAATTAGTGACAATAATGTACCTTTCAGTAGAAGTATTGGAAAAGCAGCAAACGGTCCGTTTTTCAACGGCAATTTCATATATTTGTGGAACACAGAGTTTAGTAGCTGAGTTCTTAGTTCTGATAAATGAGATACTACATGTATGCCAAGATTAGAAGAAAAGCACGGGTTATTGTATAAATTCTGTTTCTTATTAAATTGCCTACGTATCAAAAAAAAACAGTAATTTGCATCAGAATAAGCAATATTTTCTAAAACAATAATGTCGCCATTTCTGCTTGCAAAACAATTATCTGATCTGAACGAAGTTTTCAATGTAAATGGATCACTTTTCACTGTTTTATATTGAGGATTTGAACATCGCTCCACTCGGGGGCATTGAGAATTCAATGTTTTAGTTACGACTGAAAATTCAGAGTTTGCCAGACTGGGCAAAATCGTAAATGGGTTATCAATTCCTGATGATGCTTTAATTTTGGCAGTGCGAAAGAATAATTGTTGCAGTGTGCGTTCTGATTTTCTTATTAATTTTTTATCGATGACATGAAGTTTTCAAACTTAAATGCACTGAAGATATTCCTCAGCGAGGTCTAATAAATTATGAACGTTATGTGAAACATTATAATTTTTATAAATTTTCTCATGTCTTGAAACAAAAGTGTGTAATAATTTGTCAGCATACTAGATCATTTCTTCCCTTATGTTTTGGCCACATAGAATTCTAATAGCCACATGTAAGGCAAGAAAATGTTCATACATTTTCTTTTTCAAAATGCCAGAAAAACAAACTGGTCCTATATAAAGTAATAACAATCGAAATTCTGTTGCTTTAAATAATTTTATGAATTCTAACGAACGAGGTTTCCTAACAAATTCACACGGTATATAATGCTTAATATTTATATTTTTTTGTGATATATCTTTCACATCTTGACTTTTTAACCTAAACTTTAGATCACCTCCATTCCAATCCACAAACTTAAAAGTTTCTTCGTTATTCCAAGGCACACAAGGTGCATTTAATCTAAAGGCACTCCCATAATCATGTCAAAATTAGGAATATCTTTAATGTTTGTTTCATGAACATGATAGTCTGAATCCAAATTAGCTCTAAAGTTTGCATCTTCCTTGTTGAAGCTGCTATTATAGGAAAACATATTTGTTTATTTTGAAAATGGCCTTCTATACAACATTTTGTGCAGCTTGAGTAACCAGTGTGTGATTTATCACCTAACGTAAATGATTTAGCTGGTGTGTCACAAATTATACCCTTAAAAAAAAACAAACATATTTTTTTTTTATAAATAATCCATTATTTACTAAATCTTTACATTCTTCCACAAGATCTGATAAATGTTGGAATTTTTTGGTTTCTCTGCACCAAAGTAAACTCTAATAATGAATACATTTGAAAATCCAAAAATATTTCCCAATATAGGCCAAAAAGTATTAGTTGAAGATCTACTTATTGGCAAACCATCAATATTTATCATTAAATCTATACTTTCAAAATTGTAAGAGTAAGAGTTGGTGACAAGAAATTCTTCTAGAAAATTTCTCAATCCAAAATGGCAATATTGACCCGAGCCTACTGTTTTAATGGAGGCACTCTCGCATTGTTTGAAGCAATGTTCTACTGTCAACTGGTAAGTTTAAAAAACAATCATGTCTTCGTAAACTTTTTAACAAACTATTTATATTCGTTTGAGAAATATTTCCACAAATTGCTAAATCGCTTCTTATATTTTGCTCTTCACACTTACTTTCATCATTAATAGAAACTATGCAAGTACTATCATGGTTACGATCAATGTTATTTAGTTCCAATAAAATTGGTACGTTATCGGTTTCGTAAGCTATATCACTTGGAACTTGATATTCATCACTGTCTAAACTATTCAAATTATTATTGTTAATAAACAATGGTTTACATCTTGTACTGTTAGCTATGCTACTACTAGAGGAATGAGGAACACATGCTTCAGTAATTTGGGTTTGTGATCCAACGTTTCGCTGACATTTTGTTTTCCACCATACGACGTAAATGTCTCTTACTAACCGCGCTAGGGACTACCCTTTTAGATCTAAACATTTTTAAAGTATGAAAAGTAAAAAAACAATTCTAACCCTTTTTTCAAAACTTCCGGTAAGAAATAATCTGTGCTTTAAATAATTTCAAACAATGTTTACACGCACTAAAAGTAACAAATACAACAAACAACTTTACACACACGTTACGTTTATACTGTGTTACAGGAACTTTTTAAAACTATTGAAATATGAAATTGTATGTACTATTTGCATTTGTACCTCAATGTCCGCTACCGTCTACCGCGTTCTAATTTTTTACGTTGTTGTCGGTTTTAAGCAGTGATGCCAGTATGTGCACATTCTCACTAAATTCAACGTAAAAATCGGTAATATATCCTATACATCTCATCAACGTGTCAATTGCCGCTTTACTATTTACGCATTACCGTACAATGTAGCGGAATTTAGAAAAATAGGATTTTGTAAATTATTTAAATTAATGTGTATAACTTCTGCAATGTCCACATAAAAATTTTACATTTATTATTTTTTAAATTTATAATTATTTAAATAAAATGACCTAAATTTTGTATATATTTGTGAGATATCTCAGATAGATATCTTACAAACCTGAGAAATATCACTGAGATTTACTTTGTTGTGTGGGATGTGATTTTGGAAGTTGTAATACTTTATCCACAAATTGGGAAATAATCAGAAATTGATCTATCACTAACAGAACCAACAAAATAAAAGACGTCTCAAGTAGTCAAACGGATGATTGTTATTAGAGATGGAGTTAAACTCATTAAATATATTATGTGATCAACTAACTCAATTTGATCAGTAACGACAGAATTCCTACTAAACTCAAGTCATTTCATTTATTGATTGGGGGTTGTTGCCGTTTCTCGTTATTTGGAACAAAATATTTGCATAATTTAGTTGTCACTCGGATTAAATGTTAATCGATATCAAGAAGCAACTGTAAATTGTTGTATGGGTATGGTAGAAATTTTTCGTGTAGTAACAAATAACAAAGTACATTTGGCGTACTACTTTTACTGATTCATAAATACAAAGCCTTTAAATTACTATTCAACAATTTTACGAAGAAGTGAATTTTTTACATTTGTCAAAACAGATATGAAAATATACGGATAAATTAAGAAATTACGCAACTTATAATAAATAGTTTACTTGTAATTTTAGTTTGTTTTTTTTTTAAAACTCTTTAGTGTTGAAGCTGTAGAAAAGCCAATCCTTAAGTTTCTTAATGAAAAACACGAATAATAAATTTTATTTACTGTTCGGAAAATCTACCCGTAGCTAAAATATTGTAATTTGGGTCGCGGAGCCAATTTATGCAAATCTTAGCAAAGGCTTTCACGTTGTACAAAGTGCCACCAACTTGATCTTAGTAACTTTTCTTAAAACCAATTTCGTTAACATCAGCAAAAAAACTATCAAAGATCCTTGACTCACAAACACGTAACAATCTACTGTTTGTTACTTCGAAGGTGGATGACTCCAAAACCAGTATCCGTACACCTTCTAGGCTCATCAGAAATTTTAAGAATTTTGATGGTTTTCCTCAAATTGTAGTCGGTAGGTCAAAAATAAAATAAAAACCAGATTAATTTGTAGAAGTCGGTGTCTTAGTGATGTCATATACAGTACTATAATTACAAGGAGATATCACAATATTAGTTTCCTCTGATAGAAATTGTTCCAATGGAAAATTCTATCGATATATCAAAAATAACGGATAAGAAAAAGATTAGTAAAAAATATTATTATAGTATTAAGATGACACTTCGAGTACTTAACAATCGTCATACAAGCGTAAACCTGGAACAAATGCGACATTTTACACATTTTTTCTAAAGGATAAAAAATATTACTTGAAGCAACCACTGAGAGCACGTCGGGAACAGACCAATTTTAAACGAAAAGAAATTTGGTAAAAGCTCTTACTCGATTACGTTACAATTTTAATACGAGTTTCCAATTACAAAGCGCCCGAATTACACAAACACAATTTAAAAGTAGAGAAAGAGGAAAAAACCGTCACAAATAGTCGACGCAATGTTTTGCCCATTATTTAATACAACTCTCGTTTGAAGGCTAAAACGTCGGTCAGTTAAAATTAAGGATACACCTCCAACGCGGAAAGGTTCTTAAAAAATCAAACAAAAGTCAAATATAATTTGGAGGAAACCTTATCTAACTAGAAATGTTTGGTAATTGACTTTCTTAAATAATTGTAAGATTTAATACAATTCAACGTTAATCGCTTTTTATCGCCCCAACAAAAACTTTATGTGGTATGTTTGCCTAACGTGTGTTCAATTGGTATGTTTTTTTTGTCGTAAGGTAATTTTTTTTAACATATTTGTTGGCCGATGAAAAAAAAGGTTAAAGACAAACGTAAGTCTATAAGCGAACGCGACGCGATGTACACTCATGAAATTTAAAACTTGGACACCACAATTTCTGTAAACAAAAGTTTGCACATTGTGAAGCGGGGTTAAGGGTATCATTTACAATTGTTACAGCAGGTAGTCTCAGCAGGGGTTATCTTATAGAAGGACTGTAGAATGAATCATTACACTAAGCACGTTTTAGAAAATAGGTAATTTACGTTGCTGACTTAATTTTTTTCTTTAAAGAGTATATTTGAGGGTATCGCTAATTAAACACCATAGCTCGATTAATTATCGAATCAAAATTTTGTTTAGGAAATGTTTACAAAATAAAATTAGAAATAATTTTGATTTAAAAACGTCTACAAGCAATAACTTTTAAATTAAATCAAAAACTAAACATGGTTATTTGGGTTGACTGATTATTACTTATTTTTAAATAAATCTAACCTACTAATTATTGTAAGTTATTAAAAAAAATCATTAAACTCTCTATTCATAATATTTAGTCCTTACAAAATGTATATTTTATGACGTTTCATTTTTTTCTGTAGTTAATATAAAAGTGAAAATAAAAACTAAGGCAATTCTTATTGTCAACGTATATATTTAGTTTTTGACAAGAATTTATTACATAATTATAATTAAGATACCAAGTTATAGTTTAAAATTAAATGAAAACTTTTTTTTAAATAAAGGTATTACTATATAAATAAATATAAGAAATCAATAATGGGTGTGACCTCCATTATTATTGATACATTCTTGGAGGCGTCTGCTCATTGATATTAATCGTTTCCCTTGCGGTGTCAATGGCTGCAATTAGTGCATTACGGTTTACTGGTATAAAATTTGGTCCTTGTTGTCTTCGGATAACAGCAAGTATTCGAGCCCAAACATTTTCGATAATGTTAAAATCTGGGCTTTTGCTGGCCAGGGTAACAGCTCCAAGTTATTTGCTTGTATCCAGTTGCGCACAACCTGCGAAGTATAGGGTCATCATATCCCGATAGTTAATTATCGAATGTTCCAAGAAAATATGTGTAAATAGTAAATGGAATCTACTAACGTAACGTTAAGTCGTTAATTATAGTTACATAACTCTCCTTTCATAAGATATAGTTCATATTAATATGCTTATTGTAAAGCTTCGTACACACCTGAACAACAAACCGAGGAACAAACAGAACAACGAACCGAACGGCAATCGGAACATTAATTTGGACGGTGCTACGTACGAATTTTAGAACAGATTTGCAAGTCCTGATTGTTCCACGAACGGTTTGCGGCGTTCCCGCAACTTGTCGGTTTTTTCTCCGACATCAAAGAAAATGCGCGCGAATGCGTTTGCAGGTTTGGACGAATCTAAACAAAACGGCGAACAAACTTATGCGGGAGAATTAAATTATTTATTTTTTGTCCTCCCTTTTGTGGGTTTGTTGTGTTTTAGGTAATATTATGGAGTTGACAGAAGAAAAATGTTTTAAATTAATCAGTGTTTAAGAATGCAAGAAAAAAATGATGTCCCTATTAGCATCATTTGGGCGGGAAATTTCCAAAATAAAAAAAGCGAAGTAAATTATAATTTTTACTCTTCTTTGTGCGTAAAAATTTGGTTGGCACTATCTTCTTGTTTTCCGCAATTTTCTCTTCTCAATAATAAATATATATGAACTGAAAACTACTGAAAATAATTATGGAACAGCACAAACGTTCCGTTTGTTGTTCGGATTGTGGAAATCATAAAAGATCGTTTGTCGTTCTGTTTGACTTTCGGTTCGTTGTTATGTTTGTTGCTCGGTTTGTTGTTCAGGTGTGTACGAAGCTTTACAACTTAAGCAACAATTTTTGGCGAATAAAGATTAGTTTGTGATGTAATATTAGAAACACAAATTTATATCATATCAAATTTATGACAACTTAAAACCAAGAACGTGTATGTTATTGCTAAGAAATTATTAAGGAAAAAGCGCAATTGCAGTGTAAATATTTATAATTAGATATTTTCGAAAGTTTATAAGTCCTCTATTGTAATCTTAATACTTAAAAGAAAATCCTGTCCATTAGCATTATAAGGAAATGGCTTTTACTTTATGAATAAGTTTCAATAACAATAGAATATCCTTGCTTGTTTAATTTACTTCCTTTGAGTCATATTGCTCTAAGGGTTGTTACATTGGTCATTAGAAGTATGTAATAAATAAACAATTACCTACTGTTTGAGAAGGGGTAGTGTGAACCAATAAATAAAGTAAGAAATGTAAATTCCATTTTAGTTTAAAATTTCAAGTGTTGTGAAAATGCCACCTCATCTCGGTGCTGATTTGAAAGCGCGGATTGTTTCGGAATTAGCGGCGGGCCGTAGCGTGCGTGAAATTTCACGTATGTTAGATATACCAAAAAGCACCGTAGGGCATTACCGAGTAAAATGGAATCTTGAACACACTTTGGAAAGAGCCATCGGAAGTGGTAGACCTAAAGTATCTACACGTGCTCAAGATCTCGAGTTGTTTCATTACGTAACAGAACAACCATTTGCTACATACTCCAGGGCTATAGCAGATACACATTTTCCCGGATGCCGTATAACTGCACAAAAAGATTAAAGGAGATGGGAATAAAGAAGTATAATGCTGCTGCGAAAGAAGTTCTCAGTGACGAAAATATGAGACGTCGTCTGGAATTTGCAAGGCGATATGTGAACGAACCTTTGGAATTTTGGAATCGAGTGATTTTTAGCGACGAAAAAACGTTCAATAGCCGCAACGATGGACCACTAAAAGTTTTTAGAATGGAAGGAACTCGTTACGAAAATAATCACATATGTCCTAAAAAACGAAGTGGTTATTTTTCTGTGAATGTGTGAGGTTGGTTTAGCGCGCGGGGTCCAGGAGTTTGTTGGGCTATCGATGGACGTCTTGATTCTGCTGCGTATTTAGATATTTTGGAAACTATTATGAAACCTTCAGTCGAAGTGTTTTATCCAAACGAAGATTATATTTTCCAACAAGTAAGTATTCTTATTTCACTATACTTTCTCCAAAAATAGTTTGGGATCTGTTGAATTAACATTTTCATAATGTATTTTTGTTGTTAAAGGACAACGCCTCTATTCATACTTCGCGGGTTGTGCGCAATTGGATACGAGAAAATAACTTGGAGCTGTTACCCTGGCCAGCAAAAAGCCCAGATTTTAACATTATCGAAAATGTTTGGGCTTGAATACTTGCTGTTATCCGAAGACAACAAGGGCCAAATTTTATACCAGTAAACCGTAATGCACTAATTGCAGCCATTGATACCGCATGGGAAACGATTAATATTAATTATATTGATACCTTGATAGCGTCAATGAGCAGACGCCTCCAAGAATGTATCAATAATAATGGAGGTCACACCCATTATTGATTTCTTATATTTATTTATATAGAATTAATACCTTTATTTAAAAAAAAAGTTTTCATTTAATTTTAAACTATAACTTGGTATCTTAATTATAATTATGTAATAAATTCTTGTCAAAAAAACTAAATATATACGTTGACAATAAGAATTGCCTTAGTTTTTATTTTCACTTTTATATTAACTACAGAAAAAAATGAAACGTCATAAAATATACATTTTGTAAGGACTAAATATTATGAATAGAGAGTTTAATGATTTTTTTAATAACTTACAATAATTAGTAGGTTAGATTTATTTAAAAATAAGTAATAATCAGTCAACCCAAATAACCATGTTTAGTTTTTGATTTAATTTAAAAGTTATTGCTTGTAGACGTTTTTAAATCAAAATTATTTCTAATTTTATTTTGTAAACATTTCCTAAACAAAATTTTGATTCGATAATTAATCGAGCTATGGTGTTTAATTAGCGATACCTTCAAATATATTCTTTAAAGAAAAAAATTAAGTAAGCAATGTAAATTACCTATTTTCTAAAACGTGCTTAGTGTAATGATTCATTCTACAGTCCTTCTATAAGATAACCCCTGCTGAGACTACCTGCTGTTAGAATTGTAAATGATACCCCTTAAGCCTGCTTCCCAATGTGCAAACTTTTGTTTACAGAAATTGTGGTGTCCAAGTCTTAAATTTCATGAGTGTACGTGAAGGCTAGCAGTTTCGCGATCGGGTTCGTTTCAAATATAATAAACGATACTATAGACCAATGATTTTTTTAATCAAAAACCAGCAGACAAACGTAGATCTAGTTCTTCTATAGATCACCTAGAAAACCATATTCACAATGCAATCAATAATCAGGAACATCTGGTGCCAGTGTTCTTCGATATAAAGAAGACATATGATATTACGTGGATCACAGCCGCGTTAAACGATCCGACGTCCAAAATTTAATTTGCCGGAACTATCACCGACGCTAATCGTCTAGACGGACGTCCGCGTGCGGGTCGGCGGATTTGAATGCCATATCTCATTTCGGTTTTAGACCACCGACGGCCAGAAAAACGCGCCTTTGTGGGGCGTTCTCTGATCGAACAACGCCCTATGAACGGAAGTCGTGGTTGCGTCTTCGGCGCCTTTGAGGTTCGATTCCCGGCAGCGTCGGCCTTGCCGAAAGTTTCATTTCTCAAACAAGAAAGCCGTTGACACGGATATTTAGACGTTGACCGTTAACATGACACTTCCAGTAACTCATATTTGTCATACAGACGTAGTTCTGAAGTCAATCATCTAACTTTTCAATCAGGAAGTACGCGTTAACACGGTCAAAAACTCCTACTCAAACTTTATCACAATTTTGCAACGTTCGAACAACCTTCGAACAAATTAATGTAGGGAACTTGTCTGTGCCTGTACGTTTTGACGCCCCTGTTGTTTCAAATATTTTAAGTGAACTCTTGAAAAAGACTGCTAGTCGAAACGTTGAGTGAAATAGGTACAGTGTTTCACTGACCCGATTACCTAAACCCAAAAAAAGCCTAAATAATTTGGGAACTAATCTACAATAAAAAATTAAGGAGTTTTTATTATTAGTTAAGTGCTAAACAAGCAATTGTAAGTTTGAAATCAAAAAATTTATGAGGGTTGACTTTTCAAAGAACCATTAGAGTGCAACAACTGCAAAGGGCAACACTTGAAAATGTCGCAAAATGGATTTGTATATTGACAAGATGCAGATAGCATTTAGGAAATTAAAGAAAAAAAATTATTCTAGCCCAACTAACTGGCGGAAAGGTTGCTAATGTTTTAAAAAAGTGGCGTTAGATTTTGAGAGATAACACTAAATACTACACTAGAAAGAGTCGCTGTTAAACTAATCATGCCAAATAAGTAAGCGGTATGTAATATATTTTTACCATACCGAAATTGGAAAACTAGAAATACCCAACAAGACCTTGAGTAACTTCCGTGTCCATAACACGCTATGATATTTTTCAAAAACAGATAATAGTCTTAAAAGATTGTCTAGAAAAAGACAATAACTTTTTATCGACACACTTTAATGAGAATTCCAATAATTTCACAGCTAACTTTTAAATATTGGGTTAAAGATAACCCGTATAAGTAGTTATCATTTTCTAATTGTCATAGAGGCCGATAAGCTTATCGCCTTAATATATACAAGATAGAAAACTGTGAAAGCAGATTGGAACAGATTTCTGAAAAAAAATTTTTCCCAGAAACTGCAAGAGTAAAAAATATAACTCAGCTAATTACAAAAGCCGCAGAAAAAGCATGCTAAAATTGCCGGAAGCCATTTTTACAAAGAAAATGGCGTTTAACCGCTTTAGAAAAGAGCCCACTGTCACGAACTTAATTACCTTTAAAAACGCATCTGTTAAATTTAGAATAGTTGTTCTGCAATGTAAAAAGGATAACTAGATCGTTGACCGTTACATCAGACCAAAACTTAAAAGACTAACTTTCTCAATTTAAGAACTCGATGCAGCTTTAAACGTTTTGAAGAAATCATCTCTAGGTTAAGACACTATCTTAAGCAAAATGTTAAAACTTCTTTCATACAAAATGGAAAAATAGGTATTATAAATTTTTAATAAACTGTAAGATAAGAGTACTTACCCAATCGAATGGAAAGGAACCATAGTAATGTCCAACGTCAAAAAATTTTTAAATCACACCATTTCGACGAGTTATTGGTCTGTCAACTTGACGTGCTGCATGGGTAAGCTAATAACTGTTTATCAAGCAAGTTTTTTTAAAAGGAGATAGAGTATAGATTACCTAGAAAACCGTATCCACAATGCAATCAATAATCAGGAACATCTGGTGGCAGTGTTCTTTGGTACAAAGAAGACATATGATAATCACGTGGAGATATTTAAAACTATAAAAACTTTACACCTGCGGAATTAGTGGTAACACACTAAAATTCGTTATAGATCTTCTAATGTACGCCGATTTTAGTAAGAGTGCGGAAGCACTTCTCTGCTTCTCGTGTCTTAGAAAATGGTGAACCTCAACACTCCGTCCTAAGCTGCATTTTGCTTACTATCGCTGTACAAAACAACATGGCTCTAGGCGTAGATCTATATATGTTGTATGTAGATGACTATAACCTTAGAACTTTCTATTATGACCTAGTACTGTTCATGAATTAGATGCCTGTCCCATATCAAATTCTTGGATACGATTTTGGATAACAAACTATCGAGGGCTTTGCACATATCTTCGTTAAAAGAAAAATATCGTTGAACGAGATGAATATAATCAAAATTTTAGCTTATACTAAATGGGCAGCAGAACCAAAGTACTATAGATTTCCTACTGCTCCGGTGGAAAATTTATACTACTAAACGGGATTATTGTCGTGGAACCAGAGAAGAGCAGCACCCTGATCGTCAAAACTGTAGATCCTTTTTTAAGGTTTAAAACAAATATGCTGAGAGACTAACTATAATTTTGCTATTAATAGTAAAAAAGAAACGCTCACAAAAATTTTAAAACTACTAATTATTTTGAAAACTATGTGACATTTAGTGACTTAAGATCACAATGTAAAAAAGCCAATAACCTTACCATGTTATGTTTTCTATAAAAAAAAAATAAATAAATCAGCGGTACTCGTAATAACAAAAGAAACGCAAAATTCTGTCTGTTCTATAAGTAATAATATAGAAAATTTTGGGAACACTTAGGTAAAGTTTCCATCAGTGTGATCTTTCATACGTTTAGACATAACGATCTCGAAAGAAGAAATAAAAAATTGGAACATCTAGATCGCAAGTAGAACTTGAAAGTTCGGCAAAAATTGGTTTATTTATCTACAGTTTTTCACTGAGAAAAAAAGTTTTAACATTTGAAATAGCAGCTCATCACAAGAATTTCATAGAGAGATAAGTTACTCACTGTATCAAAATGTAACATTTGAGTTAGATTTGAACCAACATGAAATAGATTCCCTATTGTCAAACATTAAGTTGAACTGGCACGCAAAAATAGAATTTTAAACTGGTTGCATTTATATAGATAAATACAGGCCATAATGAATAATTTCAATCAAAGATGAAACGTTTGAAATTAATGTTTATTGTGCGTCACTGCTTTTTGCAACATATATGGTGTTCTTAAATAAAACAATAGCATACCTACATTGTCAAATTAAATTCGCATTAAATGATTAAATAAAGATAAATTAACAGAATCTACACAGGCGCAAGTTTACACATATGCAAAAATAAACGTTCATGATAACTTTAGACCAACTAAATATCAATCAGCAAGAAAATTTTTTTTTTATATAACTCCTTGAGAAATCAGCAATCTGCCCGAGGGCAATAAGCGTTTGTTTTGATTGAGTAAATATTGGACATGTAGAGTCTCACTCTAGTAAGTGATCTCCATACAATTATCTAAATCATAAGTCTAGATTATATTTGTCTGTATAGTCTTAGCTTTAAACTTATCTGGGTCCTAAAGTAAGATCTGATGGCAGCAAACGTTTTAGCCTTTGCATTTCCTTGACTTCACGCACGTTTAACTGATTAGCCAACACATTAGGATGCACTGACATTCTTTCACTGTATTTCGCACTGAAACGATGCACGGCTTCTTTAACGGATTCTAGAGGGATGTCGTGATGGATAACTTCGTTGGAGACGTAGTAAGAAGCATCCACGATAGCACGCAAAACTTTGTTTTAAAACCTCTGCAGGATAGCAGTTCCCTATAACTAGATACCGTAAGTCCAGACCGGTTTAAGGACGGATTCATATAACAGTAGTTTATTGTCTAAGGATAATTTCGATTTTCGGCTAATGAGCCAATACATTTGACTTAGTTTTAGTCCTAGCTGCTTTCTTTTGGTGAATTGATGTTTCTTCCACGTAAGACGTCGGTCCAAGTGCATGCCGAGTTATTTAGCTTCCTCGACTTGCGGAAGTTGGCAATTGTTAATCTTTACAGAAGGACATGCTTCCTTGCGTAGAGTAAATGTAACATGCAAGGACTTGGTTTCGTTAGCCTTAATGCGCCACGTTTTTAACCAATGTTGAATTTTATTTAGGTTTACTTAGAGATTTCGTGAAGCCGATGCAGGATCGGTGTGGGATGCCAGAATAGCAGTGTCATCTGCGTATGTTGCAACAATGGTAGTTTTTGTTGTTGGTAGGTCTGCCATTTACAAGAGATATAATACAGGACCCAGTACACTGCCTTGAGGTTTACCTGAGTGTTTGGGATATAAGATAGTGTTTTCACTGCCTTGCTTTACTAGGAAGTATTTATCAGTTAAGTATGGTTTAAGCAGTAGGTAGTGAGGATAAGGAAGAAGCTTCTTTAGTTTGACTAGTAGGCCTTTGTGCCATACCTTATCGAAGGCTTGAGATATATTAAGGAATGCAGCATAGCAGTATCTTTTGGCATTTAGATCTCTATTAATTTGGTTAACTAGTCTATGTACTTGCTCTATCTTATATTAATATGTTATGTCGTTAGTGTGAACGCACACCTACTCTCGATTCATTTTCAAATCTATACGAAAATCAACCTTTTTTTAAATTCGTCTCACATTAGAACGGCTTAAGATATTTTCGTTTCGAAAAAAGTTTCGAGTTTACGAAAGATGTGTCTTTATTTTTCGATTTAGATTTTTTTTGTACGAGGGCATCTTCAAGGTTAAAAAATATGTTAAAAATAGTCAAAAAAATTTCAAACAAATTGAGCCGTAAGTTGACCACAACTCGCTTATTTACGGACCGATTTTCAAAATTCAAAAGCATCATACGCGGATAAAGAAATAAAATTTTTGGCTGTTTCAGTTTTGTTAGACCTCGCGTGTTTTCAAAAGTTATAAGCGAAAAACGTTTCCCACAAAATTTCATTCGAAAACTAAAACGGTCATAATTTCTAAATTATAACAAATAAAAAAATTTATTTAAGAAAAACGTTCCTTTTATGACCCTATCACATAATGTTTAATACAATTTATCATTTTTAAACATTTTTTTTCAAGCAATTTTACATTGTTATACGAATACTGTAATTTTTATAACTCCGGAACCATATTACGTAAAAACACAAATAAAAAAATAAAAATGTTTATAATTTTGCAAATTTTCGAATGGTTTAACTGTAGAGGATTCAATTTCACAAAAAAAAATTTCGTATGCTTGAACTTGATGACTCACACACGCGTAACAGCGAGTGTTATGCGAACCAAACAGTCAATCTCACCGAAATAAACTTTGTTGTATTACGTTAAAGCGGTCGAGCCAATAAATCCGGTTCTAAATATTTTATTAATACATAATTTCTTTCGTACTACATCTATATCTTCTATATTAATATGTTATGTCGTTTGTGCGTCCTCATCTACTCTCGATTCGTTGCGAGCGCACACCCGAATACTCTCGATTCATTTTACGAATTCACATGGAGTACATACTCTGCATTCATATTGATTACTCAACTGATGAATGTTAATGTAAGTGCTAATTATTGTTCATGACTGTCTGCTCTTTAGAAGCTAATTCATTTTTGAGACTTATTGCATGCGTAGCATGCTGGCTTTGTCTAGTTGTTCCATGTTTATTGCGGAAACCAAATTGATGTTTCGGGATTATTTCCCCTTCAGCTATTATTATATTTAGTTTTTTAACGTATAACTTCTCAAGAACTTTGGATAGCATTGGTAGTAGGCTTATTGGCCTGTAGGAAGATCTGGTTTGAAGATCATTATGATTTTAGCAATTTTTAAATGCTGGGAAAGTAGTTTGTTCTCAGAGTTGCATTAAATATGTAAGTTATTAGTTTGTAACATTTTTAAGACAATTCTTGCAATATTTTTCCAAATATAAGATCAAAACCTGGAGCCTTTTTGTTGTTTATTTCTTTTATTATGACCTGTTTTATTTTTTTAGTTTTGAACTTTCTATGTGGTAAATCCATTTGCAATGGTTTGTCTAGGAATTCTGTTATCGTTTTCCTCTTCGGTGGATAGCTCTGAAGGAAAGGGTTTGAATACATTTTCTAGATGTTTTGAGAAGGCTTCGGCTTTTCCTTTATCGTTTCTGGCTCAAGTGTTGTCATTTTTGATTGGAGGATTGTGTTTTTAGGATCTTTTTAGCCTTTTTGTGGCTTTCCAGATTGAGTACTCCGTGGCTTCAGTCGGCGTAAAACTTTTTAAATATTTCTGAATACCATGGTTGTGTTTTTCTTTAAGCAAGTCTTTCAATTCTTTGATGGCTTTATTCAATTTTTTTTGTTATCTACTGTTCTGGCTTGCTGCCATTGTTTCCGCAGGTGTTTTTTTACTGCAATTTTTTCTTTAATCGCTAAAGAAGTATCATTGTTCCTCTGAGGGGTTACAAGGGTAGGTGTGGCAAATTATGCAACCTCCTGTATCTTCTTTATTAAATATTCCACCGCAATTTTAATGTCCAGTTCAGTCTTTAACGGTTGATCTATCGAGATTAAGTAGTCCAATTTTGCCTTGAATGCATTCCAGTCTGTCTTACTGTTGTGCAAGGAAGGTTGTTTTTCTTTATTCAAGTTCTGCGAGTGTACGGTTAACATTACTATAGAATAGTCTGATGATAAATCAAAGCAGGTCTTTGCTTTATATTGTTTGGTATCAATTCCTTTAGTAATGCAGAGGTCTATAGCATCTGGAATTTTGCTTATATCAGCTGGCCAATGCGTTTGTTTGCCGGCAGATTGTTCTCTTTCATTGATTTAAGGAGTTCTCTGCCTTTTGGAGTTGTCAGCCTAGAGCCCCAAGTTGGGTGTTTTGCATTATAGTCTCCCCTTGCGAAGAATTTGTTGCTTAATGTTTCGAAAAATCCATTATAATGCCGCTTTTTATTGTGGTGTTTAGGTGGACAGTAGATGGCAGACATAGTTATTGGTCCATGCTCTTCTTCAACGGTTACACTAGTGGCTTGTAGATAATCTTTAACGAATTTTTTCTTTTTCGTAGCGTTTTATATTATCTCGGATGATAATGGCAGTTCCACCATGTGCTTTGTCACTCGGGTGTTTTGTATGATATATTTTGTATTTAGGGATCCGCATATAGTGCTTGTCAGTATAGTGTGTTTCAGAGATCATCATGATGTCTATGTTTTAGTCTTATATGAATGTTTTAATTTCTTGAGCATGTTGCTGAAAGCCATTGGCATTCCAGATAGCTATTTCATATTTTGGATGTTCTTCCATTATGCTAATTTGGTTACGACGGTGGTGAGTAAGTTAAGCATTGTACCCATTTGTTCCATGAGTTTACTCATCATTTCATCAAGTTGACTCATATTGTTGACATGATAGTTGATTGATGGGATTACTTGATTATTTTGTGCCATGTTATTGTTAGTTATTTGTGCATAAGGCGTTCCAGGCTGAATATGTTGGGTTGATGAAAGCTATGTCTGTGGCAGTGATTTTTTTCTTAGGGCAGGATATAATTTCTGTTGCAGTTGTTTATGGATGGACAAGGCACTCTCTATAATTGGCAGGATAGGTGCTTCCTAATTGACAGATTTTACCTTGTCATCACGTTTTTCGTTTCATGTTGGCTTGCGCATTTTACGCATCTATAAGTTTTACGGCAATATGTTTTAGTATGTCCATAAGCCTGACATCTGGTGCATTGGGGGACTATCCTTTTGGCATGGGGTGATTCACATTTGATGATGCTGTTTTCTATTCTGTCTATCCAATAGTCACTTAGTTTTGTTTGTTTCCTATTATTCAGTGTTTCAGGACTTCTTAGGCGTTTTTTGTTCATCACAGAATTCCATTCCGACTGTGTTTGTTGATGGGACACTTGTGATTTATAATTTTGTGGTTGAAAAGGCTGAATTAATGGTTGTTGCTGTTGGTACATAGGATATTGGGGTGCCACTAATTGCATCATCGGAAGAGGCCCTTGTAATTGCTGATAATGAAGCTGTAAAGCTTGATTTGGGATTTGTATATTTGGTTGCACTACCGGCATTGGAGCATAATACTGGGGGTTGGCCATTAGACCGGCCTCTGTATATAAATTGTTTATGCACTATTATATTATTGGCTAGAGTGATATTTCTATTTAAAACTTTTCGTGTTTACTATTAAATTTTTATCACGGTTTTTTTATATACGTTTGTTATCGCTGCGCACGCACAAACAATCTTGAGTCGGATAAACGTCCGTATTCTTCGAAAGTAAAACGGGCCCTAGCAAGAAAATATGTACTTACTTCATTTGTACCGTTTGTTAGCAATCACAGAGATGCAGCCACTTTTTTATTTCCATAATAAAATTAAAAATGTATAGTCACTTTGCTAGCTATCAACATTGTGTGCTTCTTCACGTAAATTCACAATTAAAGAGTTTATTTTTCCATTTCTTATTTATATATTTGCTGTGACCGAAGCTTTAAGTTGCTAGTGATGCAGTCGACCATTATAGTGGTATAATTCTCATTTTCATAGTTACATAATTTTCGATGTCTATATTGTTACTAAAACTCTAGATTGTTGTTTTGGAAATTTATTAGTTTAATTATTCTTTGCTCTAGTCAGTTTATTCAATCGTCAGTTTTATTTATCACAATAGTAATAAAAGTTTACTACAGGACAATTATTTATTAAAAACGATAAACAAATAAAAGAAAAGCGATGTTTACCAATGAATTTCGAATATTTACACAAAACTGATAATTTAAAACGTTTTCTCTTTGATCAAAATTTTCGCTATTTCTGTCAGTTGCAAAGAAACAAAAACTAAATAGTTCAAATTTATGTTGAGCATGCACCACTATTAGAAAAATTTTAGTGGAAAGTATTAAAAACTCCAATCACAGGAACTAAATATTTTTTTATACTTTATTGGATGTAGTAATTTTTTTTCAAACAAAACATAAAAACTAAATATTTTGATTCATAGAAAACTGCTACAAAAAATGTGATGAAAAATAAAATAGAAACAATTCAACTGTGATATCTGACAAAAAAAACAAGATTAAAAACGAAAATGGAACGAGTATGAAGCGACGTGAAATGCAAACCTGAATTAGAAAAAGTAGAAAAATAGTAGTATTAGTTTCAGCACAAGAACGTTTCAAAACTATCATAAAAAAAAAATAATTTTAATTTTGTCGTTAAATTATAATTTGTAGACGTAACAGGTTTTAACTTAAAGCAAATAATTGAAATAAAATTAAGAGTCGCTAAACTTAAAATGCAAAATTAGTTCTGGTTTGGTTTTAGCAAGCACATTTTCCGCTTGTTAATCCTTAAATTTGGTAAACAACAACTTCTCAGTAATATTTGTTTAACATAAATGCATTCAAATGGAAAGTGTAAACACTATTTATAAATAAAAAGCATTTTGGAAGTTAAATATGTTTTAATTTGTATGCTCAATTAAGTACAAAGGTCTAAAAATAATATGTCTTCAAAATTTTGAGTTCAGAACACTGAACAATGAAATTTCAGTTTTCAACAAAAAATAAAAATTATAGAAATTGTTTGACGAGTCAATTATTAATACCACAATTTAATAAAAAATTATGTAATAGTTTTTAAAATTTGTAGACAAATATTGTGAGTATTTAATCAAAATATTTTTTTGATCCCGCGTTGAAGGAAACATGGACATTTTATATTTGTGATTTTGCAGTGGCACGTTCACAATCACAAAATGTCAACACAAACTTCGACAATGAGTCATCTTGCTTCCAAATTGGTACTGTTTAATAACTTACTGTACTAAAAAACGCTATGCTGCAATTGATAAAGATAGTAACATACAATTCCGTAATAATAGCCTTTTTAAAAGGCGCCAGAAATTTGAAATAATTAGTTGTTACATAAAAGTACGTTACTAATCATGACTACTGCCAATAGAATAATTTGATTTGTAAACACACGAACAAAAGATACTGTACAAATGTCTCATAAATAATTTGCATTGTGACAGAAACATTTAGAAAGATTGTTCACTGTAGTTTAATTATTTCTGTTGTATGCTTTTGGTCTACCATTTCTGCCTTTAATTGCGGCTACATTAGCATTTACTAGTCATGTTCAAGTCAATGCATAATATACTGATTTTTCCTAAGCATTCGATTGAGTTGATCGCAGTCTTTTGATTTGTAAACTTAAATCTGTTAAATTTTATAATTCCTCTGAGCATTGGTTAGAGTCTCTTTTATTCAACAGGTTCTAACAATCGAACAAGTGAAAATTAAATATAAACAAATCTTGCTTATTAGTTTCAATAACAAGAAATGATCAATTTGTTTTGATTATTACTTACTGTACTAAAATCTTAAAAGGGGACAAAGGATTTTGACATTATTATCAGCATATATCATCTAAAGTTTTTTCAATGTGCGGGTTTATTTGGGTGTAACTGTAGTAATCTTACTCTTTTGATATTAAAAGCTTTTTTTTGGTCACTAATGAAGTCTCACTTAGAATAATACCCTCCATTGTGTTTTGGACTATCACATCTTATTTTTCTTTGATGCCATCTCTAATTAGACATTGGCGACCACCTGGTGAAATTGTTGACGATCCATGGCAGCTCGGAACAGTTGCTCAACGCTCATGTTAGTCTAGGCTCTGATGTTTCTCATCCACGATAATCGTTTCGACCAACCCTTTTTTCTCGTCTTTGATTATGGGTATATCGTATTTACTATTCTTAAATATGCCCAAAATATGACGTTTTCTCATTTTGATTGTAGTCAGTAGGTCTCTTTCTCTACCAATTCTGCGTAGTACTTCGATATTACTTACTCTTTCTACCCATGGTATCTTCAGCATTCTCCTGAATATCTTAATCTCAAATGCTTCAATTTTCTTTATTATAGCTTTCTTTAGGGTCCATGCTTCAACGCCGTACAATAAAACAGACCACACATAGCATTTTACAAATTTTATACAGATTGATAGATTTAAGCCTTTATTACACAGCATACTTCTGAATTTTATAAATGTGTTTCTTGCAGTTTCGATTCTTACTTTTATTTCATCATCCGGATCTAATTGTGTGTTTATCCAACAACCTAGATACTTGTATTTGAAGACTCTTTCAATTGTCTTATTATTTACTGTAAGTCGAACTCGACCAACAGGCTCTTTGCTAATGACCATAAACTTGGTTTTCTTGATATTCATACTCAGTCCTGCTTCCTCACATTTCTCATTTATTCTTGTCAAGAGATTTTGTAGGTCTTCCATATTTTCAGCCAACACCGCAGTATCATCAGCGTATCGGATATTGTTGATGATCTTACCATTTATTTTTACTGTCACATAGATGGTGCTAATCCATTAGCAAAGTCGAATTTTTTTTACTATGCTATCAAATTCATGCAGAACACAACTTGTTGTTTTGTCTTCCGTATGTAATCCGAATTATGAAGACTTGCAACGCAATGTCTACCAACTTTAATTTGTATGACTCATCCAAAATAACACTTAGAAATTATTGTAATAAGTTCTTGGAAATTTTTGAATTAATTTATGCTAATGTCATCTTCAATCAGTTATTTCTTCGTTTTGTTGTAATTATTATTTATGGTAGAAATTGTGTGTTGTTGTCGTTTATCGTTAATTTTGTACATTTATTTATTATAATTTTAACCATCATTTATAGAAACCTTGTATGCGTGCAATGGTTCATTGATCTATTTTAACTAAGGTCAAATATTTGATTTGTAATGATCTTTTAGAAAAGTTTCATGATTTCCAAATACTTGATTAGTGGCTTCACATAGGCTTGCACTGATCATGACGTTTGTAAATAATTAAAATTACTTAATCAGTAATTGGATGACAATGCTTTGGCATTGCTTAAAGTTATTACTAAATAGTTGGTTAACAATAATCGGTTTCTATACATTTCCAAGACTACCTAACTTATTAATAAAAATTTTGACAGTTTTTGGTTGATGGATTTGTATAAATTTATATGATCAAGTGTATTTCGTTTCATCTGAAACAAAATTAAGATGGGTGATAAACAAATATATAAGAATTTGTTTGCCCCGTTTGATATTGAAAAGCTAGACCTAATGTCGAAGGGTGTAACACACTATAGTGTATGTTTTTAGGTTGATAATAATCGATTTATTTTGGGTATGATTCTGTCAGTACTAGTGATTCCCCTTTTAAGAGTGATTTAGTCGAATTCGAATATGATAGGTATATTCTCCGTATCGTAGTGATATAGTCTAACAAGAAACATGTAGTGGACATCAACAAATCGAAGTGTTTAAATTTTTCCGTGGTTTTTCTATAGCTGGTTGTTTTCTTTAACATTTAAACTTGTTTTGAATTCCATTGCAAGCTTTTTAAAATGATAGCAATATACTTTTAGGTAGTTGATTGGATACTTGATTGTAATATGGTCATACGATTGATGGATATTTTGCTAATGATTTTTTTTTTTTTTTTTTTTTTTTTTTTTTTTTTTTTTTTTTTTTTTTTTTTTTTTTTTTTTTTTTTTTTTTTTTTTTTTTTTTTTTTAACTAATGCTTAATAATTGATGTTTAGGCAACTAGTGCTCGATTAATCATATTGCATGGAAGTACTTGCTGATTACCTAATAATTTGATTTGATTTGTAGTGTATCTAATGCTTGAGTAATTGATATTTTTGCAATACGAATTGGTAAATTAAACAGAAATCGACCCGAAAATTTTTTAATTAAGATGACGACGTTTTGCTAATTAACTAACAAAAGTTAGATTGTTGATAGCAATTTCAATTTTTTTTAGTTTACATGGGCTTTTGAAACCATATGCTAATGATAATATTAATAAATGTTCGATTTAGTTTCTAAAATCAGATACATAAAGAAATTTTCATTATGACAAGTTCTTTCAGAATATTTAGTTACAATTTTTAAATTGAATGCTCGGTGCGTATGCTTCTTATAAATGATGAAACGGGTAATCTACATTTTCAATTAAAAGTTTAAGAAGAGTACTGAGTAAGTAAACACAAAAGCACTCATAGTTGCATATGCATCAGGATTAAAACGACTAACAAATAACCTAAAATAATGCAAAGAACCGTGAATTTTTTTTTGTACCAGGAAAAGAAGTCAACCAAGAAGTGACAACATTTTCACGTAATATTTCATAGCAAATAACAATGATCAACAACTAAGCTTCTTAAGATGTTATTAAAGAAATAAATGATTTAAAAGTTTGTTTTGTCATAATTTTTAGAGTCAAACAAATTAAAAAAAAAATATTAGAGACTTTTTGGTATCTTAAGTAAGCTCAGAAACAGTGCAACCTGTTCTTTTTGGAAAATGTGGTAATTCTGTTACGAAACATGTTTTTGCATTTGCAAAATAAATCAAATTTTTTTTGGACTTGAGTAGAGTAAATCGGATAGAGCTTTGACTTGTTGGAACTTCAAAATATCATCAGCTTTTTTGTTATTGGGTAAATGTGATTTTCCAACAAACTCAAATATGCTGGTTTATCGAAATTGTCATCTGCAAAATTAGAACAACTGTTTTTATCTAAACGTACAGTTTGTTAAAAATTAAGATTTTACTAAATGAAAATTTGGGCAGCTTATCTAACCCATTTGTTAATTTTTTCACAGAAACAATTGAAAATTAATAAAAAATTAAAACCATATTGTTTTAAAAGAGCCCACTATCAATTCTTTTTTAATCACCTTTTGAGTTTCCTTTGTTAGATATGACACAGCATATTAAAATCTAATATTGTATCAATTTGTGCAATAGAAGGATTAAAACAAAAAACTGGTGACTAAAGGAAGTATTTAGATAATTAATACCAATGAATCAATCTGTTATACATGTAATTAAATTGATTAAAAGATAATTAATTTAAGTATTTGTGATAAAACGTATAGACGTATATTTCAGTTTATGATGAAATATTAAGAATGAATAACTTTTTAATTTTAATTTTTATCAAATGTCGGTGCTTAAGATAACGAACTAGGTAGATTTTAAAATATGTAAAAGTCTCTCATGCAGCTGATTGAACCTTAGATACTTCAGTTCCATTATGATTTATATCTTCGTTTTCAATATTATCTAAATGCCTTTCCTGTTATCAACAATTGGTGATCAAAATCTGGTGCAATAAAATTAAAAAATAATTAAATTCAACACAGTATCAAAGAACTGTGGTTGCGGTTGCAGTAATTCAGGATTCTACACAGTGTATGCAAAAAAAACAAATCAACTTAGAGGAAGCTCAAAAAACGTTTATACGGTAAACTTGGCATTCAATTTCTACAGAACCTTCTGATACTGATTGTGGTTCTTCCATAAGTTAATTAATGTTTTCTTTCCATGCGGGATCAGCTGTCGGTTTCGATGGTTTATGACCTCAACATCTTAAAGATATGATGTGTCGTCAACGATAATTTTTTGTCTGCTTTGTTCTGCCTCTGCAACACTATGTTACGGTTCAAATTGCTCAAACCCGAACGTAGGTCGCAAACCTTTTGAGTAACGATTATCCTAAGTTACACGTTACGACGAAAATCGAATTTGCCGCGCACGCTACAAATTTCCCATTAATAGATCGATTATTTAACAAAATTTATCGAGACGACGAGCGGACATTTTATGATTTCCTTCTATTGGGCGTTTTTGGCGTGCTTTGTAAAGCTAAAAGTTTACACGTAAAATATTAATGTAACTTCAATCATTCTAAGTTAAATTGGTGTGTAAATAAAAATCCGACCGCATTTCGCCGTAAGTTGCATCTTTTTCTATTTCTTTTGTTATCTCGTTGTTGTGTGCTAATTCTAATTACAACGTATGCTTTAGCACGTAGTTTGACCTCATACTCTACACGTGTATTGCCATCTGAATAATTCCTGGTACTGGAACGATGAGTTAAGAATCCTTCGCTATAAAAACGTGACGACTACCACGGTTTCGCCTACATCGAAGCTGCCAACGACCGATAAACTCCACCGGCTAAAGGTCGTTCACGCTGCATGCCTGCTACTTTGGGGGAGCATATTTGCTTTTCGAGCTTTGTCGTCTAGTTTTCCTAAGGGAAATTCTGTGGCTACCGATCTTCTAATAGCTGTCAACTGCTGTCGTTAGCAAAAACCTTCCTTATCGGAACTGCATGCCTCAGTACACAGCTAAGTTTATTGTTTAAGGAATCTATTTACTTTGCATGCGAATGAAGCTTTCGTACATGTGACATTAAACGGTTTAAATCCCTAGTATAAAAACAAATTTTTATTCGGGGTAGACTCCATCCACCGACGTTCGGTTTTGTTTTTAGTAGCTCTATAAGAGCTTGGGCGCTTGAGATAAAGTGGGTGAAACTAAAACAAAAAGTCTTTTGGGTTGGCGGGAGCTAATTACCGTGCTAGTCCAAGTTTAAGTTTAGTTTCTAAGTCACCGTGTGTAAGTCGAGTTTTAATTAATTTGTTGTTGCTAACGCCTGTAAGTTTTATGCAACAGAACCTCTTACTTTTCACATATTCTTCTAGTATTTTAAGTTGTAAATGCTGTATTTACATGATTATTTGTCTCTCTGATTTGTGTTTGTTTTAACGTATTAGACCTTAAGTGAAACCTATTAAATTCCTGTTGGTCGGTTTATTTCTTTCAGTTTCCTTAAGTACCTCTCCAACTCACAGACTAAGCAGGGCACTGCTGTGCTAACTCTTACAAATACGGGATCTTCTATGAATTTAGTGCGTCATTTCGAGCCAAGTAGTATTGTTTTTTCTTTTTGTCTATGTTGTATCGCTAGGGCCGTCACTTCCTTTTTTTAATTATTTGTGAACTACAACCGTTACACAAGTTTTCTAGTTTAGTTCCCGTAAATGTTTGTCCTTACTTATATGGTTCATCCTTTTCTGCCCTTGCAAAAAAGGTAATTGAATTAGACCAATTGTTGTAAAAAACACATTCCGCCTTCTTATGGCAAAACTATTACGCAAACGTTATTATGGACATGCTGCGACACTCCAGTGTCCGTTTCAGTTTGGTTTCAGTACCCCTGGTATCAGAAATGTCATATAAAGTTGCGATGAGCCAAAAACAATGCTTACAAAACTTTAAAAACGCTTTTAATTTAGTTTGCAGGGATATAATTTTAGAAACATTTAAAGAAAAATTACCAGACCTTTATCCAGTCAGCAGTCAGAAATCTTGGAAGAAACCTTTAACCTTGAAAAGTCTAAGAACTGGTTGTTTAATAATGTTGCGGATGATATTGAAAAAGCAGTGTATGTAACTGTAACTAGACGTAAATCAGGAGCTTGGTTAAATGCTCATCTATCTTCAACACTTGGCACCTTTCTTGATAACAATGTAATAAAAACTGCTGTATGACTTCGTCTTGGATATCAATTATTTAAAACATTTTGTTGTACATGTTCTACACAAGTAGATTGTTACGTGCACCATTGTCTAAGCTGAGCAAAGTTATCAGCCAGAAGATTATGCCATTCACTTTTGAGCGAGGCAATTGGGAGAGCGCTGGTTCCTGCTGGTATATTAGAACCCCCCTGGTCTGTCCTTTTTAGCTTGCAAGCTCGGTGATTCGATTGTTTACAACATGGAGTGTGTAGTACCTGTAGCAACAGTTGTAACAGTTAAGGTTTACAAATAAACGACGGCTCTAGAAGAAACTAAAAAAAAAAACAATAAAAAAAGTACAGATCAATGTAGCGTATTAGGTTCGTAGAAAATATATTATTTAAGTAGAGCAGTACCTTCCCGGCGCCGTCGTAGAGTGGGGAGTCTTTAAAGAGTTCAAAAAAATTAAACCGCTGTCCTAACAAGGCGCCAACTGTTGGGTAAGAGGAGATTAAAAAGGTTTTACTTAAGTTTAAATACACTAAATCGAACAGAGTAACACAACAATTAATCATAAAAAAAGACAGACAATTTAAAGTTTCTATAGTATTAAGAGAGTGAGAGAGAAAGACACTGTCGGATGTCGTCACGTACTTTAGCAGTAATCTCAGTTAAGCTTTAGCAACACCAATCCTAGTGTTAATGTTCCAATTGAGGATTGTCTGATAGGAATACTCGGTGTACATATATCACTTACACACGGCAATGTATCTGGTCGAACATACAACGACACAGCGCTTAAACTAACTTATCTAACGGGGTAAGTACCTCTTGCAAACCCAAAAGGCTTTTTGATTTCGCGATAACCGTTCAAATTAAAGCGTACAAGCCCGTATTAAGCCGATTATAAACTCTCAGTAGTTGAGTGTACCACCGAATAGGGTTTTACTTAAAACTAAAAGATTAAAGCCGTTTCATGTCGTATGTACATAAGCTTCACACGCATTAACAATAAATAAGAAACTTAGAACTAAGACTTAGCTGTAATTTGATGAATGAAGTCCCGAGAGTAGAATGTTTTAATTAGCGACAAGATCGACAGTGTTCTTAAATTGCGTAACCAGAGGATTCTTCTTGGGAAAGGTGTTTGAGGAGAACTGGAAGGCGTTAAGTTCTCTCGTTTAAGTTATCAAGCCTAGCCACCCCTTATCTGATAGACGTGGTACCCAGCGGTTCCTTACAGCTGTTTGATGTCAATAACCGTGGTGTAGTACTCAGTTGAAAAGGAAGGTCTTAGTCAGCCACCCCAACACCTCCAGGAGGTTATCCAGATATACCACGCAGCGAAAACGTAAGGTGAAGGAACGTGCTAAACACATCCCACGTTTTATTTAATATTTGTACAAAAAAAAAGAAAAGAACGGGTACTTACGGTAGGTTTAGACGAATATAACTTAACCAAATGTTATTGAAAATTTATTAACACATTTAAACTATTTGTGTAATTTTTAAATAACAATTAACGCTAAACACTACTCCTTTAGCAACAAGAAGAATGTAAAAGACGTAAATGTCAAAAATAGGCAGAAAACAGTGCTGAGAAAAAGAGGCGAAATATTCTTCATTTCCTCTACTTTTTTGTTCATTTCTATCAGGTTCGTGATGTTTGGCGCATGAGATAAACAATGTGAATATAGCTCTATAAAATTTTAGATGCAAAGATTAAGTCTAGACATTCGAAGAGGGAATGGGTGATGCACCTTCTCATCAATCCCCACCAGTCCTGGTCTTGATATTTTTAATTAATTAATTAGTGTTGGTAATGTATTTGCTAAATTTTAATCAAGCTGAAAATTACATTAGTTCTAACTTTATAATGATGAAAATAAAATAAACTATTTTATATCAATTCAACTTCAAAAAAAAAAAAATAATTTTGTTCATGTTGGTATTTCTAAGTTTAATTATAATTGACATACAAATGTTAATCATCTTCCCTAAAAAAACAAAAATCAAAAATTTATAATGATAAAGAATTAATGAAACAAAGAAATAATTGTAATAAACTAGTGTCATTTTCAACAACGGGCAAACCTAAGAAAACCACTCAAATAATACAAAAAATGTTGATTTGTGTTTATGTGCTAAAAAAAATACTAATAGCAAACCACACACAACTTTTTAAAACACACAAAAGTTAATAGTTATTTAACAAACAAGTGTATTAATAAGAGCAATTAACAATCGAGATATTTTCAGATTGTTAATCGCCGTTTAATTCAAGAGTTAGTTACACAACTTTTCCGTCGACCGTACTTTGTAATTTTAATAAAATTATAATTTAATAATTTTAGAAAAGATATGCTATTGAGAACCTACCTTTAGAAAGTACCGTTTTGTGAACTCACCACAATTTTTTAATTGTATAACATAACCTAACTTTAATGTTTCTACTTTTTTGTGAGATTTGTATTTGATCATTCTTTGCCTTTTCGTCTTTCGTATGGCTATTTGACAACAGTATTTTAATTTAGGTCACTAAGTTGATGGAGTCCCAATCCCAATTGTTGCGTCGAAACACAATTGTTTTCTTCAAGTGTTTTCATCACAGCGAAACAAAGTGTATAAATCTTTTTTGGATTGGTGCTTATTTAAAATAGTGATGCGCCTACAAAGACTGTACCAGAAATGATTGACAATGTTTGATAAATAACACAAAAAACCCAACAAAGGTATTCATTCATATCGCTATTGTGTGCAAGTGGTCCACCGACTTATTGAGACAGGATTGATTATCCTGCATGTGTTCCATCTTAAGATTTTTTAACGATGAAGCTTGATTTCACCTTACTTTTATTTCACACAACATGCGCATGTAGAGTTTATAAAAAAACCATTTTCTTAAAGTGGTTCCACTACACCTCCAAAAGATATTTTTAGGAGTCGGAATGTTTATCGGGCTACTCATTTTTTATAGTCTTTCTTTTTTCTTACAAGAAGAACTGCGTGAAACAATAGTTTGTAAAATAGATGAGCTGAACGCTCTTAAATGTTAATAAGTGTTATCATCGGAATGTTGTGAACAGTACAAAAATGTATCAAAGTTTGGGTGAACAAATTGAATATTTATTACAACTGTAAGTTAATGTTGATTTGTTATTATTAAAATTTGCTTTGTTACAAATTATGACAGATTTTTTATTTACATTTTCATATTGTAATTGATTGACAGATAAAATGGCAACTTTAGGTATACACATGTATGCTTAGTTGCCTATACTAAAATTGTTTATTAATGGAAAATCGTTTATTAATAGGAGTCATTAATGAACGATTTTCTTTACGTTACTGTAGGTCATAAATTCACGGTCGACGGAAATAGTATATTAAAGAACTAGTTTCAGAAGACGCATTTTATAAGATGAGTACAGTTGCTAAAATACCTTTTGAAACGAATTCTTTATACTATTTTTTCTATTTTAGGCTTTCAAATTAATTTTTAAATAAAATTTAGCGAGTTTTTAAATTTAGGGAATTTTGAAGTATAATTGCAAGGGTGGCAATATTTTCATTAAATTTTGGTTTAAAGGATAGTTGAAGTTTAATTAGCATACGTTTAACCTTAAAAAGTAAGTGAAAATAAAAATAAGTTAATAAATAAATCAACTGAACATTAATTACGATTTAAATTAACGCACGCCGAATGTAATGACAGCATTGACGTTTAATATCAAATCAGTGTTACCACCTTTTGGAATAAAAATTGTACTATTTCTATAAATGAACTCAATTTTCTATAAAAGAACTTATTTGGGTGCTTTTATAGCTCTGTGAACGACCCAAAATAAAAAAAATATATTAATTCATTTGAGTAAAGACAATATTAAAATTAAAACAACAAAGCAAATTTAAAATTGTTTTTTTATTTCACGTAACATATTTATCTCTGAATAATGAGAGAAAGGGTAGGAACTAGCATTTAACATTTCAAAAGGTTCAGTTATTTTATGGGTACCACAATTAAGCCGTAATGGAAACCAGGAAGTTCATTTCTGGTTCATTCTCGTTAGTCCCTTAACCTATTTATTACCTTAACTATCAGCGATATTTTAACAGCGCAACATTTACATCTTTTTTTTTCATTAGCAACGCCATTGCGTCGGTGCTTTAGATTAATTGCTTCATCAAACAAACATTGTAGTTTGTAGTACGCATTTTGATTTAACAACAGTTAAATACATAATCATTTGAATGTTCTTAAATTCTCTCAAACCCAAATTTTGTTTATTGTTCATTTTTTCTCTTCAATAGTGAGTAATTATTAAATCAAAACTAAAACTATCTTTAAACTAACATTATGAAACAAAAACAAAATTTAACTGGAACAATTTCAGTTAAATCAATTTTTATTTTTAATGGTACATTACAGAAGGGTTCATTTCACTCTTTAATAATTTGGAAATGTTGCATCAATCAACTTGTAATACTTTTTTAATGGAAGGGATAAGGTTAAGTTATTAATTTTTCGGTAAAACCTTGTTTAATTATATTTTAAAATCTTCTAAATTAAGAATTTAGACATTTTTGTTTTGTTTTTCCGATGCATTTTAGAAATTTTGTAATACGCGGATCTTTAATATTGCCTTTAAAATGTAGATTTTATCAAAATCAATTTTGACCGTTCTTTTAGGTTCGTTAGTTGAATAGAAATAGAAAGAAACAAAACGTATATTCTTATTTTTCGATAAAATAATATTTAACACACAAAAAAATACAATGAAAGATGACTGAAAATAATCGAGTGTAAGCATACAGCGGAGTAGTGGGGGTACCCGCCCGCTATCGCCGTTTGAGGGGATTGAGATTTACATAAGCGCGCTGCGGACGGGTACTCCCACTACTTCTCCGTTTTCTCGGCTATTTTCAGTCATCTTTGCATGCATTTTTTGTGTATTAAATATCATTTTATCGAAAAATCAGGATATGCGTTTTGTTTTTTTCTATTTCAACTTTACAATATTTTTTATTTTTGACAATTGGATGATCACACAAACATTCAGCCTCGATTGAATACATTGCTTTAGAAAATTTAAATCGCAATTGTGCATAAACTAATTACCCGACAATTGCAGGATTTTGCACACACTAAGTACATTACTTTCTATTTTTTGAAAGATTTGTCTTAATCTCAAAAAATGACGGATCTACAAATTAAAAAAAAAAACCCAAATATTTTACTTTTTCCGATTTTTCTTGGAAAGTTATTACCTGATTGAGTCTAATTAGTGCTCATTTTGTTTGTATTTTTATCTTCTATCACTTTTCTTTTTACACCATTAACATTGGTTTAATGCTTTTCACCCAGAAAAAAAAAGTTGGAAAAAAAACTTTTCTTTGCATATAAATGTTAATTAACTATACAGGGTCATTGATGGTCGATAGTAGGTTATACGTTTATAAAAAACGGGGCATAGGAGTAATCTGAAAATTTGGTTATTGCCATAAATAGACACGGTCTATCTTTCTAAAGTATTTTCATTTTGGCGGTGTTGCCGCCTCTACTCAAAAGCAGTAACAACTTGTTAATTTTAAATGAAACACCCTATATATTATTTAATTTTTAGAATCACAATTTTTTTCTGATATTTTTGAAGATTTTTTTGAAGAAAAAATTATGTTTCAACAAATTTATTCTCTTGTGGTAGAGTATAGAATTCTACCCGAGCTACAGTCTGGTTTCAGACCTAAACATAGTTGCACAACCGCACTTCTCAATGTTATTAATATAATAATGGAAGCTGTTGATAACAATAAATTTTGTTTGTTAGCCATGATTGACTACTTAAAGGCCTTGGATACAATCAATCACAATGTATTACTTGCAATTCTAAAATTTATTGGTTTTAGTAACAATGCAATTGACTTAATTTAAGTTTCTTTAGCTAACCGTACTCAAACTGTTATCTTAGAAAGCACTAAATCAAACCTATTGGAAATTGTGTCTGGTGGTCCCATGATCTATTCTCGGACCGTTTTTATATATTATATACACATTTATCTTAAATAGTTCCTTAAAACGACACACAGCTAATCTTTACCTTCGATGCTTCAGATGCTACAGCAGCTAGTAAAAAAATTAATTATGATATTCACAACTTAATAAAATAATCAGAACAACACGATTTAATGGTTAATCCAAAACAAATGTGTGACATTATTGTTTGGAAAATCTAAATTGAGAAGTGTGGTTTTGCAGGATATGTGTTAAAAAGTAAATGATTTAAATATTTCGGAAGATGCAAAAAACCTTGGGTTATGGATTGATTCAAACCTTAGATCTAAAAAACATGTCTCCACCATTATTCAAAAGTCTTACCTTCAGCTTAAATTAATTTTTAATAGTAGATTTAGTCTAACCCAAAAAATTATGTTGTGTGAGTCTCTAGTATTATCACAGTTTAATTACTGCGATTGTATCTATGGTCCTTGTATAGACAATGTGGATGCCAAGATAACTCAGCGTGTGCAAAACTCTTGTCTTTGACTAATTTATAGTGTGGGGTTAACATCGTAATCCCATTTCAATCAATACAAATTCTACATCCGCGTATTACGTAGGAAACGCGAAAATCAAAACATACGATTGCAGGTAGGCAAGCGCGGTCAGCATTTCTTAACGGCCTTGCTTACTAAACAAACTAACCTACTTCGCGCGTATAAAACAAAATAGATGCGGTAACAGAAATCAGTTCAAACTACAGTTTAGAGTACCAATCAGTTTGCAATCAGTTCAGTTCATGTCGTTCATGTCGTAGCGTACATGTAAAACAGTTCGCAATTATACCTGTTGTCGTTGTTGTTGCTCCTCCTCGAATGTTTGTCTCTCTCTGATTTAATTACGTCGGGGTTACTACTGTGGCGTTTAGGGTGTATACTCTAGACGCCGGGTTGAACCAGAAAAATAATTTGGACGAGTCGGGTTTTGTAGTGTTTATTATTACACACACCGTGACCAAGCTATACTATTTACATTTATGAATGAAGACGGTCTATGTCAGCACATAGTAATTGGCGTACTATATGCGGTGCGGGGATATCTGATTGTGGTACCATATGTTGAGCTGAAGATCCGAGGCCGGGTTAAATTGGACCGATGGATTCAAAGGGGACCGATACTTTAACTGATGATTTGACTGGATTGTACTCGTGCTGATAAACTGCGGACCAAACTAAACTGAACTGATATCGAACTGATTGGTACTCTGAACTGTAGTTCGATCTGATTTCTGTTATCGCATTTACTTCGTTTTATACCACCGAAGTAGGTTAGTTTGTTCAGTAAGCAAGGCTTTTAAGAAATGCTGACCGCGCTTGCTTACCTGCAATCGTATGTTTTGATTTTCGCGTTTCCTACGTAATGCGCGGATGTGGAATTTGTGTTGATTGGGATGGGTTTGTTATGTCAACCCCACAATGGTATTAGAAAATATCAACACATTTTGTTCTAAAACACTTACTTACTTATTTAATGTAAGCAAATTCAGAACTGACATTTATAGTACTAACATTCGTAATAAACATTCTTTAACATTACCCATTCATAAGACTACCTTCATTAAAAGGTCATTTTTGTACAATATAGCAAATACCTACAATTCCTTATCTAACAATTTAAAGAGCTTGGCACAAAATAAGTTTAAACATAATTTATATATATTATAATATATATATTTTTTATATCATAAATAGACTTAACATTACTACATTATGTAGCTACATTTAATTCATATATTCTGAGGCAGTTTTTAGGTATTTTCTCTTAATTATTATTATTTTTTATTTAGTGTTTACTATAATTTATGGGGTTAAGTGGAAGAGCAGATAGTTTGACATATGCAGACTTATCTGAACTTCGCCCTTTTGGGTTTTTAATTAATGTTAATTTATCTAGGATGTTTTTTTGGTTTTTTAAACCCAAATAAAGACAGATATTATTTAGAGTGTCTCACTTTCATGGACCACCCGTCAACTTTTACATTTTAAATGGAAACATAATTTTTTTGTTTTTTAATCTAAGTCTATGGTGACTTTATGTTTACTAGTATAGACATTTATTACATCTTTGGTATAGCAACGACAACCGACATTTTGTTCCTTATCTTTATCTATTGAAGGAAGTGCTTCTCGTACCGACGGCGTTATAATACCTCTGCGTCACATAATGCGCCTGAATATTAAAATTTAAAATATAAACCCACAGTCGGCTAACCTGACTGCATGATCGTTCTCAATCACAATTAACAAAAACACATTAATTCAACTAAAGGAAACTTAGCTTAGTCACATATACCCAATACCCAAAATAAACAATTAATCATGAACCCATAACTGCATTTGGTCAGGTGCATAAATAGTTTCGAAGGAGATCTGTGACATTTGAAAGAACATAACTTCCTGTTTTATAAGCACTTTTCTTGCTCTGTTATAAGCCAATTCATTTTTCATCTGCACCTCATCAGTACTTTCACATCAGCTCTGATTTAAACAGGGTTGTTATAAAAATCTTGATTTGACTCTAAGTATAAACGCAGAACACTATTCACTTCACCACTCTAGTTAATTCCGAATAAGACTTTAATTGACTATTATTTAATGATCTGTGGTGCGTATTGTTTAAAGCAAATTCTACAGTAGTCAAAACGTCGGTCCACCTATCTGCACCGTTTGATAAATTAGATAGCATTGGGGTAATTACTCTATTTGTTCGCTCAACCTGTCCGTTTGGCCAAGGTGTACGTGTCGAAATTAACACAAGTTCAATCACGCCTTTATCCATAAACTTTTTAAACGCATTATTTGTAAAAGGTGTACCACGATCCGATCCTAATTTATTTGGGCTACTATAATAAGCAAGTGCTTAATTACTTTGCTAGATAAGGTTGACTTGCAAAGGTACAGTTTAATTAATTTAAAAAAGCATCTATCACAAAGAGAATGTTGTTACGCCATAAAAATTCAAAAATAAACAACACGACCCAGCAAGTGCCATTTAACTCATCGGCAAGGGGCAGGTCTAATGAAATGTCTCTCACTTACTTTTACGGAAGACTAAAGATCCTTATCACGAGTCACTATCGGAACCACAATTTTTTTTTAAATGTTAAACAAATGCTTACTAAAAAATTTAGGAAAAACTGTAAGCACTCAAAAGAAAGCGCTTCAAAAAAAACACGAATGTCGTATGATTTTCTATTTAAATGCAAGTGTGTATTACAAATAGTGATTACACCACGGTTGCGTTCTTCAACGCTTTAGCGCATTACTTAAAATTAAACGTAAAATATAAAACACAATGGCGGTACCGCTCGATTTCACTAGTAAACGAAGATTACACCGAGTTTACTTAAAAACTAGTTACAAAATTTACGCAGTTCCTGAACGAAATGCGACGGTGGGATTTGTTTATACCAAAATAACTAATCTAGCAACGGACTAGAAATTCACCAACCCCATCTCGTTCTCCTCCCATTCGTTGATTTTGAACAATACGACATTATCATACAAGAATAACAAAACAAAAAAAACGTACACAAGGACGTTTTCTAACTTCTATTTTAGTTATTCTTAACGGCACACGAAATCACTTAGGCGCAATAGTTTTCCGCAATAAACAATCATATTACTTACAGTGGGTTATTCTGATAAGACCAATAATTCAATTTTGGTATACATCAATTACAAATTTATGTTGTTGTTACACTAAACTTCTTGAAATAGAAACATTCTGTTATTATGCCGAACATATCGAAAACAAAGGCACATTCAAGATACTGCATTTTCATATTTAGTTCGCAGGGTAAAAATGTTAATTAGTCCGCTAGCGTTGTTTCAACTATTAATTTTAATTGAACGGAAAATCTCTTAATTTTGGGAACAATTTTCCTTATTTTGATTATCAACGTAAATGTAACACACGCGTACGAATCACTTCTGAATAGTTAACGCAAGCAACAATTCGCGCACCTTTATTACTGGCGGTTGTATAACTTAACAACATTATTTCGCTAAGCTTTGTACATGCTTTTACTACATGCTCCTCATCTCGACCCTTAAAAATACTAAAATACAAACTGGAGACGTGCATCCCCCTTCCTACATTTTTCTTACATATACAAAAACATTACAAAAATAATACGTTATAGTTCTGAGAAAGATAATCAATCTGCAAATTTAAAATTTAACCGTGGTTCGTAATCAGTGTATTGTAGAGCTATTCGAAACAAAATTTTACTTTAACAACAACATTACTTGAACTCTTTTCGCGAAACAAACAAAGACTTTATTTACGCGTAAAAAAATCAATTTTTACCAAACAGAGGTAACAATGTATCTGTAACTTTAACTAGTTTTTTCTAAGGGGTTATAGTGGTTAATATGTATACACTGTAATGACAACTTGCCCTTACTAATTGGGTCTAATAATCTCTCTTGTTTTCCAAAATTTAGCGAAAAGATCAAACACTTCAAACATCGATTAATATGATCTTGCACCTTATGACGTGATTTCGGAAATTAATACGTACATGAATTGCAATCTACCCATTTTCTAACCCCAACATGACGTAAATTGTCGTGCCTTGTTTATATTACGTTCTGCTCTATCGTCGTTGGAACATAAAATAACAACTCCTTATTATTCCTTTTGCGGTAAACTAAACCACCGCGGAGTTTGCAGGAACTACTTTCAGAATACTCTAACTCGTCCCAAATTATTTTTGTTTTATTATTCAAACCTTGCTTGATGACTAATATTTGTTCAAAGGTCCAACACCAATACATTGTCTACACGGCTCAGTGCATCAACATGTAGCATTTTATAACCTGGTCTATGTACAATTTCAAAATCATAGTTTCGTAAATACATAGCCCATCTCGCAATTCAAGGATTTATATCTAGCTAGCGTTAAAGAAAAGGTATCGCAATCCGTTATCAATTTCAATTTTTTCCCGACGGATATACATGAAACTATTTTATAGCATTAATCGTCGCTAAGCATTCTAATTCCAAACTACGTTTGGCAGAAGTAGTTTGTTTACTATAGTAAAATACCTGCTTGAACTTACAATTCCTCTGTTTCTGCATTAGAATAGCGTCGTAACCGTAAGCGCTGGCATCGCAATGAAAGTATGTGTTTAACTCCGGATAATACAGATCAATTCATAAGTGTTGACCAAAAATGAAACTCCATGTTCTTTGAACAATTTTAGAGAGGGTCTGTTCTATAAATATTTTTTCTATAGTGCTTTATTAAAAAGATACAGTGTGTTAAAACTGAATTTAAAAAAATAAAATTTCCCGATTTTTTAAAAAGTTTTGCTTAAACTTCGCATGTGTAGGCTGCTATGGAAAGCGCGTATTCTACCATTACAATTAAATCGGCTAATCCACCAGTGGCGCGCGTACACACATGTCATTTGTTATCTCTCAAGAAAAAATGGGTACGCCAATAATAATTTCGTTTTATTTTTCTTGAATCATAGTTTCATTCGTAAACAAAATGACCCTCTTGATAATTTTCTGTACGACACTTATTTTTTAAGTTATCAATGAATCAGGTAAGTGTTTTAGAGCACAGTTCATGATTTTTAGCCAATCTTTGTTTGGTAGAAAATTGCGATGATACACTTTCACCAGGCTTATAGTAATTTATTTATTACAATAAATGTTCAAAAATGGCTCCATTGGCCTAAATACACTCACGACATCTTTTTAATATTAAAAATTTAATGTGTTGATAATTTTCATGAATCCCACTTCTGAGCTCTAAGATAGGGTTATTTATAAAGATTCACAGTTCAATATACAAATATGTATTATACAATAATGACAACCACAAACATTTACTACATCTTTGGTATAGCAACGACAACCGACATCGTGTTCCTTTTATGTATCTAACGAAAAAAAGGCTTCCCGTACTGGCGTTGTCATATCTCTGCGCCACATAATTCGCGGGAATATTAAAATTTAAAATACAAACCCACAACGAATCTTATTTAAAAAATAATACTTTTGAGATATTGATTTTTAAATATTTGTTCGGATCAGCATCGTTCTTCAGATATTTCACGTTTTTTACGTTATTATTTAAAATATCAAATTCGTGATGTAAAGTTGACATCTGTTATACCGGGTATGAGAAAAAAATGTCTTGTACCGACTGGGGAGTTACTGATGGCCCACCGTCTAGACTTATTTAGTTCGCCTTCTAACTTTTAACTTTCTAATACTAATTTTTGAATTATTGTTTCAGTTAAAAGGATCGTAGAGTGAGACCTAACAGTACCATTGGGTAAGTAACTTTATCTTGATACATTTGCATTAACTTAAAGGAAACAATAGCCTTTATAATGTAATTGGCAATCTTAACTTATGCAGCATTTTACAACGTTCTTTTACGCTTGAAGGGACATTACATGTACGATTATATTAAAAAAATATTAACATAAAGTTTTGAGAAAAAATTCTAGAATAAGAAGTATATTTTAAAGCTTTGAATTTCAATTTCAGAGAAACTTTATCTAATAAACGAAAAGCACTTTACTAACTCATTAGTAGGTAACTCGATCAATTTAGTTTGATTAATGCTGAATTACTTTGAAGAGTAACTGAATTCTTTTTTTTTTTCGCCAGATATCTACATCTGTTCGTAAGACAGAAATATTGTGTTACAAGATAAATAAATCGATTCAAACTTTTGCAAAAAAAAAATAAATTGCGTAGGTAGTTAAAACATTTAAAATGACTTTTTATTCAATTATTTCTAAAAATATATATCGAAATTAATTTCAACAAACTGCGCTGTCGTTGTATTCAGGTACAAATAAAATTAATATCAGAAGAAGTTTAATTAGTTTATTTTTTGAACTAAAAATTTTGGAATATCAAACAATTCCGATTATAAAAGGATTAATGTGTTTTTACATAAATTAAATAAATCTGTAATTGATGTATACTAAAAAACCTTAACATTAATTTAAATAAAAAACAATTTTTTATTTTTCTGTTGTTCGAATTTATCAATTCAAATATTTAAATGAGTTTCAAAAATTTTATTTTTTTGTTATTAAGTTAGACCTGCTACTTCTTTAGTTACGTGTGAGAATACTGGTCTTACAGTCTGATACCCTATTATTCTATTGGGAATTGAATATAAGTTTTTTTGCATCCGATAAGGGTTATGGTCAACCCAATACGACAATTTTGAAGACTTCACCGTGTAAGGTACTACTTTTGTCGGTCAAAAACAATGATGTTAATTGTCGGTAAAGGTTATCTTTTGTCACGGCACTTCGATCCGCAGGTCGTCAAAGACGAAGGTTTCGACACTGACCTTATACTTCCCCTGCTAGCACGCACGCGGGTCAACCTACCCCTACCAGTGCCTACATTGCAGTGACCGACCACATCGCGCATGTCCAAGAAGAACAACAACAAAACCCACACCCCGTTAATTTGTTGCGTACGTGTGAAGAAACTCAACAACATAGAGCACAAACTTCCTATACAAGCGTAGCTACCACCAAAACTTGTTGGCGATTTTAGTTAGTGTTCAAGAAACAGTACTCTATAGTAGCTTTACCACGACGTCAAGTCGTGTTAGGTATGCGCTACGATAAAACCAGGCTCAGTACAAGACGCTACGGCAAAACCCCGAGGATTACCCAACCTTGAGAATGATTTCTGTTGACCTCATGACACCGTACACCGCTACCATCATCACTAAATACCAAAATCTTATAGTGGTTACCAATTTGTTCAGCATGTGGGTTGAAACATACCCCATAAAAAACGCCACCATCGCGATGATACAAGAGAAATTGGAAAACGAGATCTTTGGACGTTATTGTTTTTCGAAGACGATCATCTCCGACAACGGGCCACAGTTCAAATCAGTAGATTGGGACGCTGCTCTCACCGCCTGGGGGTTACCATCGCCAAGCTAACCTGATGGAGCGACGAAACCAAAAGATCAAAAAAAGTTCACGGATTCACCTAGAGGAACTCTCTGCGCACGTACAAGACCGCATCATTCGTATTGTGTTACTTAACTTGACGACCAGACGAAACGCTGCTACAAGTTCTACTTCTAGCCAAGCCCGACTGGGGTACGAGACTTGGAGAATGGATAATCCACCCAGACTCCGCGGTTACTAAGGAAAGCAGCAAGAAGCAAAATCAGCCCAGATATCGGTTACGGTGGATCAACAAACACCCAATTCGCCGATGGTCAGAGGGTGCTTGAACGATCACCACTCCAGGCAGCAGGAGATTTTCACCCGAAATAAATCAGATCATGTAAAGTAGTAGCCAGCGCCGAACAAATGCCCACTGGATTCGGAAGCCAAATGGAGATCTCATCAAGGTCCACATTCACGACCTTCGACAAGAACAAAGTGGTGGATGTAACAGTAAAGTAAACTTAAGCAATCAAAAATCAATCAATCAAAAATTGTGACAAGATCCAAAACGTGTTTTACTTAAAATTTACTGTTATTATTTTATTACGTGAGTTTTAAAAATATTCAAAATATAAATAAGGTGTTGTATTTCTTGAGAAGAAATCTTTTAAACGAGGCATAACTTGACATACCTTTCTATTTGAAAAAAAACAGTCAGATGTGGCTGGACACTTCTGGGAACAGGTAAATAAAAACCATATAAGTAAATAAAAATTGTACTCTAACTTCGTTTAGGAAACTACATACAACTTAATAATTTAAGAAAACACTTTTTTTTTAAGTAAATAAAAATGTGGACAAAGATAACAATACCTGATTTATTTAAATTGTTTTTTACAAAAATGTTTATATCAATGTTATGATTTTTATTTCAGTTAAAGTTTCCACACTGTATAGTGTGTGTATCTAAGATGCCGTCGATCATACAAATTATCAAAAATTTAATGTGATTGATTACCACAGCAATATCGGTAAAATAATTTTGATTAGTTTATTTCAGAGGCTAATCAAACACGTTTTTTTTTTAAGAGGTCACCTTATATTTTATTGAAAATTTGGAATGCTCTTAGAGAGTCTGGGTTTTTACAGTTTTGCTGATAGAATATTTTTTTTCCTAATAGTCAGATCTTCGTTCAAATTCTTTTTGTTAGAAACTATTTTTTATTGTAGAAGATTCGTGTAAAGAAAAAATTTTTATTTTTTTTCAAAATTTTGAGTAACAGCTCCTCAAAAAAAATTAAATCGTTGAGAAGTTGAAATTCTGAGTTAAACATACGGACAACTTATTACTGTAAAAACAACCGCTGATGTGGTTCCTCTTTTCTATTAAACTTCATTAGTATGTTTACGTTTGAAAATTTGTGTCAATGTTGATTTTGCACTGGGCCATAATGTTATACGCTTTGGCATTTCTGTTTAAGCCTTTATTGAAGAAAGATGTATAAAACTTGTTAGGTACGGGTAATTATTATTCTGAGTAGTTTTTCTATTAATTTAAAATCGTCCTAAGTAAGAATTATATTATCTTCAACAAAATGATTACAATGTGTATAAAGCATTGATTTATTTATGTTAATCAACATTTAGCGGGTAATTTAACGTGAGATTTTAAGGCAACCAAATGGCAATTTTGAATTTATTTAGAGTTTTTTGCTACGGTTTTATCAATTCTTTGTTGTGTTTGATTATTTATTTCTACGTCCCATTTAACTTGGGTATATCTCCTTGATCCTTTAGAAGACGCTTAGGGCTTGGAGCATCCTCAAATCCATTACGCGGTTGTAGGTGCGGCTGTCTAAATTAAGTCATCTTTGACTTACTTTATCCGGATGATTTTTGGTGCTGACTTTTAGGTCTTCCACTGTGACAGAAGCTGTTGGTAAGCGATGTTGGGAGATTATTCAAACATATCAAAATCACCTTATCTTGCGTAACTTGATTTCTTTACTCATGGTTGATCGATTATTCCAGCCAACTGAAATATCATTATTTTGCCTTATATTCACCGCAGGCAACGCAGGTTTCCAATTTGGTTTCATCGGTCTTTAGCAGTGTCCAAATCTCATATCCTTAGAACAAAAAAAAATTAATGATCTCAACAAACGCATTTTTGCATGACTTCTTCCATAGGTACTACCTGGGAAAGTCTAAAGCATTAGTGGCCTGGTCAATTCTGCTGTACACTCTGTTAATGTGGCTATCTTCTTTTTCTGTATTATATAACTAAGGTGTTGGAATTCTAGGATTTGTTCAATTCGGTTGTCATTTTAATGTACAACTGCCAATGAGCCATCGGTGGTAAAGGTTTTGGTTTTGTTTGAAGTCATACGGCTCAACACTTTATGAAATGTGGTACAGGATGTCATTGGTCTTAGTATCAGTTTCCACAAAAAATACGCTAGTTTATGTGAACATGTGATCCGTAAAAAACTGGTGTTTACTGTATTGCGCGTCTTATCTCTCGTCATTTGCACATTTGCAAAAAGGGAAAAATAACACAGCCTTGTCGTACCCCAGTTAGTATGAGAAACACCTCTGCTTGATTGGCTGAGTTGTTATAGGTGGTTTGGAGTAAGCGGATGAGTTTTACTAGTATGTGTTCCTGTTGTCCAAAGTGCTGAACAGTGTAGACTGTCAAAGGCTGCTTAAAAGCAAATGAAAACAATTACAGTTCTTTTACCGTATAAGATCCGTTTTTTATTAATTGCTTGGTAGTGAAAATTTGGTCACTTCAACAACAGTACGGGCGAAAGCCATCTTGTTCTTTTCTGGTTGTGGGAAAAGATACCGCTTGCATTCAAAACAATTGCATAATTGTAAACAAAATTCTGCATTGATCCAAGATCATAAAAGAGAGATACTTTTATTAAATTACCACTGTACCAAACCCCTAAGAAGCTATTGATTGTAGGTTGTAACATTCAAACCTTTATTTACGTTGGCAATGCTTCATATTTAGATTGACTTTTCTTTACGCTTTTAAGGTTTGTAAAAAAAAGGTCTATATTTCTGTAATTCTTTTGATAAATGCGTTTGTACCTAGTTACGAAGTTTCGTATACAAATGTTGTCAATTTTTAGTACAGTTTATTTAACCAATTTGGGTTTAATGTTTTAAAATCTCCTTGAATACCATTAAGTTTACCTTCCTAAAACAAATAATATTCATTGCTTAATTTTACCTGTACAACTTGTAACGTGGAAGTACACCGTAGTGTTTCGGCAAACATTAGTGTTGGTAATGAAATGGGCATCAACCTGTAAATGAAAGTGCACTGAGAAAACTCTTTGTGTGTTGCTGGATCCTGAGCATTGTTTATAATTATGGGAAAACTAAGAAAATCCATATGCATCTATACAAATGATTTATTTAATTGAAGGAACTTTGAGATAACATTTCTTAGATACTTTAAGGATCAGGAAATCATAAAAAAAAATTCATATAGCCCGAATTTGTAACAAAATATTTTTAAAAAGTATAATATAATAATATAAACTATAAGGATGTTTTACGTTTCGATGACGTCACAAAAAATTTGGGTTTTTAATTGAGAATATCTTTTTAACTATTTACTGAAAGTTCTAAAAGATAACTTACGGTTTTTTTATAGAATTTTTGTACATTTGTATTTAGCAATAACTTCAAAAAATTTTATTTTCATTGTTTCCGATACGATTTTGTCTTAGGGTACAAAATATAAAAAGTAGCCTTTGACAAGCTTATAAATACAGAGTTTCCATAAATTATTGTCTCATCAATTAAAATTTTAATTAGACAAGTATAAATAAGTTGCAACAATCTTAAGTGTGATATTAAAAAAAAAATAGTGAATAACTTTTGAGTCACCCAAATAATCAAATGTATAAAGGTGAATGAACTTATCTATTGATAATTATAATCAAACCACCTGAAACACACGTTACGTTACTTTATTGGTTCACTTATTCCATGTATAATTATATAATATTTTGCACACACTCAATCTAATATCATCGATTTTTAGGTTAAGGTTAATAAAAATAAATTTGAACCCTGAGAAATAAAAACCTTGGGCGTTGCACACGTTTATAAAATATTTTTAATCATCACAATTATTTTGGCTCCCATAACCGTGGGGCAGTTTCAAAAAATTTTAAACATCTCAATATATTTAATAGAAAAAATTGATTTTTAACGTTTTCTGTTTACGGTTTTTGCAAACATTAGTCTAAAGAAAATGGCATTTAAATGGGAAAAAACATAACAAAAAAAACCACGGTTGTACTAAGGGAATAAAAATAAAGGGAATTAAATCTCTGACGAACTATAAGAAATTAGACTGCTGGTTAACAAGGCGCCACCTGCTAGATAAAAAATAAATAAAACCAACCAACAGGAGATAAACAGGTTTTACTTAAAATCTAATATGCTAAATTAAACACAAACCAAAGAGAAAGACAGACAATTTAGTACAACAAAAAAACCTTAAAATATTAGGAAAATGTGACAGAAATAGAGAAACTGTCGCATATAGTTACGTGCGTCAGAAACAGCCTCGCTAAACAATAAATAAGGCTAGCAATTAATGTGTCGTATTTCAGGTAAGCTTTAGTTACGCTCGAGTTAAAATTATCATTTCAATTGAGGATTGGCTGTTATTAAGGCTTTGCGTACACATATCACTTACACACGGCGATTGAAACTAAACCTAAACTAGAATGAAAGGGTAAGTACTTCCCGCAAACCCAAAAAACCTTTTGTGTCCGCGACAATCGCTCTAAATAAAACGCCCCAGCCCGTATTGAGCTGATTAAAAACAAACGTCCGGTTGAAGAATGTACACCGAATAAAAGTTACTTAAATATTAACGATTGAGCCGTTTTATGTCATATGTACTTAAGCTTCATATGCATTATTGTTATGAATAAGTAGCTTAAATACTAAAACTTTGCTGTAATCGGTAGAATGTAGTTCCGAGAATAAAGGTATTCTGTTAACGACGATATCGACAGTTCGGGGAAGTTAGATAGTCCCAGGAATTTCTCTTAGATGAGATGTGCGGAGAAGAACAAAAGGCGATTGACTCGCTTGCTGAAAGAATGCAGAGTAACAAACTCTTGTAGACGTGGTATTCACCGGTGGTCTGCAGCTTAATTACATAATGCGAAACCGTTGTGTTTTCATTGATAGGAAAGATTTTTAATCAGCCACTCCAGTACCCTCAAAAGTTATCCAAGTACAATACACAAAAATAACATCAGGTCGAACGCAACGTGCTAAAAGCATTTGTAGCAAATAGAATTAATACAAATAGGAAAAGAAAACCAAATATACTTACGGTGAATTTACCCGGATTAAATTTAAACACCAATTTGAATTGGAAATCGTGAAGCTCACATTAAATAATGTTTACTTTTAGAAGTATGCTAAAACACACGCGTGTATCAAATGAAAAGGAAGTCTAGAAAATTCAGTCTAATTTAATTTTCCACCAATAGAAAATTAGCAACATGCGCGCCAAATACGACTTTCGTCGCAACATAGTACTCGCGACACACGTTTTAAGACGGCTCACGACATACGTCCTAAATTCGGAAAATAAAGCCGTAACACTTGCTGAATATTAATCTGAGTTTTTAGAATCCGGACCTCCCAAAGCCTCCCATAATCGTAAAAAGGGTTAAATGTTATAATATTAGTTTTCTCGACCAAATTAAAAAATCGATTTTTTTAGATGTAAGCTTAAAAACGTATTTTTCAGAAACAAATAGATTCATTTTAATTGGCAGAAAAGTGTGAGTTCAGGGGTCTCTGAAAGACACCCATTCTGTTCATGTTTTAACGTTTCACGTTTTTGGTTTAACCGCCTTAATTGGACCGATATGTTTTAAGCTAGGAACATTACGAAAGGTAAATCTTTTGAAATTCTCCTTTCGTGGCCTATTTCTATACAAATAAACGACAAAATGCTACGCTTGCGCACTCAGTATTCAAGGTTGTTTACGGCAACAATTTTGGTCTTATTCCTTAAGTTGCCCAAAAAACTTTTGAAACAGCTATTTTTCGCGTGTTCCGCAAACAAAACCTTAGAGAAGTTTTAGAGCCTTTTGAATCCTTTTGTGCACAAGATAATTTTAGTCATGATCACCGATCTCAAAAAATTGATACTTTTTGAGATATTGGAGCAAAAGTGCTCCAAAAACAAAAAAAGTGTCGGGCGCGTAAAAATCTTCTCAGTCTCACTTTGTGCAGCAGATTTTAGTCCATATCTCAAAAAGTATCGATTTCAATAGTTAATAATAATTTGATTAAAATGTAGTTAAAATATCACTACGAATTTTGTAATAACAGTTGCAATAAGTGATAGCTAATCTATAACGGACACAGGCCTTTAAAAATTGATTTTGTTATCTTATCTATAACACCACTTTTATTTTATTGTTACTGAAATATTTTTAAGATCTTTCGAAAATTTATCATTAAAAAAACTTCCGCGTTTGATTTTTCTAGTTTTCCTGTATTTTTTTCTTGTTTATACCTATAACTAAAAATTTAGTTAGAAATTCTCTTAAAATTTAGAAGAGCTTTATCTCAACCTTTTTTTAATTTTATCCTTCAATGAGTTCCTTTGAATTCAAGTGTATCGTAATTGAAGTATACTTCTCATGGTTGCAAGTGTCATGTATATTAAAGTAGGTATTTAAAATAACTTTTTGTTAGGGATATATATGTACAATGTTCGTATCATGCTTGGTATTTTAACAATACATATGAATGGCGGAAAAAATTTACAGTAGAAAAAAATGAAACGGCTTTTCTTTTTCGGTAGTCTTAACGTGTAAATCCGACCTAAAAGAAAGTAAAAAAAAAGAATTCATCCATCGTAACCTTTACGCGTTTATAAATAATAAATAAACAGCGTACTCGGCAACGCCACTTAAATAAATAATGCGACAACAACAACAAACATCAATTTCTTAATTAAATTTGCTTCAAATTCGTCAACAGCTCCAATGCAAAATCAAGATTCAATATAAAACTATCATGCGTAAAACTAATTGTGAAAGGGTCAAGTTGCGTAGAAAACTAACACTTTTGGTGTATATTATATGGTGTATAATTGACGTATCGTTCCTTTGGGGGTTTGCTCGAAAAGTTCAGGCGGATACGTCTCTTTAGATATCCGTTTGAATAATTTAATTACGGCATGAAATTTGATTCCTTAGAAAAGTTATTATGAAATCGCCAAGTTTAAATCAAAAATACTATACATCTATATCATAACCCATATTTGTTTAAGAATCTAAGAGAGAATTTAACGTCTTCAATTTTACCGTTTTGACTTCGATTGACGGTTAAATAAAATATTTCAACATTAAAATTTATTAAAGGTTTAAGAAATAGAACTGTCCATCTGTAATAGCAAAAAGAATCAGCAATTGATTCAGTTCGGGTGATGCCTAATAAAGACAAATATTAATTAATATTTAAAAACCTTCTTCCTAAAATGATTGCTGATACTTGGAGAGTTTTAATAGAATGTGAAAAAATGTTTTCCCAGCAAACACTTGTTTGTTGGCTATGTATTGGCAAGATATTGGCTTTGGTGGCGAATTGATGGCACCAAATGCCAATACAAGAAAGGTGTTTTAAACGCACTTCGAAATATTTACCAATGCAAACATCATACTTAATATTTAACGGCAAACCCATCACTTTTAATTATTGGCAAATAGTACCTAGCCATCAAATATTTAATGTTGTTTATAAGGTAACGGCTTTTTGTCATTATATTAATGCATAGAAGCAAATAATAAAATATAATACTGCGTTGGTTAAATTTTTGTTAAAAGGTAATAAATTGAATTTCGCGGCATTTTCATCAATACTTTCACACTACTTCACGGCGGCGGTCGTTACCGGCTATCTGAGTTTACAAAGTAGTTATCGAAAACGACTTTTTTCAATTTGTTTTTTATTTTTATTTTATAATTGTTAACATTTTAGGGGTTTTTAGATTTTTATTTGGGAACAGTTTGAAATGTCCGATGATACCAGTTTGAAATATTTTTGAGATACGTTTAGGTTTCCAAACAGCATAAAATATTATAAAAATTTTAGTAAATAATGTTAATCAAACACATAAATGCAACACGTTTATAAAGTGACCGGCAAAGAGTTTGCATCTAATGGGAAAAATTTTGTAATTGAGATATCCAAAAATTTCTTTTGGCAAATGTCATGTGACTACTGTCACGGCGGCAAATTTAAAAAATATTCCTTAAATATGTAAAAAGTGAGGTTAGATAACAAGATATTGAAAAATGCTTAAGAAAAAAGTTGTTTAGAATTAGATTATACGTCTATGTGCAAATTTTCCAAAGAAAATTAGAACTTTTCAAAAATATCAGTTTTCCGGAAATTTTTCCGGAAATATTGAGAAAATAAAATTTTGCGTTTGATTTGCATAAAACAAAACAAAACCAACAAATAAATTTTACAATCCAGTAATTTCTATTTATTAGTCTACCAATGGACGGTAAAGAACAAAAAACATTGTTTTTTAGGACGGACTTTGTTGCAAACTTTTTGCCGGTCACTGTATACTGAAAAAAATATTTTATTTTAGGAAAATATTTGTTAAATTTTTTAAGTAAACATTTACAAAATATTTGAAATAAATCTTAAGCAGATCTTTTAAGCAAATATTTATTAAATATTTTAAATTGCCCTATAAAAATATTTAAAAGACATTATAAGTATCATATTTTAAACAAATACATTGATGCCTACCAAACCTTACTTGCATCAATTTGAATTAGATAACTACACTTATCATGCAAAATTTGACAAATTACCTATTACATAAAATTGGAAACAAAAACATACTTACTCATTACTGTTTGTCTGTCCTGCTCCTGCAGTATTACTTGTTTAGTTGTTTGTCTTGTTCCTGCACTATTACTTGACCTCATCGATTTATTTCACACAAACAAAAACACCAACGTTAGGAATGGTCTATATAGTAACTGATGGTAAAATGCAAAATGGTTAAAACACAAACACGATTTAGAGCTTGATGCATTCATGACTTTCTTTTATGGATCTAAGAGGATTTGAGAAACAAAAGATTTCTTAGCCCTCGGTTACAAACTATGAGTAACACCAAGACAAACGCTTTTATTATTATTATGCAACAGAACGCCCAAATCCAAAAGAAATAGAGCTTGTCTAAATAAAATATCCTATTCTTATACATGATTTAATGCCACCTCATTCAGGAATGTGGGTACATTATTAGATAATAACGTTTTTCGTATTTCTATTGCCTTGTGTCTTAGATGTATTTGTGGGAAAATTGTTAATAAAGATGGTCCTTGCGGTTTTTTATTTTAAAAGAAAAGGAAAATAGTCTAGACACGGTGCTTTGAATGAGTTATTAAAAAATGCTTTAAGCTCTCTTTCGGCTACTTTGAACGTCAGCAGATCCGGTGGAAAGTCTATACTAATAGAGATGAAACTAACGTAGTTAAACTAGAGAACGAGTTTTTTAACTGTTTGTTATATGATTTATAGCGAATATATATTATGCGACCGACTATAACCCGTTGTTGTGGGTTGAGCTTCTAAGAATGTATGAGCTCGCTGGATGTACATATTTTTAAATTACTTATCATGGGTCCGAACAAACTTTTATAGACTTTGTTCGATATACAAATAGTTGATAAATTACATCATCGCGTTTATACAACGAGGCATTTAATCGTTTCGGTTACGAATATCGTTGGGCAATTTTCATTTATAGAGACGGTTTTAAAACCAATAAAACTTATGCCTTACAATCCACGTTTGTATACTGGAACAGTATGCCGTACCTAGCAAGTTTTCCTCTACTGCTCAATATGTGTAGATGTGGATAAATGTGTTATAGTCACCGACTCTCTGAGGGTGTTGCTGGAATTGAAGGATCTTTATTGTATAGATCTAATAACCCAGAGGAGACGAGCTCTAGTTAAACATTTACAGGGAACCTGTCAAGTTTCTTTCATCCGCACCCCAATCACATTTGTGTGATGAGGCAGACAGAGCTGCCTGCTGTGCAACTAAAAATCACGGTAATTGGTTTATTTATTTGTTATACAAATATTGTATTGTGATGTAAGTGTTATGTATGGTGCCCCAGAAGATCAGTATAAACCTGTACAGTATGGTGACGAAACCGTGTGCAATAGTGGATTGGTTTGTCTTGGCAAAGCATTTACTTCAAGGTTTAGAAAAACCACTTAAACCTACACGGTAATTGGTAGAATCTATAAATTAACAACAAGACTATGCAAGGTTAAAGTACATGTAAAAACTTTTTCTTTTAATTACCAATTACCCAGGTAAGAAATGGTAATTGTTCACAGGTTGAATTCATGCCAAATGTGCAACATAATAAACATTACTGTTACACATATAATTTGTGAATATCCACAGTTTAATGTCTATAGGCAACTATACGACCTGAAACTAGTAATTAAAAAACCTAAGTTACCCTAAAAGTATTTTAATTTTAATTTAAAAAAGAATAAGAAATATCATCAAAGAAAAATAATAAATATATCTACTCCTAGCCTATAACGAGAACATAAACTAATAGATAATGTTTGTGAAGGGTCGGTTTAAAATGACATTTAATACGGTATCTCATAATGCATTGGTAGAAAACAAAAGTTGTATAGAGGTGAAATAGTGATATTAATTTTTTTTATTTTGAAAATGTTTTCACTTTACAAAATTTTTAATAAACACAAAATGGAATTAGATTAAATATATTTTCAAATTATCTTTACACTTTTCCTGGTTGGCATGGTCTAGCTATTGTTTATGCTGCTAATGGGTTGGTGTCTCGTACCCTAGCAAAGTATGACAGTGTAATAAAGTATAGTAGTTACGATATTATTATAGACATTACTTATACTAGTTAATATACAGGGTGCTTTGTAATTAAATGTCAATACATATTTAAGGGAGCAATTTTTGGGTTCATTTTAACCCATTCAGTCCCAAAGATTTTTTTCTTCAAATTTTGAAATTTTTTTTATATATAAATTTAGCATGTGTAACAATACATAAATTTATAAAAAATTAATTTTTAATTTTGAATTTTTGAGTTAGACGTGTGTACTCATATGAGTACAGTGGGCAGATATAGTATAAAAAAATATTTTCACAAAAGTAAACATTTTATTCAATAAGTATAATTTTTATAAAAAAAATCATTATTTGGTGTAAACTTGTATGAAACACTCACGTTCCATACAAAGTGTGACTTCACATTTAATACACATCCAACGGATTCTTTAATGGCATAAGCGATGTTAAAGTTGTTTGTCCATCATTTTTTAAAAATGGCCACCTTCATTTCTTAGAATACTTGTTGGAACTAAACCTGACGGGCGTTTTTGAGAATAAACAGACCTTTTTAAGCTTCTCAAATAATGGCGTGAAATGTCTCTTAGGAAAGCTAAAGGTCCATTTCCTTATTTTCAGTGAAAATTTGTAGCCTCCATGCATTTTGTAACGTTCGGAGTGTAAACGCTCTTCCTGTGTACACACTTCCTTAACCCAATTTCACGGGCATAACTTTGTATTGGTTTCCGGCGTTGATAACTCGAAACTGTCCACGATTGGTCCGCTACATTTTAACGCTTTTGGAAAGCTTGTCCTGAATCAACCATTCACGAAGGAGAAGATAAACCCTTATCTAAGAATTTCCTCGCTTTATGGGGTAATCAGGTTGATGGTAAAACATATGATACCGCATAAAGTCGGATTTTAAAATTTGCTAAAAGATTGTGCTCCACGTGCACCGCTAGGGGACGCTTTGCATCAGGTATACGATTGCCCTCTGGGTTTATCTTTTGCTAACATCTCTATGTTTATTCTAGAGAGGGTGGTTTATGTCTCCCTATTAAGAATACATTCTCTTCCGGTTGTTTCTTCGTCAACTTGTGGGTCTACTCATGTCTTTTGGAGGCGCTGTGCCGAAATAGCTACCCACTCTTACTCCGTAAGATTCGCAGACTACGGTGGAGGCTCGTCCAGAAACCGTTCGTAATATTGAGAGCGAGAGTAACACTCCTACTGCTGCGTGGAAGGTCAGAGGTTTTAATATCTTTTTAATTGTGCGTAAACCTGCAGTCGACCTATCACTCAAGTAAAAGGCATCCCTTGACACCAACTATCAGACACGAACGTATAAAATCTATTGCGGATTATTTGTCGCTTGAATGTGTAATTGCATAATAATACCTGGAACGTTAACTAGTCATAGATAAGAGTATTTAATACCTACGTGGTGTATAAGCCGTGTAAGAATTTAAACCTCAATCGTAATTAAGCCGAACGCATTTAGTTCCATTGATTCCTCCGGTACGAGCTCGTTCCAAGCTAGGCCCAAATTGAACAATCGTTTAAACTTCGCGGTGACAGAAATAGTCTTAAAACTTCCCTAACACGTCTTCCTTAAATTCATGTAATCTGTAACGTTACTCAGTACTATAAATTGACATACATTCTAAGTTAAGTTCACCATAGGCGTACCTTCAGTACGCGAAATTTCAATTGCATATACGAGACAGTGGCGTAGCAGTGGTAAATATTTGGGTAATTCTCTTTACTTTAACTTGTAATCCTGTGTAGCTCTAGTCATTTTCGTGTTACCTGAATGTTTAATGCTGTACGTTACCCGTTTTAGCTCGTGTGTATTCGTAATATATCTGTGTCTATCAAATGCTGTGATCTATCACAAATTCGTTTGTGTATTGGGGTGAATAAATTTTGTGTAAAGGTTTCTCTGACTTTATGTCGAATTCTTTCGGGATTTGTTTCCCTTTTTTTGTATATTCTGCTGCGGACAGTTAACTGCTGACTTTTGGTTCTGGGTCAGATTCTTCTCTACAGCGTTACTCGAACCTGGCGCCCTACCTTTTTAATTTTTTTTCTATAGGTTTTAGGAATAACGTTAATCTTCTAATCCACACCCTACTCTCCGCTGAGGGGCATACTTTTCTAACAACTGATTGTAACAATTTACAACAACGGCGTTCAACATATGCGTAAAAAGTGGCCACCATCACTTCTTACCTTGAATGGAAACTCTGTAATTATTTACTGCTTGATCAAACAGATCGACGCCTCCCATAGAAGTGTTATTAGAAGAGATCAGTTTGGTTGTCGGACATCGACCTTTTCCTTGGCAGTAGAACACCAACGTTTAACTTTTGAGAACGGTTTAATTGAGTTGTAGTTTGATACCATAGTGACAATATTGTTGTGTTTCCACTTTACAAAAAGCAGTTTATTATTTTGGTCGTAACAATACTCAAAATACACACATGTCGCTTGATGAAGGCAACGGACACTTGTTTAGGCGATTTTCTCTCGACGTTTCTGTGGCTCGAAATCCATTTTGTTTCAAAGTTTTCATCAAACTAAAGCTTGTGAAATAATTATCAAAAAGTATTTCGTGGCTTGAAGGCTCTTGAACTACTTTTAAAAGATTCAAAACAACTCTTAACCCCAATGGCAGAGAAGGTGCAGTTTTGTGGTCATCGGATTTGGAGGTTGCGCCGCAATAGGTATCGAAGCTGTAGCAGTAGCCCGTTGAACTGCAAAGCATCCAGTCCTTATAACCAAATCTCACTGGTTATACTCACTATGGTACATGTCAATTTTTTGCGATATCTCAACATTTTGAAAATATCAAAGGTTACTATAATAAATAATGTGTTAGTTACATACCTTACTAAAACACTAAAGAAGTAGAACACAGAAATAATCGAAAAGAAGTAGAAAAATAAATATTAAAACCACGCTTACACATACAGATAAATCGGTTATGAAAAATGTCAATTAAATTTAAATTACAACGACATCTAGCCATAAATTAGTGCATGCCTGCTTCATATCATAATGCAGAAGTCATACCTACTTTCAAAGCTTAGCTAATTTCTAAGAGGGTCGCTAGAAACATATTTTTGCAGAGTGTACTCAAACGAGTACGATGGGATGAAATGGGTTAAGAAGAAAACTTTTTATGAATGTATGTCCTAAACATCTAACTTTTGAGGAAGATGGTGGTAAAGTTTTTCAAAAATAAATAATTTATTATTAATATCAGCAATACCATTTTAGATATTTTCATAAAATTTGAAATACAAGTACTATGAATTAAAAGGCATTTTTTAATGTAACACATCTTTTTTTATTTCTACCAGTGGAGTTGGTACGGATTTTGACCTGCCTATTTTGACAGATGGTACATCACAGATTTCTCTAAAAACAATTATTTTTTGAAATCCCCAATCATTTCTAAACAAATTTGATCCCTAGATTTTTTCAATCCAATGAACGGTTTTCGTTTTAAAAAATAAAACCGTTTCTTTACATGATCGTAACAATATATGGTTAATATGACAATATCACCATACAGAGAAAAAGATTTTATGTTTTTAGGGTAAAACCGTGCATCAGATTGAAAAATATCAAAGGATCAAATTTGTTTAGAGATGATTAGGAATTTCAAAAATAGTTTTTAATTTGACAGAAATCAGTGGCGTATCAACATATCTGTTAAAATAGACAAGTCAAATTCCGTCCAACGCCACTGGTGGAAATAAGAAAAAATGTTGTACAGTAATAAATGTCTCTTGATACATAGTACATGTATGCCAAATTTTATTAAAAATATCTAAAGTGATATATATCAATACTAAACGATTTACTTTTTAAAACTGTACCACCCTGTACCTCTGAAGTTATGACGTTTAGGATTTACGTTAATATGAAGTATTCTTCTTAAAATAAACTCAAAAATCGCCCCTTAAATATTGATATTCAATTAGAAAACATTCTGAATATGTAAATAACAATCGTTTAGATAAATACAACAGTTATTTGTATAGTTTAATTTAGTATGTTGTGGCAAATAATTAACATGTTTTGAATAATGTTAATAATTCCATTTATTATATGCAAAAACTTCCATTAATATAATGGGTACTAATTGTTTTTATTAAATGTAATGTTAAAATAAAAAACACTTAGTTTTCATGCAAAACATTTTAATATCTCGGTACTGGAAAACAATTAAAATTAGTATTAAATTAAGCGTACGTTTTGTAAAGTACAAACTTTATTCTTTTAATTAAGTTTTCGTGCCAGTTTTTTTATTAATATTGCATAACATTTAAATTAAATTTGCTTCCTTCGTTTCGCAATAAAACACTGTGTTTCCAACAAAAAAAAACTTTATTTGTCTCCTTTCTTTCTATTCTGACAATAATGTCGTTTTTATTTAATCCACAAATTGAAATGTGAAATGAGAACGGTAAAGAAAAGTATCTGACTGTTACCAACATAAAGACATATTTGAATTGCAGAATACACATTTCGTTAACTTTATATTAATTGAACTTTAACCACGTATCAATGAATTTATATACTTCCGTAAATGTAACCGCTACAAATAACATATAAGGGGTACTTTTAATTTAACAAAGTACGCATTATGTAAAACGAACATATCAGGTATAATAAATAACGTCAAGGATTATATTTTGCAATTTTTAATATATATTTATTTTTGCGGGAATACGCTGATGGTAATTAACCGTGCTTTAAAATGACAACAAATTGTATTTATTTTGTAAAAGGATGTTAAATATGTTTGTGTAGCTTTATAAATAATTGATTATTGCGAAAACACCGTCTTTGTTCATTTATTGCAACAATACTAGGTAATTAGACAAATGTAAACGTGAGGAAGTTCTAAATTCTAGTCATTATGTCCCATTTCTAAGATAAAATATCAATCTCAATATTATAGAAATTGGAGTGTCAATAGTTGTGGGTTATTGTTAAAACTTAGATTGAAAGCAATTATGGTATGAAGGTAATCGGAAAATTTTAATTTTACTCCACAAATTTTAACAGTAAAAAACGTTCGCTCATTTTTATACTTAGGTACTGTAACTTTCGTTAAATTACGATTTACTTTGATTAAATGCTAGAATTTGGTTTTTGCAGGTTTAATTTGTGACCTTGGCCGTCAAATTTCGTTTCAATTTGATTTAACGTGCTCGCTTTTGCTAATAAATTTTCGCTTTTGATTGTTTATTTACGTTATTAATACCGATTGCTTTGCAATTTGCTTAAGAATGTCTTGGAGAAGTATTTATTGATTGATTCCGTTGATATTTTTTATTACACTTTGTTTAAGACGCGAGATTTGCGCCTTTTTAGAATAAAATTAGCATAAATTTGGGCACTTTGTCCAAAATGTTTTTTTGGCGGTCTGATTCTGGTAGCAGTTTGTGTACTCTGTATAAAAGTAGGCTTCCTTGCCATATTTGATTCATTAGTCGACAAGTCCTTCTAGAGCTTAAATGTGCGGATAAGCACGTTAGCGCACGGAAAATTTATACATATTTTTCTCAAACTAAGTTAGTTGGACAGCATAGCAACATAGTGCGCTCGAGCGGTTATTTTACAATTTTTGTTTAAAATATAATGGGTAATTTCACATGAAAACAGCATGGCATGCAATGGGCCGATTTTGTATAGAAAAACTGATATCATTTTCGGATTCTACGCCCAAAAATTAGTCTAAATCCAAGTTACACAATTTTTCGTCTGTTTAATTGCCCTGTACAACAAAAATTGTTTTCCACTACTAGCTGTGAAGTGGACAATTGTTGCGTCTCCTAGCCAACTAAAAAGTTGAATTTCTCTATTTGTGGTTAATAATTTTTTCTATTGTTGACCTAGGTTAATAATGGACAAATTCAATTTTTTTGAGAATCCAAAAATAGTTGTTTAATGAAAACGAGTGAAACATAATTTTGTATATTCAGGAGATTATCTTTAACGTATTTGCTGCTTAAAATTACCTAACACGATAAAATTATTTGAATAAAAAAATGCCATTAGTTTAAAATTCGCGCCCCTATCCCATAACCGCAAATACATAACCTGAATTAATCAGTTTTTCAGGTTTCTCAAAGGAGATTTAACCAAGCAAGTTAAGTTACATAAAGAATTTTAAGTAAATTACAAACATTTTGTTGTAGGTGTTTTGAATGGTTAACAGAATCTGGAAGGTACGATCTGTTGCATAAAAATGTCGACTCTAAAAACTTAACGAGTATGTGGCAAACACTTGCCATTTCTAAATGAATTACAAGTGTCAATTTTTGAAACCCAATTTTTAAATGATGCAAGGTATATTGGCGAAGCAATAAATGAAATTAACAACACTTGTGATATATCTTTACAAATACGATATGTAAAGGTGACAAATTGAAGTCGATAGTATTAAACTGCATAGAAAAGCTACAACTACAAAGCGTTGCCAATGTTAGGGCAGTAGTAAAATTTCGAAACCTAATTAAAAGAATAGATGTATCACCGAAAAAACCATACCTTCTCGTAAATGATTAGAAAATCTATTATTTCTTTAATGTACCCTATTTATTGAAGTCGGTGCAAAATAACTTGATTAAATACAATATAATCTTTAATAACAAAAAAGCATCTTGGAAAAACATTAAAAATTTCTACATGTCAGACAAATCTAAACCGCTGCGATTAGCTCCTAAATCAACTAATTTACATATTACTCCAAATAATTTTCAGAAAATGAAGGTGAAATATGCCACACAAGAGTTTAGTGAATCAGTTGCAGTTGGTTTATGAACATATGTAGCTTTTAATGCTTTTTGATTTATTTGCTCTCTTGTACTACTTGATTTTTACAAGAAAAATGTTTATTTTTTATTTTTGGTTTAAATTTGGCTAGTAGTGGAAAAAATAGTATATACACCATGGTTGTGTATTGCCATAATGTTCTAAAAGCAATGTTTTTAATAAACAAATAAAAAAAAAGCTAGAAAAATTCCAATTGGAACATGATAAACGCTTATTTTTGGTTTTTGTTACTTTTTTTTTAAAGGTTTTTTTCAATAAATGCATATTTTTATTTTTTGACTTTTATACGCTAAATCTATTATCAGATAGTCAAACTTTGTTGGGGAATCCAAGTTTAACAGGTGAAAATTTATTTTGTTAACATTCCGTTTATTTAATCAATACTTGTATAATTTAGTTTTTCAGAACAATTCTTTTTATAAAGAAATAAGTGTTGCATATAATTCTTATAAAAAATTTTCCGTAGAATTCAAAAGTGTTGACTCAACTCAAAAAGTACACCTATTACATTAAAAATTTACTTTTTAATTAAAAAACGCCCTTTTTTGTTACAAAAAAAGAGAATAGGGATAGTAAGTTAAATAAACAAGATTGAAAATCAATGCCAAGCATAAGTTTTTAAAGTTTTTAATCTGTCAAGACTAAATAATCGTTTCTCTATTTATTATGTCGCTGTTTGTATTTCCTATTTTGAATAAAACGCCGTTTATCACGGGACACCTGCAGTAACTTATATATGTCGCGCCCTCGAGGTCAAACACTTGACTTATTCTCGCGAATAAACATAACCTTTCGTTTTCTTTACTGCCTATTTTAATCGAATGAGGTGGAACCATTAAGTTTAAACGAATAATTACATAGTGTTCCCGTTGATCATGGATACTTCAGGTTAGTATTGATGTGATTTAAATTTTCTTAATTGTCATAACCTATTGAAACGTAAAATTATGTAATTATGATAGTAATTTCAAATATTTTTAATGTTTGTAATTATTTAATTTCAGGTAATGAATCAAGGTGTATTATTGGAAACTATTTAAACATTCAATGCACAAAAAAAGATTATGCCACTTTCGAAAGCTTATCTGATGAAAATAAGGAATTGGTGCAGTGCCGAACAGGTACCGTATTTGATGTTATAACAATAATGAATGATAATTGAATTATGAAGAAACCGTGCATTAATTTTCTTTTTTTAAGTTTGGATACCTTTTTGCCAAATTCAAAAGTGTGCCTAACTCATTACGATACATACATCAAGTGGTATGCCAACAATCAAAAAGTATGCTTTGATCCAAATTCTCGACATAAGACTCGTATTTTGAAAGTTCTACGGGAAGTGACAATTGACGTTGCTAAAGGACTGAAGACTAAGTTGAACGTAAACATGGCTCCTGAGATGAAGTATTGCGATTCGTGCCGTAAACCACTGCAACAAAATCTGAATGAAGATGATCAATAAAACAGAAATACAGAAAGTGTTTTAGATTCATGTGATCTTGACAGCCAAAATTGGTCACAACCAATCTCTAACTATTCAAACACTGATTCTCAGGTGTGCAAGAAACAGATTACAGATATATTTGATCACTTGAATTTAGATCGTATCAACTTTGATGGTACACAAAACGAATCAAAAGCGCCGTATTTAAAACGAAGTCAAAGACGTGATATGTAAAAAACTGAAAACTGCGTATCACCTGACTGAAAACATTGAGTGTTCTTTATCAGATATCAAGGAGAAAGCATCGTGTTTTGATGTTTTGATAAAAGGGATCAAACTTGCTATCCAATCTTGACACTAGTACCAAATTTGGAATAAAAGAAAGAACAAGAATATTTAGAGATAACGCGGTATACTGCTGCTGCTGCCTGCAAATTGAGAGAAGAAAAAGGAGTGTATTCGGTTTCAAACAAGAAAGGGGGAAATAGAGAACTTTCCAATAAAGTGAAGCAGAAAGTGATGTCTTTCTATTGCGATGAAACAAGCAAAAATACCAAAATTCTTCCTAAGAAAAAAGACTGCGTTAGCGTGGGAAAAAAAGTTTACAAACAAAAACAGTTGCTACTTTTCAATCTGCGAGAACTGTATGCAACGTTTAAAATAGCACATCCAAACGTCGAAATCGGATTTTCTACATTCTGTGCTTTTCGACCAAAATGGTGTGTGCTTGCCGGGTTTCCAGGTTCTCATTCTATCTGTGTATGCACTATTCATCAGAATGTAGAATTACAACTCCATGCTATCGATTCGAGGTTCTGTTTGAAAGATGTTATTTGGTGCTTGTTTGTAATCCGACAAATAAAAAATTTATACTGCGTGAGTGCACAACTTGTCCTACGGAAGAGAAAATAAATCAAATTCTGAGGGATATGTTTGATCAACGTTCTGGCATCGTTTCAACATCTGCAAGAGCTGATTTTGAAGAAAGAACAGAAGAAGATGACAGTCAAGATGAAGACAACGTGATTCAATTCAAACAATGGGTCAGCACCGATAGGACCAAACTCATCACTCGCAGTGTGCCAAAATCTGAGTTTTTCGACAATTTGAGTTCTTCTTTTCACAAACTTCTGCCTCACGCCTACACTACCACAGAACAGTTTAAACACCTTCAGAAGTTAAAAGATTTGCTGAAAAATCATGCTTGTGTAATTTTGATAAACTTTAGCAAAAATTAGAATTTTATTGCTTAAGATCAAGCATACTATTGGACAAAAAATAACTGCACTATTTATCCTGCTGTCGTTTATTATGAACAAGAACTAAAACATCAAAGTTTGTGTTATCTCTCCGATGATTTAAAACATGACACAACTATCGTTCATGCTTTCCAAGATGGCTTTATGGACTATCTCAAAAAAAATCTTCCTCATGTTTGACGCGTTTATTATTTTAGCTATGAATGCTCTAGCCAGTACAAAAACTGCAACAATTTCAGCGCCACCTATTAATTTTTTGCGACATCACATGGCAAGTCACCATGCGACGGAATCTGAGGAACCATAAAACAACAGGCAGCGAACAAAAGTTTGCAACAACCCTACAAATATTCACAGCAAAATAGTTTGGAAAAAGGATGTAGATGCTTTCAGAAACACAGAAATCATCAAAGCATTTACAATTCCAAGTACACGCAACTTCCATGAATTTGTTCCATCAAACGATCATATTAGTTAATGTAAAAAAGGTAGCACCGATCCCGAATATTGCTTGACCTTTGACTTTATCAATAAAAAAAAATATTCACCCTGTTTTATCAACATACTATTGCTGTTCTCTTTTTTTTATCGTAACAAAAAATTGACGTTTTTTCAATTAAAAGTTAGTTTTAATGTAATAGATGTACTTTTTTTAGTTTTAGACAACACTTTTGAATTCTACGAAAAATTTCCTATTAGAATCATGTGCAATACTTATATTTTTATAAAAAGAATTTTTTAGAAAAACTAAATTATACGAGTATTAATTAAATAAACGAAATGTTAACAAAATAAATTTTTATTTGTTAAACTTGGATTCTCTAACAAAAATTGTTGATTACTTTAAAGTTTGACTATCTGACAATAGGTTCAGCGTATAAAAATCAAAAATAAAAATATGCATTTATTGAAAAAAATTTTTAAAAAAAGGAGCAGAAACCATTATCATGTTCCAATTGAAATTTTTATGATACGATTTTCAGATTATGCGTTCAGTTGTCGATAAGAATAATGTGCGACACTTATTTGTTTATTAAAAATATTGCTTCTAGAACCAAAAAGTCAAAACGTTGGTCAAAAATCACTAAAAATCAATAAAAAACAATTATTGTTGTACAGGGCAATAAAACAGACAAAAAATTCTGTGAACTTGGATTTAGACTAATTCTTAAGCGTAGAATCCGAAAATGATATCAATTTTTCTCTAAAAAATTATCCCATTGCATGCCATGTTGTTTTAATGTGGAATTACACAATATATCTTTGATATATTTGGGGTTAACGTTTGATGATTCAGATCTTCGCTTTTTAAAAGCGGTTTTATAAAAAATTTTCTGCTTGTCACGACATAAATTTGGTTTGTGCTTTTTCGTGACAATAAAGCCAGTGTGGTAATTGGCCAATGTATGTGAGACGACACGCCTTTTTAGGCAAATAATAAAAAAATTCAGCAGTACGACAACTAACATCGAAGTTTTTTTTTTGAGTTTTGACGTCATTCTGTTTTACGTTCACACCTTCTTTGACGATTAGATCGTGGTGGAAACCCTCAGGTCTTTTGTTTACCAGTAGCTGGCTCTACAGGTATTTATACTTTACGTTTTTTACTATTCGTAATTAAATTTTAGTACTTTGCCAAAATGGAATTAAATCAGCTCTGTTACCAAAATAAATTTTGTACATTTAGTGAAGTGATAAAACGGCATCGTTTCTGTTTCATTGTAAAGCATTTTTGCGTTTAGTGACCGATATAAAAATCTGATAAGATTCGTAATGATTGCGTCTGTATGCGACGTCCAAGCCCAATTTTGTTAAATTTGTGTTGTAACGTCTAAGGATAATTGTTTATCAAACGGGTGCAACAAGCTGCAGATAAGCTTTTGTATTAAATCAAGGTTAGTTAAATTTTGTGAATTTTAAATCACTTTATTAGTAAGATACTATATAAGTTTTTACTCTTTCTTGTTTGTTATTAGTGTGTTCCAAATGCAATAATTTATTTTTTTAATAAATTATGTTAATTTTACATGGTCAAAAGTCTTTTTAATTTGAAACATTTCCGATTTGGAATTGTTTTTAACTCAAGGTAAACGAGAAGGTACCTACTTGAACAGACTTCTGCTAAACGGAGGTTAAAGGATGTTTACCACGTTATCTTTGTTTAGCATCATTTAAATATTAAAAACTTTCCTAATGTATGACGACCCAGTTCAGAAAACCAGATTTTTTGCGGACCACGCCATTTTGCCTTCTGAGCTACGGCCTTCCTCCAGTTTATGTTGCGTTTTATTTATTAGCGATTTTGTGCACGTAACAGTACATTTTTGTTTATTTGATTATAATTTGTAACCTTTAATTGTATATACAATTTTTAATTATTATTTCTTAAACTAAGTTTGTTTTGTAGCTTTAAAGTTTTTGGTATTGAAAAGACGGTGATATAATTAAATTTAATACAGCTTATGATTTACTCTTACAACTCTTTCTTTTAATGATAGACTTCGTTTTGTAGCATTTAGCAAATCCAAGAAGCCCATTAAACTTTAATTTAGTCTTACTTTATTTCAATCAATTTGCAACTTCGTTTGCACAAGTCCTGTTAATTACTTCAATGTAAATTTTCTTAAGATAACGTAGAACGTAATGTAATGAATTAAACCAAAATAAATTTTAAACACGTTAATGCAAGAAAGTGAAAATAGTTTAATAATTAAGTGTTTGAAATTGAATTATGTTGACGGTGAAATTTAATAAACGCAGTGGATAAATTAAATAAAAATTTCAGAAATCTTCTTTATAAGAAAAGGTTTAATAAAATCAATTTTTTATACTATTAAGAAATGCATTAACCACCGCAATTGCAAAATTAATCGTGTGGTCTTTGAGAGACAGCTGTCTAATAAAATATCATTAAATTTAGTACTATATGGGATAGTAGATATTGATAATATTAATAATACTTAGTAGGTGATTTATGATTTTTGAGTAAATGTTCATAAATTAATCAATTATTAATCAAGCATTTAGAAATCATACAAAGCATTGTTAACATCAATTAAGCATGTTTCCTCCTTTTTCCAAAGGCTTCATTTGCTGCTGCGCCAAACATCTTCAGAAGCAAAGTCGCAGAACGTGTTTCAAGTCTCTGACAAACGTTTCTTCTGGATTTGCTACACTATTTAGAGTCCTGATAGTAACACTTAACAGCTCATATGCAGATGGCTGACAGACCGTCCATGTTGGATAATGGTTTAGTTTTTATATTTTTAAGTTGGATTGTCAAACTCTATTAATAAGGATACCTTTTTCTTTTCTGTTAAAATTTCACCTTTTTTTATAAATTTTGTCAAAAGTAAGTGGGTGCAAATGCCTTAGATTATTCGATCCGTATCTCTATTACATCTTTAATGCCACCAATGCTTCCGTCTTCTTTCTAGATCTGGTCCAAATTAAGATTTGGGTACCTACAAACTTTGTCCCATTATGATTTTAAATAGTTTGAGAACGACCAAACTTTAGAACAAATTTTTTTAGAGCAGCGATCTAGTATTTAATGATGAAACTAATTGAATCAAAAACGTCTTTTGGAATTACACAGTGTTGAAAATGTAACCGTAGTTGCCAACATATGGTAAGGAGCTTTATGATTTTCTGTTTGTTTCAAGTTTCTAGCCCTGATAAAGTCCCCAGTATTTAAAATCCTCCCTAGTACGAACCATGCTTGTTGCATCCTTGATTGTGTCAGTTCCATAAATGACTGACTTGGAAACGTCTTAAGTTTATTGCTAAATGGTTTTGTTTTTTTGATTTCCTCCTTTATGAACTTCTGCATGAAGTTTCTCAAATTACGATTGCTTTTATCTTATCCATCTGAAAATTTGGACTAATTGAGTAAAGATGAAATATTTGTTCACATTTTCTATGGTTGTGAATTAGGTTGATACAAGAGTCTTGAATCTACACGGTTTGTTCTTCAAACTGATTCAAATGAGAAGATTACATATTTTTGGATTGTTTTATAACAGCTGTTTGGTTTCACTATTTGAACTCCTGGAGTTAGCTTAGAGAGGATTCTATAAGGGAAAGCAGCCGAATTAGATAACTTTAAAATATGTCTTTAATTACACAACATTAACCTAAACGGTAATCTCTTTTACTCGAATGCAAACAAAAGTTGAACAAAACTTTTCTTGTTTAAACATGCGAGAGTGGTGGATGAATTCTTCCAATAAAATTCCGTCAAGCTTTTTAACTTCAACGCATTTTAAAGTTTCTTTATTGACTGCAAACTCTCTTTCGTGTTTTTTAACTTGACAGAATCTTTAATCTTTAGGGTTTCTAGATCCCACAGCTAAGGAACTGAAAAATCAAACACTAAAAAAGTAATAAACATTGTGGCACGACTGCAATCTAAAACTTAAAATTTGCCACAAAAAGTTTACCTTAGTTTAGTCTCAAGAGTTGTTAATCCACAATCGAAATCAATCATCTTACTAATGCAGAGTCTGGATCCGAAAAGTGTGTAAGTAAGATTGGTGATTGTGATCTTCAAGAACTTTGATAGACTATGTGACATAGAAGAGTAAAAAAACAGAGTAAAATAATGTTTTGGGACGTGGCTGGAATAAAAAATAAACGATAAGAATTTTGGAATTATTTAAAAGGCTTTAAAATAATGAGGTTAGTAGAAACCTATTTGAAAAAAACAGGACTGGGAAAAATGGAAAAAAAGCTACAAGAAAAATATGTGTGGAAAAAAAGGGAGGATAATTACTGAAGTAAAGAAGAGTAAAGAAGAGAAAGAGGAGAAACAAATACAAAGAATTGTTAAAAGGCTTATAATAACAAACGAAGGAAACAAGTACGTTAACAGTATATGGAATAGAGATGAAGTAGGAAAAGTAAAATTTGGGGAAGATGGGATTTGGAGACATCAGCTCTAGGAAACTTTGTCTACTCCTAAGGAAAGCCCGATTATTAATTTTGGAAAACAATTTATTAAGTAAATGAATTATTTCATATTTTACTTTATGATCTTGGCTTCTTTAAAAAATACGTTATTTGAAACTTTGAAACAAAATAATTTAGTACAACTAAAATAATAAAACAAACAATTTTCGTTTAGTAATTAATTTTAGAGAAAATTTAAATTACACAACCTTTATTTTTGTACACTCATTTTTTTTATTACAATCCTAATTTACTAACCTTATTACATTCTCTGTTGACGTGAAACGTGCAATCTTCAGCGACTTTGACCAATGACCAAAATCACATATAAAAGGTTTCATACATAGTATTCAGCACGGTAAAGATAACGCAATGTAAAACTTAAGGGAGTTTTCTTGTCAACGTTGCCAGTTTTTGGCAACGACTGAAATACAGTCGAGGTTCCAAGTTTACGCATCAGCCATATCGAAAGTTCTCAACAAGTTTCTCAGCCGATTATCGAGTTTATAAATTAATAATTTTTATTAGTAATATCCAAGTGGACCGACTCGTAATAATATTTAAATAAAGATCGTTATTAGGAGAATTGTAATTGTATAAAATGTTACTGTTAATTGCAATTTAATGAATATTGAAAAACATGCAAATTATCACAAAGAATTAAAAGGATTAAATTAAAAACATTTGGTATATAAACATTTCTAACTACAAATGTATTTGTCTTAATACCGCTGACAAAAATTGGTTCTTAATGGCAAAACTGAATACTATATATGAATTCCTCTATAGGTTTTTTAAACATTGTATTTTTGTTCGTAATAACCTTGATGTCTTTTCTATTTGCTTTCAACTTTATTAATTATTGTACATTAATTTTACTTTATTAATTTAATTTACTACGATTGTTACACCACGAAACTTGAAAATCAAATTTGTAGCAAACGAAGGTGCCGGCTAGCTAACTGCAAGGGGTGAGTTAGGATTTGTCTCTCACTTACCTTTCGAAGACCAAAGGTCCTTACATTAGGTCACACTAGGTGTTGTCAGGCGCCACCCTAATCTTTTAATTGTTAAGACAAATGTTTACTAAAGAAAAAGGAGAAATGCAAACACTTGAGATAATAAAAGAGAATAATCATTACTAACGGTTCTCTATTAAGTGTGAAGAAAAATGTACACGGCTTTAACACGGTGTCCTAATTCTATGACGTATTTCGTCGCTTAATACAAAAAAAAAACAAACAACAGACAAACATGCAAACGATAAGCTACCTTGTTTACCGGGCAAAGAAACAGATATTTAATCGCGTTCCTAAAACTATTACATTATGTGGATAAATCAACAAAACGAGTCTGTGGCCTAGTCAAATACGTAATTTTTACTATAACATCAACTCGAACGTAACATGCCCTGGACTCGGTTCGATCATTTATTTACCATTCAACAAGATTTTAACGCTAACATTAATTTAAAATAAAACCAAACATAAAAAAAATAAAGATACTCTAAACGCTGTTTAATTTATTTTACCAAACGCGTACTCACTCTCAAAAACACGGAAGTTTTGGAAGTAAAAGAATACTTACAGATTTCTTTCTTTCAATCCAAAATGCAAAAGATGATCCATTTATTGCAGAAAAATCCACTCGGAACCATTTATTTCCAAAATCATCCACCAGGAACCATTGATTTTAATCCAAAGTTTCGTGTAACATGCCTATAACTTGCATGTTTCTTAATTAAAATTTCGTGTGCACAAGAGATTGTTTACCATCCGCAGGGCGGTTATTTTGATTTCAACATTAATCAAACGTTATTCTCTTTCACGGCCACGAACGAGAGGTCCCTTTTGTGGATACACATCAAACGTAATTTTCACTCGCGCCCTCGAAAAGTTTGCGTTTAAACTTACATTTTTCGGCATTTAACGGCTGTTTTAATTTTAAATAAACAACATTATTTCGCACTATTAGCTACATATCACTCGTTGTGAGTCTACTTAAAAAAACTGAAACTTAAAACTATTAACAAACATTAGGTAAGGGAGTCTCTCTTCTTAACATTTCCTGCACAAAGTACATTACAAAAAATTACTGCGCTAACATTTTCTCAGAAATAATAAACGAAAATAACTTTTCAGAAATTAGATCGTGGGTACGATTTGTTGTTATTCACTTAGTCAAAACAAGTCTTTAATTTAATTGATATAGGCGACAACCACCGACTGTTTCTCTGGGATTAAACAAAGAAACCTTTGAAACAACAAAACAAACTGTGACATATATTGACTAAATTCGAAGAAATCAAGCGTGAACTTATTGAAATAAACATTTCCTAAAAACTTTAATTGCCTGAACGTGACGAAAACGCGATTCTCTGATTTGAACACAAAAAAAATATATCAAATGACCAAAAACAACATTCCGACAGATATGACCATGAACACACGTGCATTGCAATGTAAATGAAATACTTTGAAACTATAGTTTAATCCAATTCAAAAGAGTTTTATATACCAAAATCATTCGGGCGTAAAAAAAAACAATTTTTCACCAAAAGGAGGTGACACGATGCGCAAGTTGGCTTAATACGAAACTACTTTAATAAACTTTTTTGTATAATACCATTTTTTTTAAAGATTAATAACAAATTTAACACAATTATTGTTTTATGCACCATTTTAATTAGACACATTGTATCGTCTGCTACTCAAAACGTACACCTTATATAGGTTTATCCTCATACTATACAATACACAAGTTTATCCTTATACTATACAATAGACACAGTTACAAATTCATACATTGCAACAACCTTGCAATCACTGCAATATGGCTTAATAAAAGACGCTCATAATTAGATTAGTTATAAATGCGGCATAACAAAACTTTTTTTCTCCTTTCTAATTTAACTTAACTAAAATATATGCATTTTTAGAATTAATTTATCTGATTAATTTTGAATAATTACAAAACATGCATAAATTAATTCATACTGTGTTTACTTCTGTTTCTTATTTTTTCCACTTAGTCTATTATAGCATTATAAAGATTGAAAGATTGCTTTCAAAATATTACTGTAAAGTAATTTTTTATAATCCTCTTATTATTGCGGTGGCTTATATTTTCCATCAAAATTCCTAACATTAACCGTCTTTGTATGTAGACCGTATATCGTATAAATTAGTTAAACAGAATACGAAAAAATTGGGTTGTTTTTATTGATTCAATAATCGTGCTCAGTTTTATAATCAAATATTAAATTAATTTTATATAATAAGAATTGGTTTACTTTAAACCAAACTTTTGAAATAAATAATTTGAGCACTATTAACTATTAAAAATAAATTATTGAAATTTATTATAAAATTTAAATAAAAAGTTTCGATTACGCCGTCTCGACGTCAATTTTCTCTAAGATTTATTGCAACAAAAACAAATGTGATTATAATTGAACTGGTCTATCAAATTAAACTTTTGAGAAAAGAAAACCTTAAAGCTTTTAGTAATTTTTGAAACTAAGATAATCAATCTCCATTATATTCTTGAAAAAGTTTTCATGTTTTAACAAGCATAAGAAAATTATTTTTGTGATTACTCCATTAAGTTGCACAAACATCTTACAAATATAATTTTGAACTCTTAGTATAAGATAATTAACATATAAAACATTCTTGAGTAAATACAATGACTTCAAAGGCTTACTTCCTTTTGAAATAAACCAACGTAATTTACTTAATAAAACGTTAACGTGAAGCGTAATTCGACCGCACAAATAAACAATTTTTTTTTATTCTATACGGAAAGTCATAATATGTTGTATTATATTCAAACTTTTTAACCGTGCCTCGAATTTAAACTGTGGATTTTCAAGAGCTTCAGCCATTGAACTAGTAATTTAAAAGTTTGGTATTACTTTTCTATGTGTACCCAACTAGTTGTTTGTGTTCGACTAAAATAACTATTTAGAGATAGTTTCAAACTTTAGATTTAGAAGCAACCCGAACTGTGTGAGGGGTTTGAATTTATAACTATCACTTGCACAAAGACGAGATAGCAGTGAAAAAAGTCTTCAAACTGAAGCACACTTAAAGAGTTTATTTTTCTTGTGTTTCTTTAATGGTTTAGTATTTAAAATAGTTAGATAATTTCATACTGATTACTAACACTACTGTTTTGTATATTATTTATGTTTGAATTGGTAATAAATAAACGCATTTGATTGGTCAAGGAGGTACACTCGTATAAAGTATGAATAACGACAATAACAAGATTTTATGTTAAAGTAACAAGCAATTACACCAAGCATTACACTTTCATAAATTAAATAAAAAACAATGTAAAATGAAACTACATTATAAAGCTGTTAATTTACTGTTCAGTAAACTTTTAATATTGTTGTCGAGAAAGGTAATGCTAGGTGTTTTGCTAAAGTAAGTTATTACAAACTTAGACTTGTTTAAGTTAATAAATAATGTCTCCTTTATTTTATTAATAAATTACAAAAGTCTTCTACAGTGAGAAGGGCCTTCAATAGGAGTAAAAATAAAAAGAAATGGTCCTTTTTTACGCCCACACTAAAGTAGGCACTTGTTTGTTTACAATATTTAATTAAAATACTAATTTTTATTCTAAAGTTTATATTGCTTTTGATATGATTAAATTTGGTATTTTAAGGTTTGGAAGCTGAGATTATCTTCTCTAATTTATGAAAATCCGAAACCGTTTTATCTTTTAGAAACCGTGGTTTTACGTTTTGTAAGAAGGTAAATTGGAATCTTCTCTAACATGCAGCACAATCTACATATCAAGTTAGTAATGACACTAATCTTGGCAAGATGCTCTTGAGAGTTCTTAGATGGTTCTTACTGATTGCTAAGTAAACCTTGTACTCTTTGTCGGTAAAGTCACTTAGTAAAGTTTTAGACTGCCTCAGCGCTAGCAGCCTAACATTTTCCTTTTGTTCCTCACCCTTGAGTACTTAACGAATTGTGTGTTTGTCAATATCAAAAAGTCCAGAGTGTTTTGGAATCCATACTTTCACCATTCTTGAGCTGATGACACAATTGTTCATCGTTGGTGTAACCGTTTGGTTTGTCTACCTAACCCAATTCATATTAAATTATCGTCCTTTTTAATTTGTTCAAGCCTAGTAAAGCCAGTTTGGCTTCCCTGTCAATAAACAAGATGGAGAGAGGTCAACCCCAAAAGAAGCTCAATATTTGTTGCGAGGCAGGTGCTCATTGCTCTTGTGAGATTTACGCGAGTTCGTCTACTTTTGCAAGTTCTTTCCTGGTGGAAAACTCCGAAACTTTGCGTCACTAAGTTACAGCACCATACGTAATAATGTAGTACATTTCGTCCAGTATTTTGAGTTTGAAACCCCATTTCTTGCTTGCGAGTCTGTTGCAAATCATCTTGACCTTGGTTGCTTTGCTGGTAACATTTACCAGATGTTTCTTCCAGTTTAGTCTCTTATTTAGTGTGATACCTAAATATTTGACCTAATTACAGAAACCAACAGCTGTCCTACCAACCAGGATTGGCTTAAGTCCGTCGAGTTTTTTTTAAGGTGAAGCTCTCTAGCGTAGCTTCGCTGGGGTCAGCCGACCTGCACCACTTTTCTGCTAATTTTAGTCTTCTTTGTACTATGCCACAAACGATGTTCTTTTGCTTGGTTTGTGCAGGTATATCATTATAACATCCCTCACCCCTAACAAAGGAGCCTTTGCTAGAATTAAAGCAAAGAATATCGCCCATATTAGCCACGACAACACTTCGCGTTAGTAGACCCTTCTGGTAATATTCACAACAACGGAAAAGTCTTTCAATCTAGCTTCAGCCCTTAGGGTTGGTGTTGTCTTTTTTTTCAGTTTTTTATATAATTATCGCCATTGAGTATACACCTTAAGACTACACTTTCATCCAAGCTCGGGGTTTTGTTCGAGCTTAGCGAGGATATTTCCCATAACAACCTACTGGGTTACAGATAATGTTAGTTTTCTGTTATTTTACTACTCCTGGACGTCTTTCAGCTTCCTCATATTCCTCTGAACTAGACTCTTGGAAGCCAGAAAAATGATTTTGGAATTGGTTTTCTATAACTCAAATTATAGATGACCGAAAACAATTTAATTGTTGTAATATAACATTTTTGAATAAAGGCAACTAGAAATATTAAACGACAGAGTAAGAATGTTTGTCTGTTATTTGGTCAACTGAGAAACTTCGTTGATTAAGTTTAATAAATTGATTAAATTAATTAGTTACATAATTTTAAGGTACAATCGACTTTTGTAATGATCACTACACAAATTTTAATTCTACTAACAAGTAGGTTAAACTAAGAATTTGTTTACTACTCTGTACCAGACTTGCTAGTAACAAATACAACCTGCATACATTTTTCTAATAGTTTTCTTTTGTAATTGCATAACTAAATAAGCACACACAATAAGAACATTAACTATAATCAGTTTAAACTAAAATTGCTAAAGATCATTTATTGTTCATAAGATAGAAATTAATTTTTCATTTTTTTTTATACGATAGAGCGTACTAATCACTTCCCAAAACTTTATTTATGCAAATCTCAATGTCTACGTATATTGAAAATTATGTACTAATAAATTTTAACTTGAATTCTAAGCCGATCTTAGTGTTATCGTAAATTAAACCGCATCCTTATATTGAATTTAATTTGATCCTTTTGTGATGCATACCAAAACGTATTATCAATAAAACCACATCTGCCTGTCAACTAGTAATTTGTACTACAAACTCAAAGTAGTTACTTAACTTTAGAGAATCTTAGCATTTCATGGTAGATCTTATCTAGAACAAGACAGTTACTTTGAAATTTCGACGTATTAAGCTATTGTTCATTTAACTACAATTGTTAGAGAAACTACTCATTAAATATTGAGGTCGGCGCGCTTATTAAACATCATCTATATTCAGTACAAGATGTGGTCGTCCCATTACATTTTTTTGTTAAAGAGCACAGCAATATAAAAAGCATAGCTGGAAGCGTGAAAAATACTTAAAACGGTTTACAAAAACATAACCAGGTCAGAGGGTTACTGATAGCGTTCAGCTACATTTAAGATGAAAATAAAAACGCGAACGAATTTACAGAAAAATGATCCGCACAAACATAACTTGCAAACAATTAACTTTTCTATATTAATGACAGACAGTTGATTGACAAATGCGTTGCGGAAACGGAAACTACCGCTGCATGTAGTGGAAACTCGTGATTTTCGCAACGGTTAGAGTAATTATATGGTTGCTAACTAACAACCCGGTTGAATTTTGATAAATAATGTCCTTGCAAAGTAATGACAAACAACTACTAATTAATTTTGTTGTATTAATATTAGAGTTTCATAATTATTAAGTTTTATCACCATTACTACTTTATTATACGCCTATAAATAAATGATGTTCGTACATACATAACAATTTTTAGATTTAATATACGTTTTAAGGATGCTATAAATTGTATTAAAAGTCCTTCTTTTACGGTATTTCAAAAACATATTTATACTATATATTTGAATACAAAAATGGCCTTTTTAATGTGATTAAAAACTTTTGGACTAAAATGAAAAAAAAAGTAATATTCTTATTTTACTACGTGGCAACATTTCTCGTTAAAAAAATTAGGCAAAGTTATAAAAATAATGTTCCATTATATTAGGTAGCGTTTTAAATGTAACATTAGTAATTGGGTGTCTCCATAATATTTATATTTAAGACAATTATACTTTAGTGTTAAGTCATAAACGTAAAAGAAAACCCCAGTACTACAAAGAAAATATAATGTGCTCTATTTTTTTAAAATAATTTTTTAAACGCATTGACATTGGTTGTGACGTCAATAAATCATATATAAATGGTGGTTTGTTTATGTAAAGCACCACTACTTTCGTTACTTGAAAAAACCATTGCATACAAATCAAACAACCCATATTATTAAATAAAAATGGTCTTTTAGAACTCTTTCTTTGTGGAGGTAGAAAGGAGTTCTAAAAGACCATTTTTATTTAAAAATTTAATTTTTGGAAGAATACTTACCTGAACTCATATTACGTTATTTATACGAGAATTGACGTCACGATATAAACGATCTGTTTAGGCGCTATTTTTCTGTATTTAAATTAAATACACTTTTTTAAAAAATAAACTGTAATTTAAAAACTATATCAAATTATAAGTATAAAGTTTGATGATTTGCTCTGTGACACCCTCGACTACTTTTAAGAGAATTAAAGTTATAAGTACTTTAAAACTCAATAATAAGAAAAACAACAAAATACTTAAACAATTTATACTGTTGGTATACAAAACCAATATATTAACTTAATCATTTATTAAGCTTAAAGTTTTTGTTTCTCAATGATTTTACTCTAAAAAATGTTAGAAGTAGGTAAAATAGGTATTAAGTGTATACTTTATTTTATTTGTTTATTCGTATGGTGCAGTAATATTTTTTATTTCGGAATTTTTCGTAAGTCGGAATTCTGAGGTACAAGTCGAACGTTCAAGATTTAAGTCGGAATTTTGGGTTATGAGTCGGAAATCGGTAATATAAGTCGACAATTCCAAGATATTAGTTAAAATTTTCAGTTATAGGCCAAAATTCAGAAAAAAACGAAATTCCGAGATATTAATTTTCAGATAAGAGACGAAATTCCGAAAAATAAGTTGAGATTTCAAAATATAAGTCGAAATTCCGAATTACAAGTCGGCAATTCCAAGATATAAGTTGAAATTTTTAGTTATAGGCCTGAATTCGGAGATACGGAATTCCGAGATACAAGTCGGAATTCAGAGATATAAATCAGAATTCCGCGATATAAGTCGAAATTTCTACTTATAAATCACAATTAAAATGCTAAACTTTTTTAAAAATTTATTTTGCGTTCTTAAAAAAAACCATTATTTCCATTGTAACGGTTGCGGTTTACAAAAAAAAGAAAAGCAACGGCTCTAGAGAAACAACCTAAAAAAACAACCAAAGGAAATTCGGCTCGATGTAGCGTGAAGGATAAAGTATTTATAATAGTTAGAGCAGCAGCGTCCGGCTTCGTCGTAGAGTGAGGGGTCCTTAAAAAATTCTAAAATTAGACTGATGTCTAACAAGGTGCCACTTGCTGGGTAAAAGAAAGAAATAAAACCGACCAACAGGAGATCAACAGGTTTTACTTAAAGTCTAATACGCTAAATCAAATACAAACAAGAAAGAAAGACAGACAATTCAATAAAACAACAAATCTTAAAGTACTAGGAGAATGTCACAGAAATAGAAAGAATGTCGTATATAGTTACGTGGGTTAGCAGCAGCCTCGCTTAACAGTAAATAAAGCTCGCAATGAATGTGTCGGATTTCAGGTAAGTTTTAGTTACATCCAAGTTAAAGCTAACATTCTAATTAAGGATTGGCTACTAAGAAGGCTCTGCGTACACATACCACTTACACACGGCAATATAAACTAAACTTAAACTAGGATTAAAGAGGTGAGTACTTCCCCCAAACCCAAAAGGCTTTTTGCTTTTGCGTTAACCGCTCTAAGTAAAGCGTCCGAGCCGGTAGTTAGCTAGTTAAAAAAAACGTTCGGTTGTGGAGTGTACACCAAATAAAAATTTTCTTAAATACTAGAGATCAAGCCGTTCCATGTCATATGAACTTGAGCTTCATACGCATTATCACTGAATAAGTTGCTTAAATAAGTAAAACTTAGCTGTAATCTGTAGGATACAGTTCCGAGAATGACGGTTTCGTGCTAGCTACGGTATCGACAGTTTAGTAACCCAAGGATAAAGTTATGAAGCATAATCAACCCCTTTAGACGCGGTATCCACCGGTTGTCTGCAGCTTAACTAATGCGAAACCGTGGTGTTGTCTTTAATTGATAGAGAAGGTTCTTAATCAGCCATTCCAGCACCCTCAGGAGTTATCCAGGTATAACACAAACGAGAACATAAGATCAACGCAACGTGCTAAAAGCATGCGTAGCAATTAGAATTAATACAACCAGGAAAGAAAGAAAGCAAGGTGTACTCACGGTGAATTTAGCCGGATTTAAACTTAACCACCAATTTGAATTGGAAATCTTGAATCACACATTAATAATTTATGTGGAAATTTCAACTTCAAAATGTACGCCCAATCACCCGTACGTACGAAAAAGAAAAAAAATTGTCCGCTGTTCGTCTAAGAAATTTAGTCGAATTTTATTTCCACCAATAAAAAATTAGCAAAATGCACGCCAAATACGACTCTTGTCGCAACATATTTTTTGCGACACACGTTTTAAGGCGGCTTTCGACATACGTCCTATATTCGAAAAATAAAACCGTAACACCACGCGTAGAAATATGAATACGTTACAAATTTATAAATAAGTAAAAGAAAACGCTATTGACTTAAATATACATTTTGACAATTGCACGACACCCAACCAAAAGTTTTATTTAAAATTGCATTTTGATTAACTTTGACGTTTGACAATAATAGAACATTGCGCTTGCTTACATATAACAAAGTTTGCGACGCTGGTCATATACAGGGCGTTACAGCAACAGTCTCATGCAAGTTTACATTAACAGCAACAACAATAATTATTTATAAACTATTTACGTTTTGAGTAATCCAATATTATTTATTTATTATTTATTTAACTAGTTTCAACTAAAAAACATATAATGAGTCATCTTCAGAAGTTGTCAGAAATTAATTTACATTCGTTAAATATGACAATTGGTTTACATGAAAATTTAGAAAAACATAATTGGTTTGTAATAAATGGTTTTTTTAAAAATATAAACTAGGTATGTAAAATGTTTGAATCTGCAGTTAATTAAATATATTAAGGACATAAAAATTCTGTTTGATAATTTAATGTAAGATCGTCAAAATTTGTTTGATCATTGATTATATTAAATTTGAATTTGTTGTTTTTTATTTCTAATTTATCTAAAATTATAATTAGTTATTTTAAAAGGATGTATGAGTGAATGATTTAAATGTTTATGTTTGTTTTGGATAATGTGTTTAGCGAAAGTTGATTTAATTGCATCTAAATTATAAGAATATTTTTCTGGTTGTTTAAGATATCTTAGATGTTCTTTTAATCGAATTGTAAAATTTCTTTTAGTTTTACCAATATATATTTTGTTACAAGAGCATAGTAGTTGGTATATGCCGCTTGATTCAAGACTATTATTTATATTTAATTTTGTGAAAAATGTTAGCTAAATTGGTAGGAGCTTTGAAGACAAATTTATAATCAGTTAATTTATTCAGATCTTTAATTATGTTAATAAATTCAGGAATAAAAGGAATTGAAATGTATTTATTTTTTGGTTTTTCATTAATTGGAATTAATGTTGTTAGATTTTTTAAATTATGTACATAATTAAATTTATTAAAAATGTTTAAAATAATTTTGAATGGAAATTGGTTTAAATAAGCAATATGAAAAATTGTTTTTTAAAATTTGTTTCTGATATGTTAAATAAACGGTTGAAAAGAAAGTAGAACGCTAATAGTTTTTGTAAAAAATGGTGATTTGAAGAAAAATATATTGTTTGAACTGTAGTTGTAGGTTTTCTATAAGTGTCAAAATTAATAGAATTATTGGAATCGATACGTATCTAGAAAAGGAAGACAATTGTTTTGAGAAATTTCTAAAGTGAAATTAATTCTGTGATGTAAATTATTTAAGTAATTTAGAAAAACATGAATTTGTGGTGTAGAACCTTCAAAAATGCAAAGAATGTCATCAACGTATCCATTCCAAAATAAAATATTTTTATTAAAAATAGAATTTTTGGAAATAAAATTAAGTTCTAAATTATCCAAAGAACCCCGGAAAAGCGGAATAAGCAATACGTTAGATTAGATAATACAGAATCGAAGCAGCCTAAAGATAAATAAAGCAGATAAAGACACTCTAGGTGAATTACCAATGTCCAAGCTATTATGAGCGTTACAAATGCCAAACGAGTGGAGCTGACGTTACACTCTCACCAAGACTTTTGCGACTTGATGACAAAACATGCCGTCGCCCCCAGTGTAACTACACTCACATCACCCGATATGCTCACTATTCTTCCTCTCCTAAAATGGGATTTAACATTAGTGGCTAATAGAAGCAACCACGCCAGTTTTAAGAGATGGAGCTCTAAATACACCAAGAAACTGGCCAACACAGAATGTAAAGAAAGAAAAATTGGATGTATCTCACGAAAAAATTATTTTTTTATGTTTTAAATGCTATAAATCTTATTAATGTTAAGCTGGAAGCTATTTTACGTCGTGACTTTGTATGGCGCCCATTTTTTTTTTATCGAATTAATCGATATTTATTGACGCTTTTGCAACCATTTACTCCGACGTTTATTTCCCGAAAGCAAATTATCTCGCAAAGTTACCCCTTCCCGCTGATCTACGGTGTAACAAACTAGTTTTGGCAAGATTTTGGTTTTAAAGCCGCCGTTGATTGAAATTTATTTCTAACGTTTTGTTAATGCAAGTAGTCAGCTTCTTTATAGGTGCTTCCATTTCATATGTTAGATATAATCTACCTCGGAAGAATTTGACTACTCGCGTTAGCAAAACGTTAAAAAAAAGTTCTAATCAACACGGTCGTTAAACACAAATCTAGAAAACTTTACTTTTGTTAGTTGTTCGTGGAAAACTCTTCTACATTTTTGTCTGCGCGTGTTTTTGTTGTGGCATAAAGTTGAATTATTGTAAAACTGATTTCGTTCTATTGTTTAAAATCATGATAATAAGAGCTACTCTTTTTACGAGAAATTTAACTCGTTATTTTCTTTACCTTTGTAAGATAGAACGTTTGAAGATTCTAGTTTGAGAAATTCTTCACCTCTTCTTTTTATTTTTTAGATGCTTATTATATCTAAATTAATGCGTTTTAGCTCTTCTTTAAATTAGTGCAGTGCTTTATTTTTGTTAGTTACGTTGTAAGTATTTTACGCACCCACTTCTCCTCGATTATTTCTACCACTGCCTTAGAATGCGATTTCGGAGTTGCTGAGAACTAAAGGTAGTTAAATTTTTTTATTTATCATCTTTAGGAAGTGGTTAGCCGTAATCACCACGACATATAGATTGATGAGTGGAAGAATTTAGGTTGCCTACCTACACGAATTAAAACAAGATTTTAAAACAACGCTGATCAGCAATATCGCAACGAAAGGTAACGCCCGGACGCCATTTTCGTATCATTCACTTAGTATTAATTTCTGTTTATATTTGCATTTCAAAAATTTAATACTTTTCGCACAAAATTAATTAAATTGCTTAAAGCTTTTAAGTAAAGTAAATGCACGTAAACTTTCTTTTAATTAATTATCATTTAAAATTTAATTCTTATTTAATATACTTTTTTGAAAGAAACTGGATCCAATTTCAAATCTTTAAAATATTTATTAATTTTTATATTGATTTACCTATTTGTTGTTTAAAATTTATTAACTATTTTCTTATATGAACTTCTTACTTCATTTTCATTAAGTAATAAATTTTGTTCTACTGGGTGTCCAGAATCTCTTCTGCCAAACTAAAACTGCAGGTACTAGAGATTATTTTATGTCGATTTAGCTCAAATTACCTTAATCCGTAAATGCTTCTTAAGTAAGCTACACTGCCGTGTTAACTCAAAAAAGCAAATCTGACATTTTTTTATTTGACATATTTAGTCTTATTTTATCTGATATAGCACAATACATCATTTTGTTAAGAAAAAAAAACCCTATTTGATTATAGTCTAACTCGAAATGCATTAAAAAGAGTGGTCGTAACTGCCATTTTGTTACGGCTCTAAATTTTCGAGTCTTTTTACTTCCTCTTGGGTGGTTGACGGTGGCTTATAAAGCAAATTAAGTATAAGTAAAATTTCAACGTGGCTTTAATAATTTCACCATAATTAAGTGCGAAAAGAAAGATCCGATTAATTTACACCGTAAGTGGATCTTTTTTACTATTTCTTTGGTTACTTTCGAGGTTGTATTTACGTTTGCTTTAGCACGTGTGTTAACCTCACAGTTTGATCTTATCTTTCACCTGGAAAACTCTTGGGGATGCTAGAATGGTTATTTAAGAACCTCTCACTACCTAATTGTTCGAGTACCTCGCTTTCGCCTACACTTAAACCGACAACAGCTGGTGAATGCTGAAGGCCGACCGACTCGTTTATGCTGCATATCTATTACTTTAAGAGACTTTAACTACGTTCGGACGCTGTCCAATACTGGCGCTAGCAAAAACGTTTATTCTCGAAGCTGCATACTACTAGAACACAAATAAGTTTTAATGTTTAATTATCCTACTCAATATCAATGCGTAAGAAGCTCACGTACACGTAACATCGAACGGTCTTATAACTTTAATACTTAAGTAAATTTTTAGTCGAGGTGAATTCGATTACCGACACTCAGTATTGTTTACATTGGCTCTATCACAGCTAGACGCTGTAGATAACGGGGGCGACGACGTTAAAAACAAAAGGCCTTTTGGGTTGACGAGATCTGTTTATCGTGTTTTTTCTGAGTTTAAGTTAATATTAAGGCACCGTCGTGTAAGTGATGTGTATACGTCAAGTTTTCGTACAAACCAATCGTTTTATTTCTATTTATTACTCAGCAGGTGGCGTGACGTTACGCAACAGTTAATTTCTTTCAGTTTCCTTAAGGACCTCCTAACTCAACCGACAAAGCCGGACACTGTTGCAATAACTCTAATAAATTCGGAACCTTCTATGAATTTAATGCGTTAATTCGAGCTCAATAGTATTGTTCTTGTTATCTAGGTTGTACAGCTTGAGCCGTCTATTCTTTTATGTATTTGTAAGCTACAACCGTTACAATTTTCGTCATGACGTTAACACGGTAGTACAGCCCTTTGAAGAAAATGCCGTTAAGTACTTAAAAATTTTAAACTTTGTATAATCAATTACAAACCCGTCATTTGCTGTAATTAAATTTATTTTTACAACCACCACAAGCAAACCAGTAGAGGGAGACCAACGGGTATTTTTATTAAAATGTTTTATTTTTTATGTGACACCAAATTTGAGAAATTCAAAATAATTTTCATAAAAAATGTACTCCTTTGAAATTGATAACCATTGAACCATTTTTGAGAAAAATAAATTTAAACTTTTTGTGTTTCGAACATAACATCATGTTGTGTTATAAAATTGTATCTCTAATATTAAGTTGGCTTAAAAAATTAACAAAATCTACAAATACTGATAATGTATTAAGTTGTTTTGGAAATTTTAAAAGAATTTTATTTCGTGAGAGTATTTATTTTTTTTCTAAAGACTGCTCTAATTTAACGGCATTTTTGAATGATTCAACTCATATCACGATGTCTTCTTCTAGCTCACTTAGAAAGCATTATCGAATTAAGGTAATTTGAGTTAAATCTAGTACCTGTAGTTTCGGTTTGGCATAAGAGATTCTGGACACCCCATATTTATGTATGTTTCCAAAATATTAGATTTATTGTTTGGTATTTTTTACATTCTGTCCAAAGAAATTAAAATATAATAGCATCCTTAAATAACATCAATTCGAAATGAGTGGCGACCAAATTTAAGGTAAGAATTTGTGCGTTTGTTTTGCACATCATCTTAGTATATCTTATGATACAGGGTGGTCCGTAATAAATGCGACAAAAAGTAACTGTGGATTCTACACTCGAAAATAATACGATTTAGCTAAACTTGATCGAATAAAACGTTGCTCGTTTTAGATATACAGAGCGTCAAAGTTTAATTTTCGCATTTTATACTATTCGATAATTTCTAAAGTTAATGTTGAAACTGGCCAAAAATTTGGATAATAGGGTGTTTGATAGAGCGAAATTGGAATTTAGACTTTCTATCAGAACTTTTTCGCACGGTGTTATACCGCAATTTGGATAGCAAATATCGATAGATCAGTCGATTCTAAGTAGAAAAGGTATACTTCTTTGATACCGATATTCCTAATTAATTTTGAGATATTCGCACTTTAATTATGCAATGCAAAGGGATAAATTATTCATAAATTATTTATTATTTATCTTGGTTTTAATTATTTAGTTAAACTATTTTAAATACTGTTCAAAATGCCCGCCATTTATTGATATCGTCTTACTCTAAATACAATATTATCGACCTATTATACATTTAGGGCGAAATTATCCTGTTTCTCCCAATCTTTGAAAAATGCGATGAAATATGGTATAATGTGGTTGCGCCGATCGGGGTATAATTCCAGATATCTTCTTGACGTAGCACAGGAGACATAATTACATTGGGCATAAGTGCAAAGCATATCCCAAATTTTTTGATTCGAGAATTCATTATGTCTAATCATATTTAAAGACACTGTAACAACTTTAACAGAAATCGAGACAAGAATATTCGTAAAAAAGTTTTCAAGCAATTAGTTCACGGAAATATTTGACATTTCATACATTTGATTGCAGCTTACTAGACCCCTGAGCCGGAAATTTGAAAGATTGGTTCCTAAGCATTGCATAATTAAAGTGTGAATATCTTGAAATTGGTTAGGAATATTGGTATCAAAGAACCCAGATAGCAAGGAAATGTTATATGTTCAACCTATGTACGTACGACTGCGGATATGCGTACATCCAACTTACGTACATTAACGTTCAGTAAGCATACATTGTACATCCATAGTACGTTACTTTGGCATCAACTTTGTACGTCCATATATTGTACGTATATGAACGTTTCTTGTACATCCTTTAGGTTTAGTATACATACGTACTTAGTACGTATATTTGTAATTAAAATATTAAAACATGGGTCGACTATAATTTGCTAAAAAATTATCCAATACTGCTTAATTTTTTTTTTGGAGCGTTTCGTGCACATTCGAATCCATTTGGAAATAGTTATTTCAATTTCTTTTTCGGTAATGTTAAACAGCTTTATTGAAGCTTTTATAAAACAAAATACTTAAAAGCTATCATCCAATTATCCGAAGAACTTACTTATTAATAACTCATTCAGCTTTAGATTTCGAAACGCCAGCTTTCTTCTTTTGCCTTCATAACTGTATGTAGCTCCACAAAAACGATTTCCTATTAATTTCTGAGTTGTCCGGAATACAAAATCGTATACAGTACTGCCACCCAAAGAGAAAATTGTTTTTACCTAAAACATTTTTTTTTAATGTAATTAAAATAAGTTTTTTTATTTTAAAAAACTTTTGAATACTTACTGTGTTTTTAAAAAAATTTTCTTCTTCAGATAGGTACGCCTCTAATGCATTCAAATCAGTTTCAGAGTTTACTGGCAAATTTTGTAGCACAGAAAAAATTTATTCAACATTTTCTTTTTCGGATTCGACATGTCTGCGTTTTTCTATATCATTAAGTTTATGGTTGATATGGACGATTGTAGCTTGAAGAATATTTTGCTTGCGTATGATCTGTTCTAAGTACTCTGTAAAAAAACATTAATATAATCAAATTTGCATTTGGCATAAGTATATTATTATACATACTGATAATTATTTCCGTACTATTTGTATCAGTTCTAGTCCGTTCCCATTCAACATCAACAATAGCTGTATTTAATGTCGAAGTTTCTACTGGTACTCTCTGTTGTGAGATATTCGTAACTATTAATTCTGAAAAAAACTATGATTATTTACTCAATACAGAGTGTAGAGACTACTAATAACTTTTGTTTTTTTAGTCGAGGGTGACTTGGTAGGAAGCTATTTTTATCTTCTTCTACAGAAGAAAAACTCACAGTATTTTTAATTTTTTGTTTTTTGGAACTCTTTGAAGTATTGATACTATCAGATTGAGATTCTAAATCAGAGGTAACGGTGGCTTTTAATGATTTTCTACTGGCTACTCTAAAAGAACCTAAATGCCAGGTGTTGTCTGGAATGTCGTGCCTTTCTATTGATAGTGAAACTTGTTGTTGATTGTACGGAGGCCACAAGCAACAACTCCCTCCATCTTGTAACCATGAAGTTGGAACTGCTGATACGCAATCCTCATCCGGAAATTTAATTACCGACCAAGTTTTTTGTTCCATTACTATTTTGCTGCATTTGAAAAGGGTTAAGTTAGATACAAGTGTATGTTACAGTACCTTATAACTATTTTAATATTATTTGTATACCAGTAATAGTTTACATTAAATAAAAAACATGAGAGTAAAAGTTAAAAGTTAATTAATTGAATGTAATAATGGGACGAAAACAAATTTTTGTCCAGATTTCATTTTAGTAAATTTTAGTAAAACTTCCTTTATACTCCATACTTCAATAGGGCCTTCTTCATCAACAACAAAAATATTTATTGTTAATGAAGGACAGGGTACTGTGTGTAAGTCTTCAGTCAAATTATATCTACAACCAATTACAAACAAATTAGAATTAATGTTTGTCAATTAATCCATAACAACAGTCTCCAGCAATCAGTTTTAAAACCAAATTTTTAAAGCGGACTTTTTTATATTGATCAACAGTTTCAAAATTATTCAATAACGGTCCATTGTTGTGCTTAGCATTTGGTATAGGATTGTCTAGTTTACAAGGATTTGCAAAGTGTATATTGGTTTTACAGCTGTCAATTTCTGCCTTTCTTCTAATAATCTGTTCCAGTGGTTCATCACCTTTACGTAACAAAGTTTTAAGGGAATGTAAATAATTTTCGAATGGGAATGCCGAAAATGTCTGTAAAACTCCAATGTGTTTACAATCATCATAAAGATGAAGTAAATTATGAATATTATAAGATGCGTGTTTCTTTCCATACAAGAGTAGGAATGTTTCTATAAAATACTTTAGAAGAGACTCTGCATAATCCCCTAAACTTGTTAGGTTTACTGAATTAAATAAAATAGAAATAGTTACATGGAGAGAAATAAAATTCAAATATCAATCTCGAGATAAAACAGACTTTAAAGCAATTGGTCCTGTATATAGTAAAAACTGACGATATTCTGTAACCTTAAATCTTTTGAGCTCATTCAAATCCCTTGGCCTTCTAGCAAATTCACCTGGTAAATTATTCTTCTGTAGTAATAATATTTCAGATACCTGAGAAACTTGATTGAAAGACAATTTTGTAGAAGGTTTATCAAATATCCATAAATATAGTAATTTTCTAGTAACCCCTAAACATATCAAATGCATATATTTTACTGGTATATTACGGATTATATCAAAATCAGGCAATTCCTCAATTAAGGTGGTTCCATTGTGATGATCTTCATCTACTTTTTGTCTAAATTCATCATCTGTGTGACTTCTTAAATTCCTTGTTTCTACAAAACAAATGCGCTTCTTAATATATTCACCCTCTATGTGACACTTGGAGCAAGAATTGTATCCTGTATGATGTTTAGTAGATAAAATGAAATTTTAGTAGGTGTATCACAAATAAAACCCATAATATTAAAAGAATAAATCCATTGCTTATAAGTAAAACCGTTATTTTTTAAAGAGATTGTGTCCATAACAAAATCTTGTAAAAAATTATTTGCACTTTTAGGTTTTTCAAAACCATTATATAAGCGAATTATCTCTACTACATTTGGATTTTCATATAAACTACATAGGATCGGGTAAATTTGACTACCAGAACTTTTCGCTAACGGTAAGCCATCAATATTCACAAGAAGATTTACAGTATTTAAATTGGACTTTGATTGATATTTATCAAGCAGTTTGCACATTGCATCAAAAATTCCAAAATGATAATACTGGCCTAGATCTACCACTTTCAAATGAATTTTTTTCGTAGTTTTTAATAAGGTTCTAGAGTCTCGTGGCACATTTACATTGAATCGGTTAAGAATTTCCATTAGTTCAGTTCAGAGCTACGTGTGAGATTTTCAATGTAACTGCACAATCCGCTAATTACATTGGAAAATCAAATTGTAGTTGTTGCAAATTAAAAGTAGTTCCTTCTTCACTATCATCGTTTATAGGTAAATTTAAATAGTCATGACTGGATTCAGTAGAATCACTAAAATAATGTAGATCGGTATTGAGGTCACAATCATTTGAGGAGTTGGGTAAAATTTTATCTGACTGAATACTACCATCAACACTTGTGATTGTAGTATATGAGTTGTCGCATGGATTTGCAGAATTTTTGTTACACGGAGAGATTTCCTTATCAATTTCATTATGTATTGTGTCTATAATACTGTTTAACATATATTGTGCCTGCTTATAAAGGGTACGACGCGATTTATTATATTTAGGCATGCTGTATTACACAAGGATTATACCATGCATAAATGTAATTACGTGTAATTATCTAAAACAAATTTACGGATTTGTTCGATTAAAGCCAAACATACAAACTTACCTGACAGTTTTGACCAAAACCACGAACGTTACACTTCGTTAAACTTATGTTAATTTGTGTCACAGTTCAAATGTTACTTAAAAAAAAGACCGAAACCGCCAAACATATTTTTAGGTTAAAGAACCGTTGAGACTTGCGCTGTGGTTGAGCTATCTCAAAAACCAAGGTGCTACGTGACGAGTCTGTTCGACCTGTGATTCGACGTTCATTCGGTTTTCCGATCTTGTCGGCTTTACTATCATCATTAACACCGAATGAAAAATTTAAAAACATAATTTTGATATTAAAATGGTTTTGGTTAGAATATATAAGTATGTACCTTCAAAATAATATGATTTGTATAATTTTTATTTATAAGTGAACAATAGCAAATATAGGTATACCTACCCAGGTACGTACACTCATGAAATTTAAAACTTGGACACCACAATTTCTGTAAACAAAAGTTTGCACATTGTGAAGCGGGCTTAAGGGTATCATTTACAATTCTAACAGCAGGTAGTCTCAGCAGGGGTTATCTTATAGAAGAACTGTAGAATAAATCATTACACTAAGCACGTTTTAGAAAATAAGTAATTTACGTTGCTTACTTAATTTTTTTCTTTAAAGAATATATTTGAAGGTATCACTAATTAAACACCATAACTCGATTAATTATCGAATCAAAATTTTGTTTAGGAAATGTTTACAAAATAAAATTAGAAATAATTTTGATTTAAAAAACGTCTACAAGCAATAACTTTTAAATTAAATCAAAAAACTAAACAAAGTTATTTGGGTTGACTGATTATTACTTATTTTTAAATAAATCTAACCTACTAATTATCGTAAGTTATTAAAAAAAAATCATTAAACTTTCTATTCATAATATTTAGTCCTTACAAAATGTATATTTTATTAAGATTATTATCTTCCGGGTTGAGCCGTGTTCGTCCTTCCTTCCTACGTTCTCTGCTTGACGTTTTGCTAACCATGCTGTTAGCTTCTTCAGAAGTTACTCTAAAGACTGATGTTGTTGTCTTCTGCTCCTCGTTATATACCTATGTTCCGTTACGGTTGTCGATCAGTGACGGGTGGTTGGTTTTCGATGGTTGGTTGATCATCTGTTTTGTATCGACTAATTTTGTGGCGACATTTGTTTTCTTTGTTTTTGTGAAGAGTTAATTTCCACGTGTTGCTTAATCGAATTACTAATGACTCTGGAAGTAACCAATGACGATATACTAGTTAGTTTTGATGTAGAATCGCTATTCACTAACGTACCAGTCGACGATACACATAACATCATAAAACAATTGTGCACAACCCATGGGTTAAGAGAAGACATACCAGAGCTAGCAAGAATATGTCTGAATACAACTTACTTTCTATGGAACGGAGATTTCTACGAACAAAAATCAGGTGCAGCCATGGGATCACCATTATCACCGGTTATTGCGAATATCTATATGAAAGCATTCGAGCAAGAAGCCATTCAATCCAGTGAACAAAAACCGAAATGCTGGTTCAGATACGTGGACGATACCTTTGTCATATGGCTTCGTGGGAAAGAAGCACTTACTGTATTTCTTAACCACCTCAACACTCAGCACAAAAAGATCAAGTTTACCATGGAGACAAAAGAGAATAAGGAGCTTCCCTTCCTGGATGTTCTAGTAAAACGAGGGGATAACAACAAGTTGGCTCATAGTGTATTTCGTAAAAAGACACACACCGACCGATACCTCCATATCACATCACACTATCATCCACAGCAGAAGCGGTCTCTAATCAAAACTTTATTGCATAAAGCTAACAAGATTCCTGACGAGGTTCACAAGGCAGAAGAACTTCGACACGTCCAACAAGCCCTAATGAAGAACGGTTATACCAGAAACGAAATAAGAGCCGCCTGTTGCAGGAAATCCGAAAAAGAGAAGGAACAGGTCACCACCTACGCTCGTTTGCCAATCATTGCTAGAGTAACTGACAAATTAAGAAAATCATTGGAGAAGAAGAATATCGGTGTCAGGTTTGGAACGGTTAGAAAAATCCAGCAACTACTACCTTCTAATAAAGATAACCTGCCGAAACTCTCAACAAAAGGGGTCTACTAAATTGATTGTTCATGTGGAAGGGTCTACATTGGTCAAACCGGACGCAACATAAAATGTAGATTAAAAGAACATCACTGAGACGCCAAGTCCAGAGCAGTAGATAAATCAGCAATCGCAGAACATCTACACGAAAAAGGAAAACACATCATCAACTTCGAGGAAGCTGAAATTCTATCAAGGACTAACAACTATTATCCAAGGATAATCAGAGAATCCTTAGAAATTATGAAAAATAAAAACAACTTCAATCGAGAAGATGGTTACCGATTAAGCAACACGTGGAAACTAACTCTTCACAAAAACAAAAAACAAATGTCGCCACAAAATTAGTCGATACAAAACAGAAGATCAACCAACCATCGAAAACCAACCACCCGTCACTGATCGACATCAACCAACCGTAACGGAACATAGGTATATAACGAGGAGCAGAAGACAACAACATCAGTCTTTAGAGTAACTTCTGATGAAGCTAACAGCATGGATAGCAAAACGTCAAGCAGAGAACGTACGAAGAAAGAACGAACACGGCTCAACCCGGAAGATAATAATCTTAGTGACAACAGCCGCGAAAGCTTACATTCATGTATATTTTATGACGTTTCATTTTTTTGTAGTTAATATAAAAAGTGAAAATAAAAACTAAGGCAATTCTTATTGTCAACGTATATATTTAGTTTTTTGATAAGAATTTATTACATAATTATAATTATGATACCAAGTTATAGTTTAAAATTAAATGAAAACTTTTTTTTAATAAAGGTATTACTATATAAATAAATATAAGAAATCAATAATGGGTGTGACCTCTATTATTATTGATACATTCTTGGAGGCGTCTGCTCATTGACGCTATCAAGATATCAATATAATTAATATTAATCGTTACCCATGCGGTATCAATGGCTGCAACTAGTGCATTACGGTTTGCTGGTATAAAATTTGGCCCTTGTTGTTTTCGGATAACAGCAAGTATTCGAGCCCAAACATTTTCGATAATGTTAAAATCTGGGCTTTTTGCTGGCCAGGGTAACAGCTCCAAGTTATTTGCTTGTATCCAGTTGCGCACAACCTGCGAAGTTTTTTTCTAGGTGTCCCCATTTTTGAGAAAGTTAGTATGTCAATTTGTATTTACATTCCACTCATTAAGAACTTTCCAGAAATGTATAATAGTCGGCACTTTGTTCCCAATCGAAGGTTAGAATCTCCTCTTTTTTAAATAAGCCTAGAAACTAAAAGCCAAACAGATTTATTTTTATTAAACTTATAGTAAAAACCAATAACCAATAACGCGTATATATATTTATAGGTCACCCCATAATAATTTTAAATGTCTTGAACAAAATTTCGCAAAAGTGCCAATTTTGCATTAGGAAAATAGCAACCAATTTGAACACCTATAAATATATATACCCGTTATTGGTTATTGTCAAAAGTGTCGAAAACAGGACACCCTGTAGATAGACAAATGTAACAAATGTGGACAAAAAATGTACGCACATGGTACATATGGTGCTATGTGGGAAGTATACCTTTTCTACTTAGAATCTACTGATCTATCAATATTTGCCATCCAAATTGCGATATAACACGCATATGCCCAATATTAAAATCTAGAAATTGTCATGACATCTGGAATTATTGACCTATTGCTCTACTAAGTACTTTTGCCAAATTATTCGAGATATGTATATATAACCAGATTTCACTTTGAATAACTAGCCTATTATCCCCAAATCAGCATGGTTTTCTCAAACATAAATCCACAACTACAAATCTTAGTAATCTTTCAAACTACATGGCACCATCCCTCAATATCAAAGGTCAGGTTGATGTTATCTTCACTGACTTCTCCAAAGCATTCGACTCAATCGATCATGGTGTCTTATGTCAAAAACTTCTATCATTTGGATTGCATAGTAAGATCATCAAGTTTTTTAAATTGTATCTATCAGAAAAAAAAGCGTGTGTTGAATATTGGGGTCATAAATCATCTGTGTTTTCTCCATCGTCTGGAGTACCATAAGGATCCAATTTAGGTCTCTTACTATTCAATATTTTGATAAATGACATTATTTATGAAATAGACGTCGAATGCCTCTTATTTGCTGATGATCTGAAGATCTTTACCAAAATTGTTTCCTAGCAAAACTGTATACGTCTCCAGAATAACCTTAACGCTTTATCATCATGGTGCAATCAAAATCTTCTCAAACTTAATATACGAGGATGTATTGATATCTAGTTAGCCTAGACCAGTTCCTTGCATAAACAAAATATTGCGTTACCCTGGCAACGAACAATAACTTATTAGAAGTGTCAGTGTAAAGTTTGACGTCAAAAAAGTAAACCAGAGTCACGCAATAAATTAAATGAAAAAAGATGTCCACCGAAATTGTGAAAATCGAAAAATTGGAGTATCGAGCCATCATCTGTATTTAAAAGGGTTAAGAAGTAAGCCGATTTACGAAGATAAGCTTAATACCCTTGGTGATCAATGTCCTTTGTATGCGACCGTCAAAAATTGGAATGCAAGCTTTAAAAGAGGTAAATTTTCCATTGAAGATGATGACCGATCGGGAAGTCCCTGAAAATATCGATGCAGTTCATGACATGATTTTATCAGACAGTCGAATTGGGCTAAAACGGATATCTGAAGCACTGAATATTTTATACAAACGCGTTCATCATATGGTTCACGTCAATTTGAACATGAGAAAAATTGCTGCAAAATGGATCCCTAAATGTTTGAATGTTGACCAAAAGCGTGCAAGGGTAGAAGCATCGCGTTCGATTTGTGCTCGATTTGAAAACGATGTAGACTTTTTAAACCGAATTGTTACTATAGATGAGACTTGGGTACATTTCTACAATCCAGAAACAAAGCAACAATCGATGGAATGGCGACACTCTGGTTCTCCAAGACCTAAGAAGTTTCGTGTCCAAGAATCTGCTGGTAAAGTTCTTGCTTCAGTTTTTTGGGATTGCCATGGAGTAATCATGATTAATTTTTTGGATAAGGGTAGAACAATAACTGGAGATTACTATTCGGCATTACTGATCACTCTACGGAAAAATATTAAAGAGAAAAGACGCGGAAAGCTATTCAAGGGTGTTTTGTTTTTGCAGGACAACGCCCCTGCACACAAATCTCATGTGGCCATGCAAAAATTTCATGATTTAGGGTTTGAATTACTAGAACACCCCCCTTGTTCACCCGATTTGACTCCATCCGACTATCACCTCTTTCTTAACTGAAAAAAATTTAAAAGGTCGTACATTTTCTTCCAACAAGGAGGTAATAGAAGCTGTGAAGGTCTGGTTTGCAGAGCAAGAAGAAACATGTTTTTTGAAAGGTCTAGAGACGTTGCAGGTTCGCTGTAATAAATGTATCCAATTAAGAGGAAAATATGTTGAGTAATAAAATATTTTGACATTGAAATTTTGTTTGGTTCTATAGTAGGCTAAGAATTTTTCAATATATCCTCGTAGGCAAATGTAAAGTTTTATCTTTTAGTCGACAAAAACACCACTATGTAAGAATTGACCCCTATTCGTTACGCTGGTGTGTTCTAAATTAGAATATGCCTCAATTATTTGGAAACCGTATACCAAATATCACAAACTAATGTTGGAGGCTGTGCAACGAAGATTTTAAAAGTAATATGGTATAGGACTTATGGAATCTATCCACAAGAAAATCTGTTAAAAGAATTTATTTTTTATTCTCTAGAATCGCACAGGTTAATATCAATGGCTGTGTATTTGTTTAAATTAATAAACGGTCTTGTTGATGATTCCCATTTGCTATCTACATTGTGTTTCAATGTTCCCTCACGTAAACTTAGAAGTCATCCAACTTTCTACATTCCGAAGTATAATTCGAATGTTCATTGACCAATTCAGGAAATGTGTCGAATTTTCAATCACTTACAAAATGGAGCTGATATAGATATTTATCATCAAACTTTAAAAAATTTACATAATCGTTATATGATTCTATAACGCGTTCCAATTGTGTATAACTTTTTATGTTACGTTATATGTGTGATATTTACTTATTCACTAGCATTACTATAAGTTTTGTTTATTTATAGATTTGTGATTCTACTTTGTTATTTTTTTTATTATTCATAATGTTATTTTTGTTTATATTTTCTGTCCGGGATACATTGTAATTTATGTTTAATTTGCGTCTTATGATATTGTTCATTTAACCTAACTTATAACTGCTTTATTACTGTATATATGTACTGTGTCTTATCTCACTCATTAATGGATTCCTTCTGTCAAAGTGAGACAAAAATTAAATAAAATAAATAAAAATAAATAAAAATAAAATAAATAACATCGTGCGAAAAAGTTCTAATAGAAAATAGCTCAGAAATGTTCCAATTGTAGCGCCCTCTGTGAGCTAGCATAAAAGTAAGTCTAAATTTCGATTTCATTCTATCAAAAACCCCATTATCCAAATTTTCGACCAATTCCAACATTAACTTTAGAAATTATCGAATAAAATAAAATTGCGATAAATAAACTTTGACGCCCTGTATATCGAAAACGAGCAAAATTTATTTGAATAAGTTTAACTAACTTGTATTATTTTTGCGTGTAGAATCCACAGTTACTTATTGCCTCATTCATTACGAACCACCCTGTATAAAAAAAATTGGAAATATCTCAGAATTAAACGACCTGAACGTTTCATCATATTAGCCCGTTTTTAAATAAATAATAAAATTGATTCGGTCAATTTAGAGGATTTTTGTAGTGATTGAAACGCTCCAATTTTATTTGATAGCGACAACATATCCGACATTGCTCTTGTCACAAATACCAACCTAAATATTTTGTACTAAAAAGTTTCAAAGAATTATTGTACATTAAGACACTAAAAACCATGATGTTCTGTTTGTTTTTAATGGCCAACGACATATATTTTTGTTTATTTTAATAACTATGTATATCATCATTGATTCTAAATTATTGTGAAATTTATTTGAAGGTTTTTATTTTATACGTTTGTTTTTTTTTTATTCTTATATATATTAAAGTTTAGTTCTTGGAGTTATTGTATTTTCTTCGTTTTTCAATTGGTTTCCGTTATTCGATTTTTTATTTTACCTGGTCCTTGATTTCATCGAGTTGTGAAAAAGAAAAATAAGCATTGATTTGAGAAGTTTCAGCCACGATTATGCGTCATTAAATATTATCTTAAGAAGGGTTTAAGTTTATTTACGCCTCTTAATAAATTCTAAAGTATCCCACCAAAACCTTGTGCTTTCTTTGTCTTTGATTTTCTCATTTAACTTCACAGTAAATCGGAAATGGAGCGTCGACGGCCGTTTACGTTTTCCTCTATTAAGCGTTTGTAGTTTTTATTAACTTTCAACCAAAAAAATGTTTTAATCATTTATTAATTGTAATGAGTTATGTCAAAGATAACGGTATAGTTATTCGCTAATAATAATTTTGCAGAATTCACTGATCTTATCTAATCACTTTTTCTGGCATTTAATGTCCTGATAGTAGTTTCGATAAACGTTGTAATCAAATTGTACCGTCATAATTAATAAAAAAAAAATCCGTGGAATTAACATTTTTCCTAAGTACTGCGACGTTTTTGCAACAATTCGCTAAAAGCCGTCACAGTTCAGAGTTTTCTCGAATACATCTCTAAATAAAAACTTGGTAACTTCTTAAGACTCTCAAGAGACTTCCTAATTAATTGTGAAAGAATACTTAAAACACCTGAGACTTTTAGACATACCAAAATGGCAAACAAACTCTCGAAAATTGACGACGATCAATACAATATGTACTTGTGTAATCATTAAATTAGTTTTCCATTTTTCTATGTTAACAAACTCATTAATCAAAATAATTTTAAACCTCGACCGTGTTCAAAGCGTTATTAATATTAATAACTTCATAAAATGCGATAATGGTTTTCTTTATGGACAGTTCAAGCTTATTTTATTAGCCGATCAATTCAAACCGTTTTGCGTTCAGTATTCACGAATTTTGTTTTGTAATTTTTTAAAAAAAGAAATGCAATCGATACCCTTATTTATTTACAAAAAAAGATTTTTATTAACCCTACGCTGGTTAAATTAACCTACATTATTCAGTAATTAAAAAAAAATTCAAACACACATTTTATTAACTTCTGCGACTAATTATTATTTTGCCGTTTTTAATTATAATTTACTAACATCTTCTAATAACTATAAAGAATACGGTTAATTAAATTTTTAAACCAAAAAAAAATAATTAATTGCAAAGGTAGAATCTGACTAAAGTTTATAAAAATAATAAAAGAAAGAGCTTTTAAAACGAAAACGTGCGAATTTGGATTTAATTACGTATATCATAATGCTTCTAAATTGTTCCTAAAATTATTTTCAGTTTACGAATTTGCTGTAATAAATTAAACGACAATATTAGTTTTTTAATTTCAAGAATTGGAAATAAGACTACAGGGAGGCAGGGGGTAATGAAAAGACACGGAGAGACTACCTGCAACACGAATGGGAAGAGAATTCATTGATTTATGTATACAGAAAAGTTTAGTGATTCTAAACTTTCTATATCAGCACAAGGACTGCCACAAATTTACTAGAGAAAAACCAGGAAGATCAATTATCGACTATATAATAACGGATGCAACCAATAGAAGAAGGATAAAGGATGTGAGAGTGCTTAGGGAGCAGAAATATTATCAGACCACCACCTGTTGATAGAAACAATAAGAAACCAAAAAAAATAATGAAGATTGAGTATCGAGAAGCAGAAAAAACAAAGAAATAAGCACGATTAAGACGCACAGATTACAAGACGAACAAATAAGAGAGGAGTATGCAAAGCAGATTAAGAAGAAGATACAAGATGTTGAACAAGAGATAATAGCATTCAATATCGAAGAAATGTGGAGAAAATTTAAAGAAATCATCTACAAGGCAGGAGCAAAACTTTAACTGGAGGCAAAGGAAAGAGAACAAGTTGGTAATGTAAGGAAATCAAAGATATCATTAAAATAAAAAATAAATCGTAGAAGAACTATTTACAAAGGAATAGCGATGAAGCGTACAAAAAATATAAAGAAGCGAAAAAATAGTAATGGATATGGTCAAAATAGCTAAAGCCAAAGAATGGAATGAGTTTGTAACAAAATGGAAAATGATAAAGGGGCGAATCAAAAGCTATTCTATAGGACCCTAAAGAACATGAGAAATAAAGGAAGAAAAATCAGAACAAAACTGGTTATGGACATAGAAAGAAGGATACTAATGGAGGAGGACATAATTATGGAAAGTTGAAAGCAATATTTCCAGAATATGTTAGAGAGCGAAGAAGTAACCGAGAAGAAAGCAAAAGAAGAAATACAGAAAATTGAGAAACTAGAAAAAGAGAAAGAGAAAAGACAAGTAAACGAGCAATGTGATCAAGCTAAAAAAATTAAGAAGGCTAAGAAATGGCAAAACTCCAGGAGTAGATGGAATAAAATCAGAATTATTGAAGGGAATAGACAAAGAAGGAATGGTCTATTTTCAAGAACGGTTATCAGAAAGACTGCACAAACTATAGTGGAATATCGCTATTATGCACAATATGCAAGGTATACGAAGTGATCTTGGAAGGAAGGTTAAGGAAGAAAATGAAAAGAATGCTTCATAAAACACAAAGTGGTTTCAGGTTAGGATACTGCACTCAAGACCACATATTTACACTAAAAAATGTAATAGAGAAAATGCTATCGTATAACAAAGAAATATATTTATGCTGGGTGGATATGGAAACAATTTTGATAAAGTGGTGAGAAAGAATATACAAAACCTATTGGAGAAAAATGGCACAGCAAAAGATCTGACAGAAGCTATAAAGACACTATACAGTAACACAGAGAACATAGTAAAAAGGATAATTTAGAAACCAAAAAATTTAAAACCACAGAAGGAGTAAGGCAGGGTGGAAACTTCAGTCTACTGCGTTTTTATGAATAATATAATCAAGTAAATAGTAAAAGCAATAAACTGACGATAGGGTAATATAAAATAAAACCAGTGGAAGTGAGTGAATGCGTGTTTCCGGAAGATATTGCAATATTGGCAGATTCAGAAAAAAAGTTACAATTTAATTTAAACTAATGGGTAAAATAGTTAGACAGGCAAGGAATGAAAATAAACATAAACAAAACAAAGGTAACAGTAGTAAAAAATAACAATGAACAAGAAATAAGCATAAAAATAAATAATAAAAAAATAGAACAAGTAAAAAATTTAAAGTACTTAGGAGTAACCATAGAAGAAACAGGAAATCATGAAGAAAAAATAAATAATAGAATAACAACAACATCAAAGATCTTCCATAGTATGAAAAAAGGATTTATTAATAAAGCAAATATTAGCATTAAAATCAAAATGTCAATTTACAAAACCATATATCTGCCAACGCTGCTATATGAAAGCAAAACCTGGGTTCTGAGATAGAGGAAATCCAGAAAGATGCAAGTTTTAGAAATGAAGTATCTTAGAAAAGTAGCTAAGGTCACAATAATGGACAAAATAAAAAACGGGCCAGAAAGATCATTAAGAGGACCTAGTTAAGGTGGTGGGGGCACATGAGAAAACTGAGTAAAGAAAAACAAGTTAGAAAAGTATGGGAGGCAAAACCTATTGGAAAAAAAAAGGTAGACGTGAAGTGGAGAGGTGGCGAATATAATGAAGGCAAGAGGAATCTTATAGAAGCAGGCTGAAACAACAGTAAGGGTCAGATAGAGATTAATACTAAAATAATGAAGAAAGCAAGCAAGAAAGTGGGAAATAAGTGTGAGTGAAGGGTTATCTACATGTTCTTTATTAGTGAGAGGGTGATAAAATAAAGAAGTAAGTAAACAAAGACAAAGACCAAGAAAGAATAAAAATAAAATAAACTCGAAACAAATGTAGATTGCAAATAATTATATACAATATGGAAAGGAAAATTTTCCAAGAAAAGTTGTACATCTAACGGTAGGATAGGTACAGATTACATGTATATATATTTACGAGCCTTTATTTTATAGTAAGACTCAAACAGTTAATATATTGTTAGGAGTAAAAGCACTACAATTTTTTATTTTTCATTAAACTAGACTTGTGGCTACATCCATGCTATTTGGCTATCTTAAAAAAGAAATTATGTACAATTATGTCCAAAATGTAATGCTTACCCTTGTCGCAAAGTGCTTGTGTAAAACGACTCAATGTTACTGAGATAACCTTTGAAAGTGTATAGTGAACAAAAAACATTGCTCATTTTAAACATTTTTGAAACATTTGGGAGAAAATACGTTTTTGTAGAAATCCAATTAACCCGTAATTACAACAAAATTAATTTGAGGAAACCGTGAATAACATGTTTTACAGTGATTTTGTACCCAAGAAATCGATTTCCATAATTAAAATTTTGATCAGAATCAACAAAAAATGAATTTAGGTTTGCAAATTTGCAAGATGGCTGACCTTGACAAGAAAATTAAAATGGTCTTATATCAAAAAAAAAAAAGAAGAAAAATAAAGAGCTTTCTAATTCTAAATAGTATTAAGCCATTTATTGATAATTTTGTAAAATTTGTTGCTATTGGGGGCGCTCATGACGGCAAAGATTTTCAAATTTTAAATAGTTATTAAAGTGGTTTGAGTCCAAATTGATCAAAAGGCAGAGCCCGGGACACGAAAAAAGAATCGATTTTTAATTGTCATAAAACCCACGTCGGTTTGCACTAAAAAATTATTAAAATTCTTAGACAAGTGCATCGAACAACAACAGACTCGAAATCGGGTTATGTTATCAACATCTGACGTTGCCTAGTTAAAGGCTAAAATAAGTTAATACCAAGTTTGAATTAATAAATAAAGACTACGAAGCTAAATTATATGTGAACGACTCAATGGTAAATTAAGTGAAATACTAACTTTTGAGAATGACATTTACGCAAATGTGGTATCCACTTGTGATAAGCAGTATTCTAATGAAGATCCGATTGAACTACGACAGGTTACAAGACAGCTGAAATAAAGAAGAAACATCTCAACAAAGAGATAAGTTATCAATACTCACCTCAGACCTCAATAATCTACTAACGTTTATAAAACATTAAAAACATTAAAAATAAATGAAAGTTTTGTCAAAACAAAATTAAAAAATACCTACTAATCGCTAGATTAGAATTATAACCTAAACTTTGTTTTGACTACTTTGTTAAAATTAACCAACTAATTAACTACAACAAATATCTGGTGCAACCTCTAGTGCCACAATCTATTACTAATACATATTTTCTATAACTTTTGTATTAAATTACATTTTAGATTAGACAGATCAGTTTTTTGATCATTCATTTCAACTAAGCGTTGGTGTAAATTTTGCAAGAAATTGTAAAATTACCAACAATATGTGACGTGTTTTTTCCCGTAAGTTTTGTCTAATAAATTCGATTTTGATTCGAACTACGCTTAGCGTATAGGCAACTTAAGTTTACAAAATTTTTGGTCAATGTGGTCAACAGGTGGTATCAAAAATTGAGTCGTATGTTAGCTTCCGGTTCATTTAGTTGGGTACATGGTTTTTGGTGAAGCGCACGTTTGTTCTTTGCGGTAAAAGGTAAAAACTTTCTTTTTATTAAACAAAATTGTCGACTTGTTTAATTACTTGTAGAAGTGACGAGTTTCGCTATAGCTTAATGCTGCATTTCTTTTTTTTGTGGTTTTTGTATAATGACGAATGCCGTAAGTTTAAAAGAAATTTTTAATGCGACTGCCATTTTGTCAATCTTTTTAGACCTCCTATCTAGAGTCAAATTAAACCTAACAGTTGGAGGCAAAATTAATGCATAAACGAAATTTACTTTAATTATTTATCGTGCTGACGATACCCTTTGGATGTTATAACCCATAAGATTGAAATTGTTAAAATTAAACAAATTCTACACCAGATCTCGGATTTCCTTTTAATTATTGATAAGCAAACTGTCTTCGTTCTTTCTCTCTCTTGATTGTTGACAACCAACAATTTAAAATATACCTGAAGGGTGGGACAAACATCAACAGCACATAACTAAACTTGACAGACAAGTGGCCTTATTTTTAAGTTATTTTTTTACACGCAATTGTAATTAAAAATTTGTATAACAATAATTGCATGTATGATATACAAATCCGATCGTTAACATCCGTGATTAGTTAGTATTTAGCGCAAGTCGAGAGATCTCCCGACAAATTGATTACATGTTTGTTTGCGCCAGAATTACAAAAAGTAAATGTTAAGTCGGTTATTTAGACATAATTACGAAAATAATTGTAATACATTTAATACTAAATTTAACTTTGAACTACAAGTAAATCTGTTATCAAAGCGTGGATTACGTAGTCGGCTATTGTCTCATTAAATTTTTTGGAGAAACGATATTTCCGCCGAATGCTAGTCTATTTATCTGTGTTACGATTTGCATGTCGTATTCGTTAACCATATTTTTAATATCAACGATTACATCTGTATTTTGTGTGTATGTATACCGGAAGCTCTGTAAATTATACGTTTTTTTTGGTTTTTTGTATCTTTAGTTTCTACTGCTTGAGATTAATTGTTACAACTCATAGGATAGCGTCTTTGTCTTGGAAGCACTTTTTTAGCTGCCGCATCTTTAATAATTGTCTACGACCAACTTTCCGACATAGACTAAATGTAACGGCGACAAAAAAACTATAAATACTTTTATAATAGTTGCTATTTGGTTATAAACTTTTCTAATCCTATCTGGAATCCAGTCAAACATTACATATAAACAATAAATACAAACAAATTATTACGTCAATTAATTAAATAAACAAATAAGTAAAAGAATTAACTTTATATTGAACGAACTAACAATAAATTTTCCAACATTTAATTTTTCTTTATTTTTATTATGTTATAAATTTTGTTATATATTTGTGTGTGTTTTCAAAATATTATCTCTATCGTTTGGTATTTTTACATTTTGGCCAATTAAATTTAAGATAAGAATTTGCCCGTTTGTTTTGTATAGAAAATTTGATAACCTTCCTCAGAAGTGAACGACGTGAACTTTACAATATTTAAATACATGTTTAATGTTTTGTTATTTCTAGACTAAATATTGCAATTTTTTGCAATTTTTAATTACTAAAATTAAAACTTCTTTAAATAAAAAACTATAAAAAAAATGTTTCAAACAAAATATGTAGTTTCTGAATTTACCTTCAACTTTTATTTAAAAAATATTTTAATTAGCAACAAAAAAACAGCCGGTTTTCAAAAAGTATTTTTTAACTATTGCTCTTGCGCAATGCATTAAAGTTCTTTTGGTATTTCAATCATTCAGTATTTGTTTAATAATATCAGATACAAATATAATATTGAAAATTACTAAATCAAAATTATTTATCATAAAAATTATAAGTTTTTAGTCAATAACATTCTTATAAAGTTTTTTCATAACTAAAACTAACTCTCAAATGAGTCTTTGTATAGTAAGAAAGTAACCAAAATGTTTTCTATTTATAATTGAGCAGTGAAAGGAGAGGTAAAAAGGTGAGACTGCTGCGAGAATGCCGAGAGTATTTTTGAAATTAATTTGAAGTCTTCATTTGTCTGTATGCAGTGACATTTTAAAATTAACTTAGATACATACAAATACAAATATTTTCTGCTTAAGATTGAGTATATCTCTGTAATAAAACAGTTTTTTTCAAAAACTTATTAAACCAACATTGCAGATGAGACAACTTTAGCCTAAAACATTGGTTGAATTATTAAAATATCATATATTATTAAATTGTATTTTATATGGTTTTTATGTAAATCTAAAATACGGCAAAACTACAGATATTTTGATGCATTTAAAATGTTTATTAAAAGTAATGTTTTGACGTTGATTAGTCTAGCTCGTATTCTGAAACTTATTTAAAACTCGTTAAACTTAAACCTGCTGTATGAATGATAAGTTCTGTTTAATTTTGAATTTATTAATTGTTATTTTAGGAAGATTAATATTCACAGATATGTTTTTAATGCTCATAAATAAAATTGCGCTGCATGCGCTTTAGTACATTAATGAATAAATCACACGAAATACTAGAATGGGATACATATTGCAACTGCTACAATAAAAGTTGCAAAGTAATGCAATCGATTTTACATGAAATTCTGAAAACACTGCATATAAGGTTTAATTATTAACAATGCTTACAGTAAACACTACAAGGAATGGATACACATACTTTTTTAAACTGCTCTGGGCAGGTTACTATAATAACATATATATGTAGATATTTTAAAGTTACATACCTAATCAAAGTAAGATTTTTACAGCATTGATACATTCAATAAGCAATAATTATAAAATTTCGAAAATCAATTGATTAAAATTAATGAACATACAGTTAAACCACTATTAACGGACACGTCCTATAGTAAACCTAAAAATAAAGCAACATTCTTTAAAACGTACAATTGAAGTCATTATTAAATTAATTAAGAATTTACAAATGCTGTGACCTAATTCGATTTTCAGATACATAGATTTTTTTAAATATAAAAAATATTTTGAATTTGATGAATAATGTGATGACATTTTTGCTTTAACAATATTTTCAAAATTATTAATAAAAAGTTTTTTTTAGAACACATTGTTTTTTCTATCTATCAATTTATAGTATTTTACTATAACGTTTGGGTCTTTCACTTCTGATATAAGAGTCTCCAAATTTTTTTATATAATGAGACCTACCGAGACAAAGTACAAAACGATGTAACAAATTCGTGAGCTTGCGTATTGCTAGACGTGTTTCTAAACAGCAATTGTTTGATAGTGCTGTAGATTCATTTTCTGGAAATGGTTTAATTTGGTTTTGAGCTGTAAAGTCTCGCATTAGTAGCTAGGACGAAAAATTACGGTACGATTTTCTTCCGAGTAATTTTGACGAAGAACTTTGGGACGAAATTAAGAGACGCAAACAAGGGCAAGACGAAAAACCATCAATTTTTATAGCTTCTATGTTTGTTTAATTTATTTGACAGATTAATCGATCAACCTTCCGAACCAAAAAAAATAACCTCTATTACACGAAATTTGCAACTTTATTAGAACCGGATCTTATGTATAAACCTCAATCACACAAAAATCAAGTCAGCACATCTTCTTGTGCAAATAAAATTTGATCAACCGGAAATACAGCTAATCCTAATACGATTTGTTTTAACTGTCGTAAAACAGGCCATTCCTTTCATACTTGTTTTCAAAGTTTGAAAATTTTTTGCTATGTTTATGGACATCCAGATTCTTACTAGTCCAACTGCCCAAAATGTCACAAAAAAAATAGTATTACGGAAGCTTACATTCAGCCGATCACTTCCGTCGTTTATTAGTTCTAAGGCTTCTTGGTGTTCTTGGTTAAAAACTGTAAAAAAATTTTACAAAACCCGCGTTGTTGCGTCGAGTTTTATTCACAAAAACAAAGACAATTGTCCATATATTTCTTTAAGTATAGGCGGTGAAAAAACAGATGCTCTTTTTGATACAGGCCAAATAAAAGTATTTTGGGGCAAATGGTCGTTTTCTGATAAAAAAATTACAATTAACTTTGTCAAATCCTTCTTCTAAATATTTGTTAACTACTGCAGATGGAAAACTACAAAATATTGTAGGCATAGTATAATTACACGTTTCGATCGATGATGTTTCTAAAATTATTTCCGTGATAGTCTCCGACAGCATTAAAACTACGTTAATTTTAGGAGCAAATGTTTTATATGCATGTGGAATAAAAACAAATTTTTCTAAGAATTATTTAAGTTTCTCAAATTTCTAATTTTTCGACAGTTCAAAGTTATTCAGAATTGAATTTTAACAAAAACAAATTCTAGATTCTGTCCCAAAAATTTAAATTAAAGAATTAGCTGGTCCTATTTTAGGTTGTACTAGTCAAGTAATGCATTTTATTAATGTAGGAGACGCAAAACCTATTAAACAGCGTTATTTTCCTTTGTCGCTTGCAATGCAAATTCATGCGGATTCCGAATTGAATAAAATGATAGAAATGGGAATTGTCCTTCCATCTACTTCTCCTTGGAGTTCTCCTATGAGTTTAGTTAAAAAAAAAGACGGTAGTTATCAATTGTGTTTTGATGGGAGAAAATTAAATTCTGTTACAAAAAAAGACGCGTATCCATTTCCCTTGTTGCATAGCATTTTAGACAAACTTCGCGATGCTTGTTATTTATCTTCGATTGATTTAAATCAAGTACCTTTTTATCCCAATTTGTGTGAAAAGACAGCATTTACTGTTTCTAAACATGGTCTATTTAAGTATACGGTTGTGCCATTTGGTGCAGCAAATGCTCCAGTTACTCAGCAAAGACTGATGGATTCTTTGTTTGGTCCGTTAATTGGTGAAAATTTATTTTGTTATGTAGATGACATAATTTTAGTTTCATCTAATTTTGATGAACATATTAATTTGCAACCGATTGCAAAATACTGGTTTGACTATAAATAATGACAAATGCGAGTTCTGCAAACCTAGTCTTTTATATTTAAGTTTTGTAGTCGAAAAATATAGACTTTGAACAGACCCCGAAAAGTAAAAGCAATTACAGACACGGACACTAAATAAGACTAAAAAAAATTATTTAGTGACAGAGAGAGAATGTATATCTGTACTATTCGGTGTTGAAAAGTTCAGGTGTTACATAGAAGAAACACATTCTTTTGTCACAACTGATGATTATTCATTGCTTTGGTTAACCAAGATAAAAAAGGAAGAAAAAATATTGTAGCAAATAGTTTGTCTAGGGCACCTTTAGAAATTGCCAATCTTAATTTCAATAATTTAGAACTTGATCGTTTTTATTTAAAAATGTTGGGAAACATAAGAAACCATCCTTTAAAATACCCGCATCTATAAATATGTTCCAAATCGTCACAACATTATTTCTAATCTTATTGAATGGAAGCAGTTAGTTCCTAAAGCGAAACGCGAGGGTCTTATGCGTCAAGCGCACGACGAGCCTACTTCCGCACATTTAGGTGCTTATAAGACTTACACCAAACTATGTAAAAAATACTACTGGCCTAAAATAAGAAGTGATGTTGGTAGATACGTCAGAAGTGTGTGAAATACGTGGTGCAAGCAAAACATCTTAGTTCTCTCGTTAGGGCTTTATGAGAAAAGAAAAAAAGGTCTTATATCCGTTTCAATGTATTTCAATAGACATTATAGGTCCTTTTTTCACATTCTAAGCAAGGCAATACTTCATTAATTGTATTGTGTGATTAGTTGACCAAATTTGTTTTAGTTCGTGCTGTACGTAAAGCAGCATCCAAAGCAATAATTAATTCTCTAGAAAATAATATTTTCCTGATATTTGGTGTACCTCAAAATTACTAGTTTACAGTTCAAATAATTAATGAAAACCTATGAAATTTTACATGTATGGTACAATGCTGTTTATCAACCCCAAGTTAACTTTGTAGAACGGGTTAACAGAGTTATTGGTACTGCTATTCAATTATATGTTAAAGAACACCATAATACTTAGGATAATGAAATTTATAAAATCGCGCATGCCTCAAGAAATTCGGTTCACAAGGTAACGTTTCTTAATTATGGGCGAACCGTTCTAACTTCGGGTGATTATTATGATCATCTCAAAAACTTTTGAGAAAATCAATTAAAATTGAATTATTGTAAAAAGTTAGTACACAATGTTAATAATTTATCTTCAATTTATTGTGACGTAGTTCAGCAGTTACACTTAGCATATGAAAGAAATGCTAAACATTATAACCTACGGAAGCGCCCTCTAAAGTTTTCAAAAGGTAATTTTGTGTGGAGAAGAAATTTTACTGTTTCTGATGTTTCTCGACATTTTGCTTGTAAATTAACCGCAAAATATATCAAATGCCTTATAAAAAAAGTTATTGGACCGGTAAGTTACGAATTAGTTACTGAATCTGGAAAACTTGTAGGAAATTGTGTTATTAAAGACTATTTTGTCTTTAATTAATGTCGTTGATTGGAAGAAATGTTGATCACTTAATTTCTATAGATTTTAAGTTTAGTAAAAGAAACAAACAATTATTTTTGTCTTCAAAATGTGATAAATTTTTAAAAGTTTTACTTTTGGCAGGGGGGTGTGTAACAAATTCGTGAGCTTATGACAGTAAGAATTGATAAATTTGAGTGGGGATTACTTTTAAAAACGAAACCGTCGTTGACGGATTAACAATTTCATTTATGCGCAATAGTTTTGTTGAATTTATTATTAAACTTAATTTGAGTTGTTTTTGTGAGGGTTATTACTTAACCGTAAGATTTATATTAATTTTTCTTATAATTAATGTTTATTTTATTGTAGCTTTTATTGTACATTTTAAATAAACGCCTTATGCAAACCTGCGTGGCCAAATTACTACGAAGCGTACCTGAGGACCTGATAATCCGTATCGGCGAGTACATTCATGAAATTAAAAACTTGGACACCACAATTTCTGTAAACAAAAGTTTGCACATTGTGAAGCGGGCTTAAGGGTATCATTTACAATTCTAACAGCAGGTAGTCTCAGCAGGGGTTATCTTATAGAAGGACTGTAGAATGAAACATTACACTAAGCACGTTTTAGAAAATAGGTAATTTACGTTGCTTACTTAATTTTTTTCTTTAAAGAATATATTTGAAGGTATCGCTAATTAAACACCATAGCTCGATTAATTATCGAATCAAAATTTTGTTTAGGAAATGTTTACAAAATAAAATTAGAAATAATTTTGATTTAAAAAACGTCTACAAGCAATAACTTTTAAATTAAATCAAAAACTAAACATGGTTATTTGGGTTGACTGATTATTACTTATTTTTAAATAAATCTAACCTACTAATTATTGTAAGTTATTAAAAAAAATCATTAAACTCTCTATTCATAATATTTAGTCCTTACAAAATGTATATTTTATGACGTTTCATTTTTTCTGTAGTTAATATAAAAGTGAAAATAAAAACTAAGGCAATTCTTATTGTCAACGTATATATTTAGTTTTTTGACAAGAATTTATTACATAATTATAATTAAGATACCAAGTTATAGTTTAAAATTAAATGAAAACTTTTTTTTAAATAAAGGTATTACTATATAAATAAATATAAGAAATCAATAATGGGTGTGACCTCCATTATTATTGATACATTCTTGGAGGCGTCTGCTCATTGACGCTATCAAGGTATCAATATAATTAATATTAATCGTTTCCCATGCGGTATCAATGGCTGCAATTAGTGCATTACGGTTTACTGGTATAAAATTTGGCCCTTGTTGTCTTCGGATAACAGCAAGTATTTGAGCCCAAACATTTTCGATAATGTTAAAATCTGGGCTTTTTGCTGGCCAGGGTAACAGCTTCAAGTTGTTTTCTCGTATCTCGTATATTTTACATACATTGCCGATTTTCTAAAACGTGCTTAGTGTAATGATTCATTCTACAGTCCTTCTATAAGATAACCCCTGCTGAGACTACCTGCTGTTAGAATTGTAAATGATACCCTTAATCCCGTTTCACAATGTGCAAACTTTTGTTTACAGAAATTGTGGTGTCCAAGTTTTAAATTTTATGAGTGTACATCTATATTAAGTTATCGCATGAGAATTATTATTTGATTTTTAAAACTCCAACTAATTAAGTGTTTATTAATTACTGATTGTGTTTGTTTGTGAGTTGTTAATTTGTTTGCGGAAAAGCGTGACAACGAACGGATCAATTTTCTTTTATATTTGGTCGACACTCATCCTTGAATTAATGTTATTGAAGAAATTCCATGACATTTAAATTTTTTAGCCGTAATGTGAAAAGTGCCAAACGATAGAGATAATATTTTGGAAACACACACAACTCTAGAACAAAATTTATTACATAAAATAAAGAAAATTTAATACTTAGCAGATATGAGAATGGCGTCCGGGCGTTGTCTTTTTCTACAGAATAAAATAATAATATAAAATATTAATTAAATTTATAATGTAATTGGGAGGGTTAATAAAAGACAAATCAAAAGTTACAACGTAAAATGACATTACATGTCAAATAAAATGTTGCTTACTGGCAAATAGAAAATGTAACTGACAAGTCAAAGATAAGTCAGTTCCTTTCTTCAGATATTAAAAGTCAATTTCCTGACGTTTCTTGTATATTTTTTTATTTGTTACTACACTGTAAATAAGTAAATAAAGTTAGAATAAAATTAAAATTGATCTAATTTTGTTTCCTTCTAAATTAATTTTTAAAATTTAGAAGCCTTAAAAGGGACAATAATTGTTTATTTTTGTGAAGAATTTTTTTTAAACGAACATGCCAGAAGAAATCAAAATCCAAAATGGTTTTTAGTTTAGTGGCAGCAAAGTCTTTGGACAAGATGTGAACAAGATATGAACGAAAATATGAAGAATTAAAAAATTGACAAAAAATCAGTTCTTTAGGTGTACCTTCGATCGGAAAAATTTAGCCCCAATTTTGGAGATTGAAATAGCTTAAGGTCTTGTGGCTAAACATTTGTCTCACGATTAATTTTTTTATAAGACGCTTGCTATTAATTGTTAATTTGAATTAATCTACCATCTAATTTTAATAATTAACTAAAAACGTATGGATTGTTGATAACTATCAGTAAATCTTTAGAGTGTTCTCAAAATGGAATGACTGCTTTCTATTACATAACCCAAATAAAAAGCGACAAAAATCTAAACGCTGTCAAAATTAGAATGAAATAAATAAAAAAATTTTTTTTTGTTTTTTTACTTGTTATTTATGGGCGCAATCTATTTCAAATGAAATTTGTTTAAAATGAAATCAATTACTTTATTGTGTTTAATATTAAAAACACTTAAATGTGATTAAACAAAGATAATATTGCGGAAAAATGATAAAATTGTTGAACTACTTATTAAATTAATCACAAATAAAAGTTTGTAAATTTTCCAGGGCAGATTAGTGTGATTAATTAAATTCAACAATTACAGAATACTAGCGCAGTAAGTGCTAGTAGAATAAAATATAGTAAAACCTTCATTAAGCGGTCACTCATTGTTACATTTGTCCGTTTGATCAATTATTGTAGAATAGGAAGTTAATGTTATTTAGCCTGACTACTTTTTAATGGATTGTAGAGTCATAAAGAAAATTCAGGGTTTCTTGTTTTGTAAATCTAGTCGTCTAGAATTTTTTTTTTTAATTTCCAATCACCCTTAAGTGACGGATTAATAGGGTTGTCAACCGATTGGTAAATTTTTTTTTTTGAGTTTTATGTACTAGTCCGAATCTTTTTTCTCGCAAACTTTACATTATCTGGATTAATATGCAAATTTAGAATAGACATTCTCCTTTCGTTTTTCTTGTAAAAGAATTTCTTCTTTTATTCTAAAACAATAGTACCTGAATGTTCCGATACTTAGAAACAGAAGTTTGCAAACTTAAGCACTAGATGTTACGGTTCAAAATACTCGAACCCGAACGTAGGTCGCGAGAGTTGCACGTTGCGACAAAAATAAAATTTACAGCACAAATTTTTCTCATTGGTGGATCGATTTATTCTCAATATTAATCGAGACGACGGGCGGACATCTTGTGACATTCTTTTCCTATTGGGCGGTTGTCGGTGCTTCACGAAGCTAAAAATTACACGTAAAATATCAATGTGGCTTCAATAATTCCAAGTTAAATTAGTGTGGAAATGTAAATCCGACTGATTTTGCCCACGTGTCTTGATCTCATACTCTACTCGTATATTACTGTCTGGATAACTCCTGGGGGCGCTGGAACAAACAATTGGGAATTCTTCGCTAAAAAAACGTGCCAACTACCACTGTGTGGCTGACCTCAAAGCTGCCACGTCCGATTATACTCCACCATTTGAGGATCGCGCTATTTTAAAGGAAACGACCTGATTTCCGAGCTTTGTCGTCTCGTCCTCCTCAGAGAAATAATACCGATCTTCTAGTAGCTGTCAACTGCTGTCGTTAGCAAGAACCTTTCTTATCAGAACTACATGCATGAGTACACAGCTAAGTTTATTGTTTAAGGAACCTATTCATTCTTGGGTGCGTTTGGAGCTTACGTACATGTGACATTAAACGGTTTAAATCCCTAGTTTATAAGCAAATTGTTATTCAGGGTAGACTTTACCCGTCGACGTTCGGTTTTGTTTCCACTAGCTCTATCAGTGCTGTGGCACTTTCAATAAAGTGGGTGAAGCTAAAACAAAAGGTCTTTTGGGTTGGCGGAAGCTACGTACCGTATTAGTAGTCCAAGTTTAATCATAGTTTTTAAGTCACCGTGTGTAAGTTACGTGTGTTTTTATATTTACATGTCTTTTTGTCTCTCTGATTTGTGTTCGTTGTAGCGTAGTAGACCTTAAGTAAAACCTTTTCTTTCTCTTTCTGTTACCCAGCAGGTAGCGTCTCGTTACGCAGCAGTTTATTTCTTTCAGTTCCCTCAAGAACCTCTCCAACTCACCGACTAAGCCGGACACTGCTGTGTTAACTCTTACAAATACGGGATCTTCCAGAAATTAAATGCGCTATTTTGAGCCAAATATTATTGTTCTTTTTTTCTAGGTTGTATCGCTAGAGCCGTCACTTTCTTTTTTATTTTTATTATTTGTGAACTACAACCGTTACATAGATTTATTTAAATTTTTGCATTTTTCCTTCAACTTTTTTTTTGTAAAATTGATATTGGTGAAGATATTGTTACAACAATTATTGTCACGTGATTGTTATATCTCAGTAATTACTAATCGGATCAAAAAAAAATTTAAACAAAACTTATGTATAATTAAATTATAAACAACTTTTATTTAAAACAAAAATGGGTAAAATAAATATTTTTCTAAACATTTAGATCTGCAGAATTATAAATAAAAACCACGAAGAAACTTTCATAAAAATTGAATGGGTGGTTTTCTTGATATCTTTTTAGTATACAAACAGACGGCTCGTCGGCCGTTGGACAAAATTTTTTTTTGCGTTCTTATAACGTAGTAACGCTATTTTGTCGAAAAAAGTGAAAAAAAAGTTTACATAACTACATTAATTGAAGTCAATTTTGGACGACATAATTGAGAAACAAAACGTGTCACCACTAACACGAGTACAAAGCAAGATCCAATAAGAGATTTCCAGAACGATGCTTCTGATCGGGAAATAAATCTTTAAAAATGCTTAACCTACTTTATGCTAGGGTGTTTCTTTTTTTTCAAGAGCGAAGAATTTCTCAATTATTCGCGACTTTTAAAACAAAATGTGTAGAAAATATGGGCGCGATATTTTTAAAAATTTTGTTGTTATATGGGTGGTATAGACATGCAGTCACGAAGTATCTTTTGGAAATGCAATACGTGACATAATTTTTAATAGAAAACAAAAAACGGAAATCTTATTCTTATGACCTCCTTAATATAATTCTCATTTTACTTATCTTTGTCGGTTTGAATTAGTAGTTGTTCAAACATTTTTATTTCATAGGTTTCAAATTGTTTCTATTTTGTAATTTTTGAATTTTGAATAGATTATAATAACTCTGTTTAAAAGTAGTATAAATTGCGTTTTCTCGTGAGAGAAATAGCGAGTGATCAATCTCTCAATCTTTCTACTCGTAAACTTTTTACTCTGTAAACATTCTACGAATACCAGCTTATACGTTAGAATTAAGCCATTTAAGCATGCGAAATATTGTGGAATGCAAAATAAGCTATAAAATTTTGTCAACACCCAACTAATGATGGATTGCTAATTTTGTAAACGTGGCTAAATATTAGCAAAAAATTGTATTTTTAACTTCGTAATTTAATAAAATTGAAATAATTACTAAATTATTATCATTGCTTCAAATAAGTTATAAATAGTATTATTAACAGCAAATTAGTCAAAATGGCTTAATAATTTGTGTAAATTACTAATTTGAATAAAAAAAAAATCAAATAGCTATTTATCGTTGCTATTTAGCAATATCATTGGAAATATACATGATCTTATAGATATAAACACAGCTCTACATTTTATAGAAATTCAAAAAACATTGCAGGTTCTAATCAAATTAATAATAAGTTAATAATCAAATACTATATAAACGTCATGAAAATAACAATTTAGTCAATATAATTAAATTCTAATTAATAAAGCTATAAAGCCACCTATAATGCCAATTAGCATTGAAAACAGCTAAAAAAGCATTGTAACACTTTAGAAAATAGTAGACCTTAGTAAAGCATTTGACTGTGTGTCACACTACATACTAATAGAAAAACTTGAACACTATGGTATTCGAGGTATTGTGTTAGAATATTTTAAAAGCTACTTAAAAGATAGATGTTAGTATGTAAGTAATAAAAGTCGAGATAGTTTTAAAAAAGTGTTTAATAGAAGTGTGCCTTAACGCAAACGAACTCAAGCTGAATGTGGATAAAACAAGTTTTTTAGAATTTGGCTTTGGTCAAAGTATTACAAAATTAACCCTTAACCACGGACACTCATTATTATAACGCCAACACGGACGAGGAGTCCCCCAGACTCTGCTCTAAAAAACTCTTCAGAATGAAGGGCCAAAACGTTGATGAAGATGTTGAACGCATTAAAACAATTATTGATAGGTTTCTGAATGGTTTATTACAAAATATTCTTGCATTGGACAAAAAAGTAACTTTTTGATGCATGCTAAAACAATGTGTTTTTTTTCTCAAAATAATATGAAGAGAAGAGTCCATTTTACTGAATATTATTGAAAAACAAATATCAGACAAATCAACATTATATAAATTCGTTCTCTCAATGATAGAGGAAAAAATCGTGCAGAGCTTACAAAATTGTTAATTTTTTTGATTCTCATAACAGTTTATGCAAGATTTTTGTAAACATTGAAGACAAATTGGTTTGCAACACTTTTTACATACGTACTTAGTCTTTCTTCTTATTTTAGAAAGACTCATATAGCAGTACTTTTGAACCTCCAATAGTTCCTCTATTGGTGATGGATCAAGTGGAATGTCAAGGAAGCGACAAATTAGAGCCTTCAGCTCTCTCGTAATGAATGGAGATTGCAATCGTTTACGAACATGCTCTCCAATTAGTCTGCCAGCAAGTGTTTTCACAAAATTGAATCTTTTATAGAAACGAGTTATACATAATATATGAATGTAAGCTGCAAATGTCGACGATTTTATAAAAAATTGCCATTGGCCATCGGCGAGTGGGGCGACTGCATGTATATTTAGCACACTTTTTGTCCATCGAATCCAGTCCTCCTTTTGTACCGTTGTAGAAAGAGATGATTTCTGGTATGCCTTTGCTTTCATCTGTGGCTATCGTATGATGCATAAACAAAATTAGAATGACTGCCTTGTTCTTCTTTGGAATATGCAAAATGAGCGTCAATTTTTTAGTGAATAAATAAAGGGTTTCACTTACTTTGCGACCTTTAGTTGGCAAGAATTCCGGGGGAATTTTTCTTTTATTCTTTTTTAGGGTTCCGACACAAGTGATATTGTGTTTTAGTAACAGTTCTACTAGTTCCATAAATAAAAACCAGTTATCACAAGTAATATTTCTGTTTGAATTATATTAAGGCTGCGCTAGTCTTATCACAGTTTTAGTCGGTTTCCCCAGCTTCTTTTCCTCCTTAGTTAAACCATAACCGTCACTATTTTTTCCTTTATAAATATAAGCATTGAAGAAATAATTTGTCTTAGCATCTGTCAGAGCCATAATTTTTATGCTTGGATAGTATGAACATTTTGAAACTACATTGTCGCCGAAACCCTACCAACATTTCATTACGCATGCATGAAAACCAACTGTGTATGCTGTTTTACAATTATCTATGAAAAGATTAAAAAAATCTGTAAATGCTGCACCTACATCTGCTTTTTTTCTACTTTCTCTGGTTTCTGGATCATCGAATCGCAAAACAACAAGTAATATTGAAAAACGCTGGACAGACATGACTGTTCTGAAAATACCTCTCCATGTACCGTCCATGGCAAAAATGCTTAGCATACCTTCGTCATTCGACTTGAAAATGGAGGTATATAAGAGCAAACCAATGAATGTTCGTAATTCTCTAATTGTTAGGTCAAAAAGTTCTGATTTGTTTAGTCTCTTGTACCGTGATCTCATACTGTATAATTTTTTATTTGTCCACTTCACATTGAGGTTGTACATTTCTTCTGAAAATAGTTTATCAAAAATTCTAAATGATCCTCGCTATTATTTACAACTAAACGTGTTCGTGAAAGAATGACATGATTATGCATGGGAGTACAAACATTTTGAGTAGGTTCTACTCTGCTTTATTTGAATCTATTTTTTCCGAACCAAAAAGTTTATTTCTTCTTTCTTCGGTCATCAACAGTTACTTCCGCTGTTTCATCATTGTAGTATTTTCTTTCTTGCTTTTGTATTTTAACATTGGAATTTTCATCTGTAGATCCTGATTGAACTTTGCCTTTAGCATTGGACTCGAGATCATCGCTATCACTCAGTTCTTGTTCACTATGTATAACATTTTCAACTATTTCAATATCACTATTTTTTTCATTTTTTTATTGAACTACTTCAACACAGTTTTCTCAAAGTTTGCATCTAATACATTCACTCTTTGAGGTGACCTCGTACCCGCCATATCAACTAGGTCCATAACATTAACATGGACACGGAGTCTACCAAACTCCGACAGGTTTTTAATTTTCAGTACATAAATACTACGCAATTTTCACCCCGAAAGCTGTTAGAGCACTACAAACTGAGAAGGTACTGAAGGCCGCGTTGGGATACATTAGTGGGGATGGAAAAAATGGGGCATTTTATAGTTGACGGAGTCTGTTAGACTCACTGTCCGTGGTCAAGAGTTAAAATCAAAATTTCTAAGAGTAACGATATACTCATCATTGACTTGGGATGATCATATAGACATCTTAGAAAAAAAACTATCTAGCAGTATTTACGCCATAAGAAAAATTAGTAATTATGTCAACGAAATCACTTCCATAATTGCTTACCATTACTTATTTCACAGCCACATGACGTACTGTCTGTTAGCCTGGTGTAGCACATCCAAAGTCAATATCAATAGAATATTTAAACAACAAAAAAATCCATCTGCGCTATTGCTTAAATACATCATTTTGAAAGTTGCGTTGACTTCTTCCGTAAGTACTCAATTATGATTTTTACTTCCTGCATCATTTTTTACTCACTAATGCACGTAAAAACAAACATGCACTTAATTACTAACCTAGGATCTGTACATGTATATGATACTAGACGTTGAGGTGACTATCTCACAGATTGTGTGTAACTGGCAAAAACTTTGTAGGAATAAGACTTTTTAATAAACTCCCACTGTCTATTAAAAATTTAAATGTTTATTCGTTTAAAAAAACATAAAAGAAAATGTATTGAATAATTGTTACTACGACATAAATTTGTTTCAACCGTAGATGCATTCGGTGCAGTTGTCAATGTAATGTATCGTTTATAAATACCTTGTTGTAAATTTAATTTTATTAATATTTAATAGATATTTATATTTTATATTTTTATATTGTAATTATTTATCTACCAAAGAGATTTTGTAGTGACATGTATATCTCTAATTTATTGAAATGTGCAATGTAATTATAATAAATGATTTAAAAAAATGTCTATATAGTGAAACGTATTACCAATGTGTAATCAACGCCATGTTTAAACTGATCTTGTAGTACAAGTAATCCATTAAATTTAAGAATCAAAAAAATTAAAATAATAAGCTGTTTGTATTTATGAACACCTACAAAACTTGTTAATTATTACTGTTTTTGTTTTTTTTATTAATTTACTATAAAATTAATAGGATATAAAAATATTTAAAAAAATTAATATTTTTGAAAATAATTAAATTAACAAATTAAAAAATCTATCAGGTAACTTGAGCAACTTATTGTGAAATCTTTTGTATATACTGATCCAGAATTTAAATTAATTTAGCATTTGATCACATCAATACGATATTGTTTACTAGTATAACACACACGTCAGTATTTCGTCACACAAAAATAAATTATTAAAATTTTATTGCTCAAAAAATGGAATACATCAAAATGTTCTACGATACGTTGTTTCTTATAGAAAACTATATTATACTTATCGATTTGTTTCCTTTTATTTATAGCGAAATATAAAAAAAGCGTACTTTTGTCGTTGTATCGTAGCTTCACTTAGTTGATTGTCAAAAGTAAAAAAGATAAAAGCTTTCTTTATGACATCTTTAGACGCGGAATGGTCGATAGTATTACAATTCTGCTAGCTTCTCTGTTAACCATTTAATATTGCATTACTCATATTTTAGAAGTTGCATACTAAATTAGTTTTCAGTAATTGGTGTGTTTATCATTTCAAATTGCAAACCAACGCTGAAATTGAAATTTAAACATAAGTATAATTAAAGCTTAATTAATTGTTACGAATGGCGTTTGTAAGACAATTATATAAACAAATTGATTTACGAATAAATTATTTAGGTAATTATTATTGTAAATATCAATTAATATATTTATATTGAAATTCATCATCAGATTTTGCAAGAAATTCTAGAATTTTAAATGAATTTGTGTAGTAACTAATATTGAAAATATCAGTCATATCATTTTGAAGCATTTAAAAAGCATGTAACGAACCGTAATAATATGTTTTACCAATAAATTTGTATAGAAATTTTTTACGATAATATTTTGCATACAGTGAAATTCATGTTGAACAAAGATGGGTATAGTAGAGGTCATGTTTATTGATCAGAGAGCAGCGAACCACAACTACCTGTCGAGCTTTACCCGTTTCTCACAATATTACAATGAGAAGATATTTTAATATTTTTTTTTATTCTTGTGCAGGTAATTTTATATTGTTTGCAAACATTTATAAGCTGTGGATTATTACATGAAGGAATACAAACAGAAATTACATTTATTTCACGTAAATAAACTCGGTAGTAACAGGACAAAGTGCTTTTGTTTATATTTTCTTTTGTAAATTGTTTTGTATAAGATATGAAAAATGTTAAACCATTAAAAAGTAATGGAAAACATTTTGTTTATTATCCGTATTCCTGTTTCTGTGTCAGTTTCTTATCTAGATGCAGAAATACATTATACATACATGTTTTCGTAAATTTAACGTAACAGAAAACGTAATAAAAACTTAATTGCATGCCACACAGCGCAATACTAAAACAGTAATAATTATAATCTATTTTCAATTGCAAAATAATTAGATTCTCAAATTCGTCCCAGAATATTCTCGCTCTTGTTATCGAATAAGCACTACGGTCATCTCGTAGAAGTCCACTATGGATTTTCGATTTTCAGAAAAATCAAAAATAAAATAAAATGAAAAGAATAAAATGGTCTGAGACCAATGCCTAAAATATCATTTTAAGCTACCAAACGATCGAAATTTTGATAACTGACCCGGCTCAAGTAATTCTGACTCCTTAGGCATTATTTGAAAAAATAAATGCTCATTATGGGGGTTTTCCTTACAGTTACTTATTTTCTTTTATATCGACCACAAAAGGAAACAATAAAAAAAGATTTAAAACATCTTACAATCCTAACATTGAAAAATTGTACCTGATGCATCAATAAACTAAGATTTAACTATTTTAATCCACTTATTGTTAACTACATATTTGAATATCCTTCAAAGAACACTTGTCAGCATAAAACTGTCATTGCTTTGTACGGGTACCTGCTTTGTACAGGTTGGTCTTAGCCAATGTTAAAAACGGTAAAAGGTTTTTACAAAGTAAGATATAAAACGAGAATAACTTAAAACCACGTTTTTACTAGACAAAAATAAAAAAGACTTTATTTAATACATTTATTTTAATGTTTGCCCGTAGCGCTTTCAAATTTTAGCGCCTATGCAATTATTCATATTGCCCATCTCTAACGCCGGACTACGTTGATTTGTTCGTTTATTATTTTTGTAGAAAAAAAGGGGTGTTATGTGTGTTATAAATATTTTTACTTTTTTTAAACTTAGTTTTGGATAGACAATTAAAATACCATAATACATCTTAATCAATAGATTAAGAGTAGTATTTGTTTTCGTTTTTTGTATTGTATTTCCGTTTTTTTATGTTTGTATTATTTTTTAATTTTCGTAAATGAGACTAAATTCTCTATAAGATAATACAATTTTCAAATTCTGCACTCGTATAATAGCAGCGATATTCAACTTTTTTTTCAAATAATATAATATATTTTTTTAATATTTCGGATAGTACTTTTATTCTCTTTACAACCATATAAAAAACCTGGGTCTTACATAAAAATTTTGTTTTAGAAAAATACGATTAATAGTTGAGGCTGAGTTAGTTATGGAAATAACTGATTTTGTCATTTTTATCCAAGAGCCTATAAAAACAATGCATAGAGTTAGTTGTCAAACTGATTTTCCTAATTTTTTAGTGTTCCGTTTATCATAATAAATATGAATTATACCAATTCCGAAAAGTGCCACATGATGCTAATGTGATTATTATTATTATTATGTTATAATAGAAAATTGTATTTACTTACCTTATAGAGAATTTAATCTCATTTACAAATATTAAAAAAATAATAAAAAATATAAAACAACGAAAATACAAGCTTGGAGAGTGATCTCTGGGGTACCCTGTATATGCATGCAAGAATTACCGTATATAAAAATCATACGATTTTTGAATAACAATTTCACTTAGAATCATAATTCAGTAAAATGTACGTTGGTAATAATTTTACCAAATGATTAATTAATTTTTTCATAAAAATAGATAAAAATAGTTTAAATCTTTTCACTCACCTACATGAAAAATGCCAACTAGAATCATTGTATTGATTTTTTTAAATATTTTAAGATTTTTTACCTTGAAATATTTTAAACTTTGAAGGTACTGAACAATTTTGATATGCAGGTATAATACCAATCCCGTCTGAATATATATTTCACTTTGCATCTTAAATTTTAATCTGTTTATGATCCATTGTTAGTAAAAATGTAAAAATATGGAAAACTTATCAATGATAATAATTAATTATATTTTCTTTGTTGTGTTGTTCTGTTTTATTAAACCGTCATTAGGTAGTTTATCTTAGGACAAAATAAAACTTCAGAACGGCATTACATGTCTCCAAAGTTGTACAGTATATTTTTTGTACAACTCATTAAAAATGTATTTTTGCAATTGCAAAAAAATAATTGTTTTTACGCGCTAACGCCGTCAGGGTAGAGATTAAATTATTTTTAAACATTTTAAAACTAATGGACCAGGATTTACATTGAAACGGCTTAAGTAGATAAATTCGAAAAGGTCTTAATAAACTTAATTTAAAGTTAAGATAGAATCAAATAAAAATAACTGTTTTATTTAATATAAGAAAGTTATTGGTTACTTTCGGTACTACAGAAATTGCGACACATTTGTTTTAATTAAAACTTTATATTTTATTAGGCTTGTGTATAAAAGTTTATGACAAAATTATTATTGAAGATTAACAAATAATGTAAATTTTTTTAGCCTCCTGAAGCACATTTTTCAGTTGTTCATACTTTTGTTGAAACTTGTTTTTAAACACAGTACGGCTACTATGCGGTAAAGTAGCGGCTGATTTATTTGCTATTTAGGAAGGTTTTAAAAATAAACTAAGTATAAAATCCGATAAATTGATTTTAAAAATGTATTTTACACATATAGAATAAGGGGGGCGTTTTATTTTTTTATTGATGATGATATTGATGGCTCCATCAATACGTCAGTAAACAAATGAACTGATACTAATTAGGTAGACTATGTCAAAGTGGTTAAACAGGCAGGCGCAGGCCTACTTAAAATCAGTAGAAAAATAGTTTAAAAAATCGATTTTATATATATTTGTTGTGGAGACTATATATTTTTTCATTAATTTACCCGGTATATGCATTCTATATTAATTTATTCGGTGGAATGCAAAGGTATTTTTGTTTTTTAAGGCAACGCGCAAAAAAACTTGTGTATGTAACCCCCAACAGCTTTGTATTGTTTCATTTTTACGGTAAAGATTATGCACCGTTTGTGTATTAATTATATTAATTTGACGGCCTAAAAGTAATTTTGGTAAACATATTTTGTTTGTAACTCTTCAAGTAATAGTGTTTATTTTTATTTAGATTTTTTCTTTCACCGTTCGTCTTTTCTTTCTTCCTGCGTATTCTCGAATTAATCTATCTGCCTTTTTTGTTCGCCGATGTGGAATTGCCGTTTGTGGTTTTCTTTCTCACTGCCCTCTGACGCACAATTGCGTATTTCTCATGCAAGTTTCTGGAGATACAAAAATGGATAAATAATCAAAAAACCGTTTCTAAATATTTGTATTTGCATGAAGTCAAAACGTTGAAATTCCAAAACAACTTTTTAAATTGCTCAAATTTTTAAATAAGGTGAATGCACATAACTTTTTTTTTAAATTAATTATTATTTAAAATATAATTAATACCTATCTCTAAGAAACTGGATTTAATTTCAAATCAATTAATGTTTAAAATATTTAGTTATTTTCATATTCATATTTTTATGTAAACCCTTAACTTTAATTTCATTATGTAATAAATTTTGTTTTATATTTGTGTGTGTTTCAAAATATTTTCTTTAGTTTGGCATCTATCTGACTAAAGAAATTAGTGGAAAAAAATAGTATTGCATAATCAGGCTTTTAAAAATAATCAACATTGCATCGTATATTGTTTTTATCCTGTAGAAAATCACTTTTTTGTTATCAAATTTTGTTACTTATCTGGACTTGATACCTTATCTTTAAGAGTAACGTTTGATAAACAGACCTTAAAAACAGTATCCGTATATCGAAAAACTTTTAAGATTTTAAATTTTCATTTTTTTATGTTAAATATAAAAATTTGTATTAATAAACTAAATTGAAACTAGAATTATCTTGTTAAAAACATGACTAGAAACTTTAACTGGACTTCGTCAAAAAGATAATATAATTTTTTTAAATTTGACACGTTAAATAATATTTTTTTGAAATCAATGTAGGTGTCAAAGAAATCCATTCTTTGATTTTAACAGCAGTTTTTCATAAGCGAATGTTACGATAGTAACTGTGATATTTGATTGAAGTTTTGATTTAATTTTTATACTTTTTTCTACAAACGTCAAAAAATGACAAGGTTCGCGCATTGACAACAATATGCGAAGTGACACTTTTTTTCATTTCCCTTCGTTACCATGACACCGTGCCCGAAGTAGTGTGCGAAATACTTACTTCGCACTGCATGTAAACTATATTGGATATTTATATTTTAACATTTATGTTCCTCAATCAAGCAAAAATCCAAGAAATTATTTATTTATTAATGTATAACAATAATTAAGGCTTTCAAATTGTGAGAAAATTTTACACTACCTAATTTTATTTATTATTTACAATGTTAACATTAATGGTGCAGCCAGTGCACAAACCAATATTTATTCCTAAACCAGATAACTCAGATTCAGCTTGTGATATCGTAGTTTTGGGAGTTGGAAGACTATCTATTTTTGACTAGCAAACAGCTGCCGTAGAGGTGACAGCACTTGATCCTGAAATTTCACAGTCTAAAATTTTATTTGATATTTGAATTTTATTATTGATAGAATCTTCCACGTATCCCTTGGCCACAGTTGAAGATTTCCATCCTCCATGTCGCTTCAAAACCGATATATGTGCCCCCGTATTAGCAAGGAGTGTGGCTGATGTTCTCCGAAAACAATGGTCAGTGTAGGCATCAGGATTTGATAATTTTAGGTGTTTTGCTATTAAGCTAGGCATTTTTCCAATACTATTTATTCCAACAAATTGGTTAAAACATCTCTTATTTTGATACTTCAAAAACAATCGGCGACTAGTAGCATAACTTGGACAAAGAGCCGCATATTTTCGGTAAATGTCAGTATAATCTAAATTTGAAACTGTAAAAATTCGTTGTATATTCGTTTTTGTATCGGGTACTTTAACAATCAAAATGGAATTTTTATCTTCTATGTCATCGACCGTCATTTTAGTGAGTACCTCACGGCGGCAAGCACCCGAAATACCAAGTATTAAAACCACCTAAAAGGAAATCGGTAATTTAAAAAACACGTTAAACAACCATCAAAAATCTACCTTAACGAACAAATAAGTTTCATGATCTGCCTCTCTCATGAATTGATCAACTTCCTCTCGAGTCAATACATTAGTTTTCTTAGGATGGTTTCCAACTGACAATTTTTTCAAATATGGAACCAACTTGGTAAATTTCTTAAAATTCACGTTTTCTTTAACATTGAGTGTTGCTTTCAACATAGAATATATTGCCCATAACGTGGAAGACTTCAGCTTCTTAGACTTCTCTGCAAAATATGCCAACAGCACATTTATGGATATTTTTCTGGCTTAATTTGCTTCACACCACTCTTTAAATTGCTGATATGCATTTTCATACTGGCGCCTTGATTTCTCCGGTAAAAGATTTGAAATTACTGAATTGGCCGCATCTATGAAGTTAGGTGGGGTACTGCTTAGTTCATCGTCGCTCGAAATTCCCATTATTTTACAGTTATAAATATCACGCACGAAATTGACGCGAATAAAAAGTCACTCCAAAATAATTATCAAGAACTGTCACTTTGACATAATTGTCAACAAATTCCATTTTTTTTATTTCCATAGTTACAATAATTACTTGATTTGGAAAAACAGTTCAAGCCAGTTCAATACTATTTTTCATATTAAGTTAAGCATATTACTTATTTTAGAACAATATTTTTGACGGTTGTAAAAAAACATTTATTTGCATCTCATTTCGCGAACTAGATACAAAAATAACTATTTTTAAAACTAAAAAAAAAAATTGTATGTAGCATGTAAGAAAACGTAATTTTTTATAACGCTTTGCAAATATCTATTTGTTGCAAAAAATCATGCGGTTCGTCATTATTACGTAAATAAATTTGATAAAGTAATGTGAAACAAACTTAAAAGTTTTATGACAAATAAATTGGACGTGACACCTAATAATAATTTTGTAAATTCAAATATCAAACTAAAAGGTTTCTGCATTAAAATTAATACGTTTTGTTATATTTTACATCTTTCGTACAGTTCCTCGAGGAACGATGGTCCATTTCACCACAGACCTTGACTTGCAAGTATTAAAGGGAGACTCTACGCGAAGCCATATCTGCGGAATTCAATCTGGACGAAACGTGTCTCCATTCAAAATTTCAAGAAGTTCTTAAACATTGGAGACACTGTTTGAACCAAATTGATTTAATTTATGAGGGTCCATTTTAAGCCAACCAAGTACTATAGAAGAGTCTGTCTAAGATACAATTTCAAATTTAGAAGAGACTTGAAATATTAATCAAGACAATAATTGAGCACTAAACAAAGTGTTGTGAGAAGCGACTCTGCTTTTAGCACAAAGAGACGAACACTTGATGAATGATTAGAATCAGTTATTCTAACATAAATTTAAGCAGAGTATGCAAATTTACTAGCATCGCAAAAGCTATGTAATTGAAATACAGCTGGGTTAAATGACAAACATGATAAGTCGTTTGATGAAAACTGGTTAAGGCTTAAAATGTGACGTGGTATGGTTAAAGAATTTAAAGCCGACAATCGATTATTTATGTTTAGCCAATTTTCCTTTATTTTGTTTAACACTGCATCGTTTTAAGAACATTTATCTAACCGCAGCTCTTAAAGAAGTATCTTGAAGGTAATGGTAACAGGGTTGAGAAAGCCCAAAGGATCAAATATGTTTCAAATCTCTGAGATAATCTGTCGCTTGATAATGGTTAGATTACAAATTGAGAAAGAACTTATTGAAATTTTAAAACTGTTCGAATTGAAGTCCCATGGTAAACCTAATTATTTTGTTTTTTATAGAAGAGTTAAAATCGTAGATGACAATTAAACCTTAGATAATAAATAATAAGTTCTTAACTTTTGTCTCATGGGGGACAAAACGCCATAAAATCGTATGAAAGTGGCGTTGCAAGTAGTCGACCTTATTTGTCTATACATAAATTTAATGTTCAAAACAAGAACGATAGGGTGTTTACGAAATTGAAGAGGGATGGAAAACATGTCCTGCTGTATAACTGGACCAACTATTAACACATCATTGAGACAAACAGAAAACATAAAAAACTGCACCAAAAAACTTTACTCTGACACGTGTTTCAATAGCTAAGCTATCATCATCAGCAATACCGATACTGTGTTAAAGTTCAGCAAGCAAGGTTACAATAGTAGAGGAAAAGAGATAAAACTGACATTATACGGACCAGAAAGAATCCAACCAAGCTCAGTATTGTAATGCTTGCAGTTTACAAATAATAAGAAATAAAATTAAGTGACGGCTCTGGCGATCCAACCTAGAAAAGAAAGAACACAATAAGATAGGTCTCGAAGTAGCGCACCAAATGCGTGGAAGATCCCGTATTTATAAGCGTTAGCACAGCAGTGTCCGGCTTTGTCGGTGAGATGAGGAGGTCCTTGAGAGAATTAAAAGAATTAACTGCTGGGTAACGGAGAGAAATAAAATCGATCAACTGGAATTCACTAGGTTTTACTTAAAATCTAACACGCTACAACGAACACAAATCAAAAAAAGACAAAAGACATATAAATATAGCACATACAATTTAAAATATTTGAAGAATCTAAGAGAAATGAGAGAGTCTGTTGCATGAAACTTGCGTGCATTATCAATAACCAATTAGTTATAGTTTGCGTTCACATATGTCGCAATTCAGTTAAGTTTTTGTATATTAACCCTAAAATAAAAGTAGCGTACCAATTTAAGATTTGTGATTAAGAAAACTCGACGTACACATGTCACGTACACGCGGTGACTTAAAAACTAATAGTACACTCGTTCTAATACGGAATGTAGCTCCCCGCTAATCCAAAAAGCCTTTTGTTTTAGCTTACCTCACAATAATGACAGCGCCCTAACTCTGAGGAAGTTAGTGCCAACAACAACGAGTGTGGGTAGATAAAGACTACCCCAAATAACAATTCGCTTAAACGCTAAAGATACAACCGCTTGATGTTGCGTGTACTTAAGTTTTGAACGCATGCAAAATGAATTGGTTCCTTAAAACGATAACTTAGCTGTATACTGATGCATGTAGTTCTGATAAGGAAGGTCCTTGCTAACTACAGCCAGTTGTCGCTACTCGAAGATCAGTAAAATTTCTCTGAGAAAAAGCAGACGACACAGCTCTAAGAGCAGATTGTAATAGCAGGCGCGCCACGTGTTTGACCCCCAACCGCTAAAGTATGATTGGCCGTGTAGCTTTGAGGTCGACGACAGCGTGATTGTAAGCACGTTTTGTGTAACAAAGGATTCCCAATTACTCGTTCCAGCGCGCTCAAAAAATATCCAGACAGTCAAATATGAGTAGAACATGAGGCCCAGATACGTGCTCAAGCATACGTTGTAATTAGCAATTAATACAACTATTAAACTAATCAATGAAATAGCAAAAAAACCACTTACGGCGTAAATCAGTTGGATTTATATTTCCGAACTCATTTATCGTGCAATTATTAAAGCTACGTTGAAATTTCACATGTAAATTTTAGCTTGGTGAAACACCGCCAATCGCCCACAAGGAAATGAAAATGTCGACCCGTCGTTTCGATTAAAACTCTAAAAAATATTAATCCACCAATAGGAGAATTTATTGTATGCGCGGTAAATTTGATTCTGGTCGCAACGCGCCACTCGAATATTTTGGACCGTAACAGTATTTTGTAGCATCGGAATATTGTAACCTAACAGTTGCCTGACTTCTAACATCAATGAAAAAAAATTCTTTCTACAAGCGGTTTATCTTAGATATAGTGTAAAAGGAAGGATAGGCTAACCTAATATTTGCTGGTAGCGCTATGTGTTGTAAATTAACTTTAAGCAAATGTGAGTAAATATTAAACAATTTATCTTTTCTTTGTAGTTGTGCTCACGAAGGAACGAATGTATAAATCACAAACAGCGTTAATAGAAGAGTCTTGATTACCAATCCTTTAGAGCGGCAATTTTGTTAGGCAAGATTTGGTGACAATATTAACCGTGTTGTTTAAACCTAACAGCTCTTTGATTATACAGCGATTTTTGAAACTTCCAGAAACTTTGACTAGAGCAGTAGGCACTAAATCTTCTGTCCTGTTTGCAGAAGATACTAGAAAATTAACGGTTTGATTTGTTAAAAGTTCACTTTGGGAGTTGTTTGATCATTAGTGAGTTGTGTGATATGTAGGTAGAAGACTATGATGCTTGATTTTACAATAACGACAAGTAGATATAGAACGACAATCACTAACAAAATGTTTTTTACGTAAGCAGTTTACGCAACTTAAGGAATTTAATTTTTTCAATTCTATCATATATTGATAGATTTTTAAATGTGTCGCATTGAAAAAAAATGGTCTTCTGCACCAAGACGGTACAGACCTTATCAAAGAACGAGATAACCAGCCATGTAATATATCAAATAAATGTTATATATAAGTTTTACTTGATACATTACATGACTATCTCGAAATAGACGTTGCTTGATAATCTTCCACCGCATAAATTCTGCGAATTAACATTTTGAATAAAAATTTTACTTTTAAGAACCTTCAAATTGTTTTCATTTAAAATTAAGTAACGTTGCATATATTTTTTATTATTACTATTACTGTAATTATTTTAGCTTCAATCAACTAATACTATTTGTGCTACCGGGTGTAGATTAATTAAAGCAAGTTGAGGAACGGGTAAATTAATGTACTATTTGAACGTTTAGAAATATTGATAATTTTATTAAAACAACAAAACAAAGAAGATCTAATTAGTTTGAAGAAATTAATACCTAAGTCAATGTATTTAAATAAAATGAAAATTTATATAATTAAAACAGAAAACTTAAATAAAATTTTAAATGTACATATAACAATGAAATCAATACTTGGCGAAAGCCCGTTCTTTAATTTACTACAGTTAGCCTTTATTCACATTTTTATTCAGTCAATATTTTAATTCAAGCTCTTTACATAATATTTATTTTAAAAATAAAACAAATTTTATACATACAAGGCAAAAGAAATTTTTTAATTTAATTCATAACGTGTAACCCAACTATATACCTTTAGTACGAATTTGATGTGAACTACAAAGCGACGAATAGAGATGTATTCCAATAATCTTTCTGTAACTACTTCTTCATAGTATTCTTTTAATTCTATTATTATAGTAAAAAAAATACGTAAGCTTAATTTCAAATTAATTATTTTATAAACAAAACAAATGGAAACCTTACACTTTTTCGAACTTATCTTGACACATAATTTTTCACTAGCTGATTTTATTTTCTGGGAACGTAATGCACGGTACCAGGCCAAGTAAAATAATTAGAATTAACGTTTGTTTTACAAAAATGTATACCTAAATGATTTTCATGATTGATCTAATTTTGAATCTAAAATTTTATGACATAAAATAAACCTCCGGAGAATATTTATTGTTTTATTAAGAATTTAGGATAAAACTTAAGCTTATGAAAACCGAACTACGACTTAAAAGTTATAAATTTTTTCAACTCTTCTTATTTCATTCCAGTCAAGCTTTTTACAGTTTAAAATACAAGTTTTAAGTTTAGAAAGTTTAGAAACCCCAAAGTATGGGAAAAGACTATTAAGGTTTTGTAACGGAAACAATACCCGAGCTTTACAAAAACTTTTACAAAGAAGCACGATGCTTACGGGTTTCGATATATTCTGTAAAATAAATTTAAAAAAAAACAAACTTTTTATAATTAAAATAATGATGTTTTTATTATTCGCAGACAAAACAAAGTTTCGCTTGATTTATTAATTCTTACTTTGCAACTTGTGCAGTCTTACTCTCTTGCTAACGGAAGGAATTTGTCTTGAAGCACAAGGTAAGACAGGAAAGTTATTGTTTAGGTGCTTTGTGATTTAGTAACGTGGAGAATTTAATTTTTCAAGATACCAGTTTTGTTGATGATGTATGTTGTTGTTTTCAGAGATTGTAAAATATATAGTGTACGTTGTATTACAATGAAAAATGGTGTATTAGGTTAATGTAACTAATAATAATTGGGCAATTTTAATCAAGTGACGTTTTGGGTGCTGTTTAAGCATTTACTGTACATAATTAATATTTATTTTGGGGTTTTCTACAAATTTAAATATCCTCAAGAGAATCAAATTTATGTTTTTTTTATGTATTAATTAACTACGTTATTAAGATTTCCCCAAGCAGTACACAATATTATGTAACTTTTAGTAAATAATATTTATCAAACATTTAAATCAAAAAATATTTCAAGCAAATATTTATGAAATATAAAAAATATTTAAAGTAAATGATAATATCATATTTTAAATAAATATAATTAAAATATTTAAATTAAGTTCTTTAATAATATTTTAAAATGATATTTATGCATTATTTGTGAATCAAATTGTGAATTCAAAAATTCTTAAAACATATGCCTTTATTATACTTTTGAAATATTTGTAAATAATATTAGATCAAGTAACAAAAAAAGTAAAAATATTTTCTAAATTATTTTATGTTTTCTTCTTCATGTTGACAAAAAAACATTTTTATTACGTAAGTAATATAAACAATATTGACTACATAATAAAAATACACTAAATACACCTAGAAACTACAAAATAAAACATTAATTTATGGTCATAATTCAGTCATAATAGAAACCAAATTAACATTCTTTTAAAATTCAATTGTATAAACAATAATGAGTATGGTAGATATTTATACATCAACTAGGTGAGAGCCAGCCGCTAGCTGCTAGAGAAAGTAATCATTATATAGAATTTAAAATTTAAAAAAATACAAACATATTTGATAGCGATAAACCAATATGACAAAACGGAAAAACTAAAAATAACTGCCAAAACTAACCGACCGGGTGCCTCTTTTTCTGGCATCCTCATGAACTGATTTACCGGCTTCCAATGGCGTAACATATATCACACTCCTCCGCTCTAAATCGGAATAAAGTTGTTTCGATACGCAGGCGGACCTCTTCTTCCTCCCGTAGATTGTGCCTCATTTGCTTGTCAGTGACATATCTTTGTTTCAGCTGGTCGACGTGTCGGCAAATAATCTTACCATTGTCGGTTTTTAATTTGTAAGAAATTGGTCCAGTTTGTTGAATAATCTTCGCAGTCACCCACTTAGAACCGCGACCTTAGTTTCTTGCATAAACGTTATCGGCGGTGTTTAATTCTCTAATTGCAGTATGGGGGGAAGATGCTACATGTTCCTGCTTTCTCTGAACTTTGGCATGAAAGTCTGGATTCAATCGGTCTAGACGCGTTTTTAGCTTCCTGCTCATGCGTAATTTGCATGGAGCGACTTCCGTGGTCGTGTTTGGAGTAATATGTTGGTGTAACAAGAACCGAGCCGACCGATCAATCTCCTTCTGTAAGTTTGGCTAATGCTTCCTTAGCCGTTTGTATCATCCACTTGATGACGGGTGAAATGGCACAAACTTATCATGGCGAATTAAATTCTTTTTTAAATTCATCTGATGTAAATGAAATACCGTTGTCGGATACAATTACATTTGGCAGTTGGTGTGTTGCACTCACGTAGTACGGCTATGGTGCTTTAGAACTCGTTGACGGCACTGGTTGCACTTCAAGCCGCTTTGAGTTTCAGTCAATCACCGCCATGAAAAGGATTAACGTGATCTATGTGTAATCTTATTCACGGTTGTTTCGTTCACTCTCACGGGTGAATTGGCGCTTTGTTAGGAAAGTGATCTAATTCTTGGCATGTTTGACATGTCTTAATAGTATTTTCAATTTAGGCGTCAAGACCAGACTACTTAACATGACTTCGTGCCTCAGCTTTCATCTTGACCATCCCCGTGTGTGTTCAATGCAGCGTTTGCAGAACTCTATTTCTTCCCCCTCTGAGATAACGACCCTCGCTCTTCTAAAGACGCAGTTATTATACTATACCAAAATTCGTTTCTTACTTTCCAAAATGACTGAATATTTTTTGGAATATCTTCATTACACGTTGGTTATTCTTTTAAAATCAAGGTTAATACTCGTGCTAGATTTGCAACTTTTGAGAATTACGCTCTGCTTTTCTTTTAAGGGAAGGCGACTCAGTGCATCTGCGTTCAAAATGATTGGGCCTTGTTTGTAAACCAACGTGTAATTGTACGCACTAAGTATTAGGTCCCAAAGCAGTACCCGAGGAGGCACGATCTCCGGAGTCTTGTTATTACCGAATAACCCTAACAACAGTTTATGGTCAGTTTCTATAGTCAATTTTAGGCCGTACAACTAGTCATGAAACCACCATAGCTAAAGCCTGTTTGTCGGTCTAAAAATAATTCTGCTTCAATTTTGAAAGGTTTTGGAATGGAAAGCAATGGGCGCTAATACCCCGCTTTTTTCCTTGTGGTTTAATACAGCCCTCATCCCGTAAGTTTGTAGAGGATACAGTATTTATAGTGGTTAGATCAGCAGCGTCCGGTTTTGTCGGAAAGTCGCGTAAATTTCTAAAGAACTATAAGAAAGTAAACTGCTGTCTAACTGGATAAAGAAAATCTTAAATCTTATACGCCAAATTGAACACAAACCAGAGAGAAACACAGACAATTTAACACAATAAACAAATCTTAAAATACTAGACGAATGTGACAGAAATAGAGAGACTGTCGCATATAGTTACGCGCGTTAGCAGTAGCCTCGCTGAACACAATTAATGTGTTGAATTTTAGGTAAGGCTACTAGTAAAGGCTCTGCGTACACATATCACTTACACACGGCGATTTAAACCAAACTTAAACTAGGGTTAAAGGGTAAGTACCTCTCGCAAACCCAAACAGGCTTTTGTATTTGCGACAACTGCTCTAAATAAAGCGCCCCAGCCCGTATTGAACTAATTAAAACAAACGTTCGGTCGAGGAGTGTACACCGAATAAAAATTTACTTATATATTAGAGATCAAGCCGTTCTATGTCATATGTGCTAAGCTTCATACGCATTATTACTTAGCTGTAATCGATAGAATATAGTTCCGAAAATGAAGGTGTTCTGCTAGCGACAGTATCGACAGATTAGGAAGTTAGATAGTCCCAGAATTCCTCTTAGGGAAGATGTGCGGAGAAGAACAGAAGGCGATTGACTTCCTCAATAAAGTTATGCAGCATAACCAACCCCTGTAGACGTAGTATCCACCGGTTATCTGCAGCTTAATTAATGCAAAACCGTGGTGTTGTCTTTAATTAATACGGAAGGTTTTTAATCAGCCACTCCAGCACTCTCAAGAGTTATCTAAATATAATACACAACGAGAACATAAGGTCAAACGCAACGTGCTAAAAGCATACGTAGCAATTAGAGTTAATACAAATAGGAAAGAAAAGAAAACAAAATGTACTCACGGTGAATTCAACCGGACTAAATTTAAGCACCAATTTGAATTGGAAATCTTGTAACCCACATTAAAAAATTTTTGTGGAAATTTCACTTCAAGAGGTACGCTAAAAACACCCGCGTGTACAAAACAAAAAAAGTCCGCTGTACGTCTAGAAAATCCAGTCGAAATTAATTTTCCACCAATAGAAAATTAGCAAAATAAGCGCAAATACGACTTTCGTGGCAACATACTACTCTCGACACAAATTTTAAGACAGCTCACAACATACGTCTTACATTCGGAAAATAAAACCGCAACATTCATTTCTAATGTCTCGTCGATACGGTGTCTAAAGAACAAAGCTCATTGTGCAAGAAATGCTTTTGTTTCCTTTTAAACGAAGTCTATTCTTCTTAACTCTGGTAAGTATTTTGCGTAGCTTTGATGATAACTCAGTTTCAGAACTAGCTACAACCAAGACGTCTATATGTAGTGACGACTTGAGCCATTGCTGATTTCTCATTGACAGTCAATTGTTGATACGCTTGAGACATGTCAACCATAACAAACACCTTGCCTTCGGCAAGTGTGGCTAACATCTGTTCTGTTGATAGTACTAGGTATGAGGCTTCAGCAAGACTTTTGTTAATTATATATTTATAATCTTCGCATATACGAATGCTGCCATCAACTTCATTACTGGTACGATAGGTGTTGCCCATGTTGTCATTTTAAGTACACCTCATCAATAATGATTAAAAATCAGTTCTTTAAGGATTCTTTGCTAGCTCCAGTAAACTTAAGTTGTTATTTTTTCTTTTTTGGTTTAACTTTTTCTTTCCTGCAAGAAACTCCTTATAAACGTTGTTATAAAGCTACAATTTTAGAATCTTTTTTTCCTGCTTTTCAGAAAAAAATATAATTATTTTGTACTTTTTGAGTTCCGTCAGGTATAGTTTGATAAGATTATAAAAATACAACTTGTAAATTCTGAGTAAGCAATCTAGTTGGAGAAGGATTAATTTAAAAATTTGTTGATAACGACTTAGGTAAATTAAGATAGTTTGTAGATAAATTGATGCAAAATTCTATGCAGACGGTGGTAAATGTTGACAACGGTTTAGCAAAAATGATTCCAAATTAGTAAACACGTGAGTTAAAAACTCGCAAAAACGTAGAGATTGAGAAGTAGGCAATACGTAACTAAAAAGGGTCTTATTCCAATTGTAGTAGTTAGTTAGTATAAAGCTTACTTAAGTTTCCTAAGGTTACTACGTCCGTTAAGAATTACAAACACTGATTTTTTTTGGTTTGTCGAATTCTCTTAGCAAATTTTATCATTCAAATGACAAATTTATTTTTATCATTAGACTGACTCTCTTTTCTTCTTTCTGGGAGCTTATTTTGACACCATTGATAAGATTTAGTTGATGATTTTTTAATCTTACAGCTCTTTCTAAGACTGTAGACTCGGAAGATTAGATGAACATATCTTATTTTTTAAAATATTTTCTGCTTTGGTGGTTTACTTAGTGGATCATAGTGGTATTCGTCAAACAATTTTAGAGGATTCTGCTAGTTGTGTCATTTTGATTTGTAGAACCTCAAAATTGTTAGTGCTCAGGATAATGTCCAGCAAATTGTTTAGTTGTTTACGGATGATTTCTATTTTTTTTTCTTCCTAGGCCACCATGCGTTACACCTCCGTGGATTGAAATAATTTACTGCTAATTTAATTGTCATACAAGCTTCTTTGTAAATATTATGTATTGACTCTCTATAACGATAGTCGACGATTCTCTAAGATGGCAATAAGATGTTAGTCTGAATCACTCTATACATTGTTTATCCTCTTTCATGTGTAATAAGATGCTCACTTGATCATCTCTATAAATTCCAATGTATTTCTTTTTCCCGGTTTTATTAATTCCCGTCTGTTTTTCTACTTTCAGTTTCACTTTAAAAATGACGTTTGTTAAATTTTTGTTTATCTTATTATTAGTAGTCATCTCCTTCTAGTTCATGTTTTAATGTTTTCCTTGTTTCTATGAGGGCAAGACTTTCTAATTGGTATGTATTCTTGCTCTAACCAAGCGGTGGTCAGTGTCTATGCTAATGAACTATATTCTCTTTTCTTGTTATCATGATGTAGTTTATTTCATTTTCGTTGTTTTATGTAGGCTTAATTTTTGGTGGTTTTTAAAAAAAAGGTGCTCATATCATACGTGTTCTGTTGTTTTACGTATTTTATTGATTTTTCAATTATTAGATTTTAAGCCTTTAATCTTGTTGATTTCCTTTATCGCCCACTTTGACACTAATCAGTTTATATATCTAGTCGTCTGCTAACACGACTTTGTGTTATATGTTCTTATGTACAACTTGCTGTTCCGGTGCGCTTTGCTACGCCAAATAAAACAATTGTTAGCAGTTGTCTGTTATCCTCCCAAAGAGAAGCGAAAAATCATCACTGATTTTCAAAAATCATATCTCTGAAAGTATGCGTCTCATCGCAAAATTTTTTTTGTTGAGTACTTTCCCTCCATGCATTTTAACCTCTTTAGAAACATGCGACAGGAAATGGTTAAAAAGTGATTTTAGAGGTTTTTTGCGATTTCCGCGGAAACCCTGAAGGCAATCGCAAAAACCAAACGTTCTTGACCTATTCTGGATCGACCTGTGTGTAAAATTTCATTCCAATTGGATTAACCGTTTAGGAGAAGTTTGAGGACAAACAAATAAACACACACACATTTATTTTTACATATGTGATAATGTCTGATTTTGTTGTTGTTTATTTGATTTTATTTTTTTTTCTTCTATATAGTATATCGATTAATTTTTTCTGCCACACTAATTGAGTGGTAAAAGATTGCAATCAGTTCGCTTTATCAACCTGGGGTATTGTTGTTTTTTTACTCAACGTTTTATTTCATTTTATCGCAAATGATTTGGCTTATGAATTATTACGACAACCGTGCGTTTTGATAAGGCCGGATATGCCTCTGCTATATTTTAGAAGTGTCTCCACATTCAGTTACGGCAAGACTAGGTACTTGATCCTCGTCAACTGTATTTGTTAACTTCTGCTCACATTGTCTACCTGTTAGTTTGCGGGAGGTATTTTATTTTTCTCTTACTTAGCATATTTGCTCTGATCCCCCTGGAAAGACGCATTTTAAGGATTACAAGTTCCTCCAAGGGTGAAATAATGTTCATCTAAAGCTCAGCATCAATTTAAAGTTTGGATAATTTAGTCCTCTTTATTAGCGTGTGGGTAAAATTCAAAAAATCTGTAAGAATTAAGTCTTCCACGGACGGAGTCATTGTGGCTTCTGAGATTATAATAAAGCTCCTTACGATATGTGTAGAAACGGTAACAGTAGTTGTCAACGTTTTCAAGCCGATACACTTGAAACAAACAAACAAGATTTTAAGGTATCAAAATGTATCTTTTGACTAATATCTATAAATTATTTTCAGATAGAGCAGCCTTGAAACTATGTTTTACCATAACGTTCTAAAATACGCGAATAAAGCTACCAGTTTTACGATTGTGTACTAAACCACATGAACAAGAAATACGTTATAAACCCTGAAAAGAAAGTGTGAGAAACTTATTATTAGGGGAAGATAACACTTGTGAGATTTTGTTAGAAGATATAAAAATAGGTTCATTGGCGTTTTTTTTAAGAAAAAGTTTGCCTATTCAATCAGTAATCTTCAGAATGTAAGGCAAATTGCTTCTGAAGTAATAAAAGAAATTTTTTTTGAACTTTGGGGGCGGAAATGACGGTTGCGTTTAATGACTTTTTGGATAACTTGTTTTGTATAACCAAATTTAGATTGTTGGGTTAACATATAGAAAATGCTCAAAGTACTAGTGTACTAGTCCACAACAGGGGATCTACCACCGACTTCGGTGAGTTTTGTCACCGAGTGAGAAAAGTCTCTTGACATTTCTCACTCATTTTTAGAAAGGGCTACTATTGACACCGCATGAGATGACAAAACTCACCGGTGAGTTTTGTCAAGAGTTAGATCTGGCAACATAGCACTTTTGTGCTCGTTGCTTAGCAACAGTTCCATGAAGTTGGTTTTAAATTTAAACTATGGCTTTAAAAGTAAAAATGAAAATTACTGAAGAACAAAAAATCATTCTGATAGAATTCTTGCAAAATAACCTGGAATTAATTTCGAGGAAATTTTCTAGTAGTTTTACAAGAAAAAACGGCAAAATGTTTGCGAAACTTTAAATAGGGCCACAAAAGAATAAGAGAGCTTGGAGAAAGGTAATTTTGTCTCTGCTACCTCATTTGAAAGACTTTTGTTAGTATGTATACCTAAGCATTATTTTTATTAATATAAGCCACTGACCCATTTCATTCAAATATATAGGGAATGTTAATTAAAATAACGAAAACTTTAAAATATTCTTTTATTTGAATTCAACAGCCATGCCAAGATTTACTTGCCCAAATCAAAGAAAAAGCCGCTGCGAAAAACATTGAAGCAAATAAATAGGGTGGTGGATTGGGTAATTTTCAACGCCTGAAGGTTGAAGAAAATATTGCAGCAATTTTGTCACTAGCTGCAATACAAAGGTTGCAAATACCCACCCCACAAGTAACATTTCCTTAAACAATCTTCCATCTCCGATACCCAGTTCCTGTGGTTAAACCAAAACTACCGGCAGAGTTTGCTGTAAGAAGATCTCCACGTTTATCCTCTCGAACATCAAAAATCCCACAAAAAAAAATGTTTAAAACTGCAAAGTATCATATGCTAAACACTCAAAATATTTACAAACAAAACGTACTGCTGCTAAAACCTAAAATTTGAACACATAAATTGAAAACAGACAAAATTATTTGTTCTTAGTTACTCGAGTATGAATTGACAAATAACTGGCAATTCATGCAAGAGGTCCCCGCGCCTCACAAGACGAGGATGCCGTTCTTTTTCATCTTCTAAATCGTCAATTAAATTCAAATTTTTGTTAGTTTTCACAAAACTAACTAGTTTCAGAAAGCACAATCGAGTTTTGTCACCGGTGACAAAAGTCACTTCAGTCAATAGTAGTGTTTTCCGACTTTTTGGCGGGAAAACTCACCGGTGAGAAAAGTCACCGGAGTCGGTGGTAGACCCCCAGATCATTTTTGGGTAGAATTATAATGGGAGAAAGAACGTTAGTACTTGTCGGTATATTCACCGTTGGGTGACAAGTACGTTAAGAAATTGACGACAATGAGTTCCTTTAATTTCCATAGTAAACTTGATGCCAGTATGTTGTGTCTGTTTAAACGACAACGTAATGGTTTCAAAAGTTTCCATGGGTGGCAAAACGTTGGCAACTACGGTTACCATTTCGACACGGTCCAATCCCGAATGACGTTTTAACAATTGAATAAGATCTGTTCTAAGTAAAAGCCTCTGAACTAGGTTTGGAAATCAAAAAATCAAGAAGGCCTTAGTGTAAAGAACTTTGCGTAATAAATAAATATAAAGGAGAAGTTTCTACAAAATCAAGTTAAATTTTTTTTATGTCTTATTTAGCATAAATCGGTGTTCTGCTTAAATAATGTACCTAATGGAAGAATACTCCTCACCATCCTCGTTATCAGCCAACAGTACAAAAATTTCTTTGTTAACTCCTTGACTTCTTAAATTTTTTTACAGAGACTTTCTTTATTACATTCCATCTTCTTTACCTCGTCATGCATTTGTCTTTGACTTTATTTTACATGTTCTCATGGATTATGAAAAAAAATTACTATTATTTAATGTAATTTGAGTAAAATAAACTGTTTCTTTACTTTAAATAACAAACTATTGTAATGTTTACTTACTGTAAAGTTTTCAAAACTCAGATCTTGATTAATTAAAAAGGTAACACTTGAAAACAGTTTTGTGTAAGATTACATTTGACGCAAAGTGCGTGTAAAGAAAAAAGCTTTTTTCTTATACAACGACCATCTGTTAATTTTCTCATAATATTACGAAAATAAATGTTATAAAAGAAATTGGTTTTTTTCTTGTATATTGCGAATGTTAATGCCAGAACTTTCATCGACTTGACAAAAAAGTTACATGAAAAACTATCATTGATGTTCAGTCAAAAAATTATGACTGTGTAGAAAGTCGCCATAACAAAAATTTATGTGAATGGCCTCGTTCTTTGAATTAAAATTTATGTTGTTTTCTATATGAACTCAAAGCTTTACTTTAAATTTTATTCTGTGAAATCAATTGTATTATTTTGCTTTACTATTAATATATTTTATAAGTAAATGAGATAAAATTTTACATTTACATTGTCTCTTAAAAGTCACGTAAAAAATGAGCACACGTTTCGTAATTTTTCTTAAAATTTAAAGATTATTTTTTGTCAAAAAAAGAAAAGATGTAAATCCTCGTTGCAAGACTTAATTACAAAACGAAATAAAAATGATTATGATTTACATAAATCTTGGCTAATGGATTATTTAAACTTGACAGACTATTTCGTATAGGCTTTATGTTATTCAGGGAAAGCATTTTTACTTTTAATGCTTTCCTAAAGCTCTTTTGAAAAGTTTATAATTACTTGCTCTTTACAAAAAATTTTAAAAAATGCTTATTTGTTTAACTTAAAAAAACAAAAGTAATAGCTTATATTTAAACTACAATCTATATTGAGTGGTTTATAATATATTGGCGTCCCAATGCATAAGGAAGGGTGTAATTTTTTACGTTTTTGATTTATTGCTTTTATCGGTGTGCAATTTCTTGCCAAAAAAAGTGACAGCAGCTTTAAATTCAATACATCAATGTTTTTACATAAACTTAATATATTTAAAATATTGTCGGTGACATCGCAAAAAGGACACTTTAGATAAACTTATTTATTCACAAGGTACATAAAAGGGGCTACGTGGACAAACAAAATAAAAAATCAATCAATTGGGTCGTTGCTTTTTTTTACAATTTGGGAAACAAATTTAATTTAAAAAATTTTTCAATTACAGTTTTTAAAATTTTTGAATTGTTTTTCCTCCAAATAAGAAAACTTAATTACAATATTCCAACAAAATCTACTTTTTCAGAAAATTTGTGTCTACAGCTTTATCAATACACTTTTAGAATGTATCATAAGTGAAAAATCTTATCTAGTTGGATATAAACGCATTTGATCGCAAGAAACATCATTTAAAAAATAATATACAAATTAAATGTTTGAATACATATAAATCATACAAAAGAATTAAATGAAAATGTGGTAATTTTAAAACATACAACAAAAAATCAAATAACAATAAATAAATAATCTGCACCAATCTCAAAAATTGAATAGTTTTACAATTATACAAGGGGTGGTCTGAAAAGTTACATAGCTACAAGAAATTTTATCTTAAAATTTATTTTTATTTTTCTAGATATTTTCATTGTGACTCTATATACTTCTCCCAGCAATGCTCCCATCTCTTTAATCCGTCCAAATAGTAGTCGGCGTTCTTCTCTGCAAAATAATTGTTCACAAAGGTGATTGCCTCTTTATTTGACAAAAATGTTTGTCCTCTGAACGCAGTTTTTAGTTGAGGAAACAGAAAGAAGTCGCTTGGAGCTAGATCTGGTAAATAAACTGGATGGTCAAGCAGTTCAAACCGTAATTCATGGATTTTCGCTATGGCAACTGTTGAGATGTGAGACGGGGCGTTGTCTTGGTAAAACTGGATTCTTTTTCTGCAAATGTGGCCGTTTAACCGCAATTTATGCCTTCAGCTTGTCAAGTAATGATGCGTAGTATGCATCTGTAATGGTTTTCTCTTTTTGAAGATAATCGATTAGGATAACTCTATGACTATCCCAAAAAATAGTCGCCATTACTTTTCCAGCCGAAAAAACCGATTTTGATTTTTTTGGAACCGGTTTCCCCTTTTCAGTCCACTGTCTTAACTGTATTTTTGTTTCAGGCTGTATAGTGGTGTATCCAAGTTTCATCTACAGTAATTAATAGGCGCCAAAACTTGGATTTATTGCGCCTAAACTGCGCCAACAGAGCATTGAAAATGTTCATTCGAACACGTTTTTAGTCTAACGTTAGCAAACGCGGCACTCAACGCGCGGACAGCTTTCACATGCCTCGATCTTAATTTAATATGTGACAAACACGTTCTTTCGACATTTTCATTGTCTCTGCTATCTCTCTTACTTAAACGTAGGTCATCTAACACTATTTGGTGAACTTTAACGATGATATCGTCAGTAGTTGCAGTTTTTGGACAATCTCCCAAGCTTTTACGGCTACGTTTAAATTCAGATGCCCAAAATTTCACAGTGGTAAATGACGGTTAAGAGTCTCCGCACACAAAGTTTAACTCATCTTTAATTTGCGTAGGCGTATTTCCTTTCAAAAACAAATATTTTATGACAGCTCGATACTCGATTTTCTCTATTTTCACAAAAATACTTACATTGACTCACTCAAACGACTGTCAAATAAAAACTGCACGTCCAAAATGGCTGAAACTTTGATGTGTTGCTGTCAAAAGATGCGTTGACGTCGGAAACTTTTTAGACCACCTCCGTATATCTTATCAAAAAGATTTTACAGTAAATTCCAAAAAGTACACATATTATATGGTATACTTTTTTATTAGTAATTATAACTTAGAGATGACGTAAGAGTTAGTTTTTGCTTAGTTTGAGCCAAAATAACACTCATTGGCGGCAGTGAAGAGGTTTTTGGTACATGTCAAAATATGACATGGTAGTATTAAAATATTTTTAAATGGTGTTTTATTGTTAATTTATCAGAAATAATCATTGAGAAAAGTAGTTTGAAATCATATTTTAAACTTTATAACCCAAGCTTCAGTTCAATAGTGACAATTTAAGTTTTTTTTGAATTTCATAAAAACTTGGAATTTTTTAATATTTTATTAGCATTTAAAAAATACTTTAGTTTATAGTATTAAACTTTTTATTTTTTTATTAGTTTAAATTATGCGTAAAGACACAAATTTCAAAATTTTTGTGAAATAAAAAAATAAAGTCTAAGTCATATCTTAGGTATAATTAATAAGTGTACTTTTTGGAATTCACTGTATAATGGTAGTCAGTAATCGTAACAGTAGTATGTAGATGTAATAATTAAAAACTTGTAGTCAAAGCTTAGTCAAAACAAATACGTATCATATCTGCTGAGTTGCACAAGCATTCTGCACCGTATTTTTATACTGCAAATACTGCTGTCGTTCCTCTAGTAACCACATGCCGCCAAACCAAAATCCGCACCAAACAGTGACTCGTTGTGGATGCATCGGCTTTCCAAGGTGAAAATGCGACTCGTCCGAAAAGATAATTTTTCGGTAAAAATGCTGATCTTCGGCCAATTGATCTTCAGCCCATTATGCAAACCGAAAACGCATCGGATGGTCTTGTGGCTTGAGTTGTTGGACCACTAAACTTTGTAAGCCTTTATACAGAGGTCTTTATGCAAAATTCTTCTTAGAAAAATGCAGGAAGTGTTCAATTCTTGAGGACGGTGACGAGTTGATGTTGATGGATGATCACGGACACTTTTAGCAACGGCAGCACTGTATTAGAGCGGAAACAAGTTGTTTTGGCAACCAACAAACCAGTTTCGCGAGCTGACTTTACGAATTTGTTCACAACTTGACGTGATGGTATTCGATCTTTGCCCATTTTTTGCTTTAATTTTTTACAGTTTGGGTTTAAGACTTACCACCTTGGAAGTAAGTTTTTAATTTTTCCCAGTTTTCTTCAAGCGTATAAATTACGATTTCGTAAAATTCAGACTTTTAACTAACAATCTGTCAAATTGTGATGACATTTAACATTCATGTACTTCAAATAAATAGTGGTTTAAAATGCAACCGCTAGATGGCCCATCCTTTATACAACATTCTATACTGACAATTACCAATTACAGGCAATCCATTGTAACTGTAGAAAAAGTTGCACGTTGCGCAGGTAAGGTGTTGGAGTAGGGACCCGGTTGTACACTCAAAGGTAAAATGATTTCGTAACTGTTGGTTATTCCAGCATGAAACACTGGCGGTATAAGATATCAGCGTAGGTACACCGTAGATATTTAAAATATTGCTTCACATTCATTTATTCAATTTAAATTTTTATATGATTATAATGACCGTCCTTTATAATGTGAAATATAACATTTTATCTTTTATCTTTCTAATTTTAATTTAATAACTACACTTCCGGGTCAAAAATTCATATCATTGGAATGTAAAACTTTCTTTTAAAAATGACTAATTTAGAATACAAAAGCTTGATGTACAAAACAAAATTAATTCTATTGTTAAGTAAATGTCTTTCTGATTGGTTAAAAATTTAAATCTTAAATCCTCTGATTGGCTAACAAATTGTTAATATCTTTTGTTAACTAAAGATTATGCTTTACGCAACCGGGTAAAAATGAGTATTAGTTGAACATTATCAGTTTACTTGCATAGCTAGGTCTATATATTTAGTTTTAAATTAAGAAAATGTCAAAGTTAGGACAGGGAAAAGCTATTAGTGCTCAAACTCGCGAAGTAGTGTTTAAAGTTTTTCAATATTTTAAAAAAATTGCCAACAATGAAGTGAACATCATAGATGCTTCTGAGGTTGAGTTAAAAAGCCATTTATCAGCGGCTACAGGTGTTTCACAGAGTATGCTTTACAAAATTATCAAGGAAGGGAATGACGCACCAAATGATCCTGAAGCTGAAGAGGACGCCAATGTTTTTAAATCTCCAAAAAGGAAGCGAAAGAAAAAATTTCCAATTACTGACATACATGAAACAGAACTGCATCACATTAGGCGTATCATTTATAATTACCATAAAACAAACAACCAACGGGTAACTCTTAAGAATTTGTTACAAAAATTAAAAGAAGATTTAGATTATGTCGGTGGCAGGTCTTCACTACACAAAATTATTAAAAAAAATGGGGTTTAAATTTTCTTCGGCTGAAAATAATCGAAAATTATTACAAGAGAAGCCCGATATAAGACACTTAAATTGCTTTTTGAAAAAATTAAAATGTACCGCAATGACAATCGACCAATCATTTACATGGACGAAACTTACATCCATGGCAGCCATACAGTTTCAAAATCGTGGACCGACAAAACAAGAAATGGCCCACCTTAATAAACATTCTATACTGACAATTACCAATTACTTGTTTTAAGTGACATTTACAACTTTTACTGCCGCTTCCCATATGCCTCCAAATTGAGGAGCATATGAAGGATTAAATTTTACTTAATATTGTCAATTGCATATATATCCCAAATTTTATAATTTTCTTTGAGTAAAAAAGATACAATAATTCTAATTCCTTGTTAGTTTTTTTCCATTATCAGAAGATAACTTACACTTACACAATCTAAATGAACTGTTATACTCAATAAACATATGAAGATACAAATATAACATTTAACAATTTTAAAATTTCTTTCTTTTTTATCTTTAATACAGATAGGACGTGCATAGTCTACTCCGTATTTTGGAATGGACGTTAAACTTATAATCTTTGTTTTGGCAAATTAGCCATCATGTTACTTATTAATCTTAGTTTGAATTTAAAACACGTTAAACAAATAAATATAGTAACTGTGTGTTTGAAGTGAGTGGTCAAAATTTAAGTCGCTGGTAATAATTAGTTCTATTTAATACTTACAGTAATAAAAGTTGAGATGTCAAGTGTTGCCTGTCTAAGCTGTAAATCAAGATGTTAAAGACAAACAACCTATTTGTTGTGACACCTGCTCTAAGTTATCACGAATCGAAGTTCGATGCATGCAATCAAATATCCGAATTGTTTTGTATTTTTGTGATGATTGCAAATTAAGAAATAATGAAATTGCAAATTTAAGTAAAGTTGTAAGTCGTTTAGAATCGGAAATCAAGCAACTAAAATCCAAAATTAAGAAAAATCTAATATAACAGTAAGTCACCTTGAAAATAATGAAACTTGTTTTTAAAGGTTGTTGTTGTGACCCCCGTATTTATAAAATTTTAGGTTTTACTACAGTACTTCCGAACCAGTGTTGGAGTTGTCATTGCAATGTAGGTCTCTGTTGTGTTTCCTTAGATATATCCAAATCTAGGTAAAAAATGTACTTGTTTTCCAGATGGGGTGTTTGCGTGAGATCTTTTTTGTGTTGATTGCGTTGTAGTAGTTGCGGTTCTCGGCAATGCTTTGATGTTAAGGTTGCACCGTTTTCCACGTATTCCGTATTTACGTAGTAGATTGATGTTGTTTGTTTGCGATTTTTGATTCAAAGTTTAAACGTCTTTGATTGGCGTTGCAAAACTTTGGTCAAATACTTAATCCGCCGTTTTCAGGTCATTAAAAGTAAATGAATGTTTTGAGTAGTTTGTTTCTAACGTTAGGGTGAGTTTGACGAAATGCTGTCGTATCTCTTTAACTTCTCATTAATTTTTAATTTTCTGATCTAATGCGGCTCTGATTGCTTTACTAGATACATCGATAATTATTGTTGAAGCTTTTCAGATTCCGGGTGAGCAAGAAAGGTGGCTTGGGAAACTCTTTCTTTGCATCCATCAAATGATGTTATACCTTCTATGTTGTAGTTGAGTTACTTTGTGCTTTTATGCGTTTTAACATGTAATTAAGTAGATCCGAAAGAGCAGCTGCCCTGGAATAAATTATTTGTAGAAATTGATCATTCCTAGAAATTATGACTTTAAATAGTTACGGCTAGCTTCTACTTTCTTTGATAAAGAAACTGCGGATTCAAGTAAAGTCCAAATGAAACACGAAAATGATATTTTGTTGGTTTTATTAATATCCAGTATTTCGTTAAGAGTTTGAAAATGGTAGGTTTGTAAAGGATCTTTGTAGACCAATAAATGCATGTATTGAGAAGGTAAATTTATTAGATGGGGTAAACTCCTACAACATTTTGACTTCTACTCTATCGATGGTGATGGCGGCGGTAGAGGTGGTAGTTGTCGTACCTGTTGCAGTAGTGGTATAGTTACGTTTTGGTTTATAGTGGGCTCAGTGGATATTACAAAAGTTCTAGAAACGGAAGTGATTCTAGTGGAGCCGAGGGGCAAGCAAAACGGGTTGTAAGTAATTTTTTTTGTGTTGATTGCGTTGTAGTAGTTGCGGTTCTCGGCAATGCTTTGATGTTAAGGTTGCATTGTTCTCCACGGTAATCCGATTTTACGTGGTAGATTGATATTGTTTGTTTGCGATTTTTGATTCAAAGTTTAAACGTCTTTGATTGGCGTTGCAAGACTTTGGGCAAATACTTGATTTGACGTTTTCAGGTCATTAAAAGTAAATGGATGTTTTGAGTAGTTTGTTTCTAACGTTAGGGTGAGTTTGACGAAATGCTGTCGTATCTCTTTAACTTCTCATTAATTTTTAATTTTCTGATCTAATGGGACTCTGATTGCGCCACTAGATACATCGATAATTATTGCTGAGGCTTTTCAGATTCCGGGTGAGCAAAAAAGGTGTTTTGGGAAACTCTTTCTTTGCATCCATCAAATGATGTTATACCTTCTATGTTGTAGTTGAGTTACTTTGTGCTTTTATGCGTTTTAATATGTAATTAAGTAGAGCTGAAAGAGCAGCTGCCCTGGAATAAATTATTTGCAGAAATTGATCATCCCTAGAAATTATGACTTTAAATAGTTACGGCTTGCTTCTACTTTTTTTGATAAAGAAACTGCGTATTCAAGTAAAGTCCAAATGAAATACGAAATGATATTTTGATGGTTTTATTAATATCAGTATTTTGTTAAGAGTTTGAAAATGGTTTGTAGGTTTGTAAAGGATCTTTGTAGACCAATAAATGCATGTATAGAAAAGGTAGATTCATTAGATGGGGTAAACTCATACAACATTTTGACTTCTACTCTATCGATGGTGATGGCGGCGGTAGAGGTGGTAGTCGTCGTACCTGTTGCAGTAGTGGTATAGTTACGTTTCGGTTTATAGTGGGCTCGAGTGGATATTACAAAAGTTCTAGAAACGAAGTGATTCTAGTGGAGCCGAGGGGCAAGCAAAAACGGGTTGTAGTAATTTTATTATAATTTTGAAACGCTAAAACAATTCGATCGCGCGATAACAAGTTGCTATTTCAGTTAGTGATGCGTGTGACACCTGATTAGGTCTAAGATTCAATCAACCCGACGAAGCGCCTTAACCTCGGTTTATGGCCAATTTCTGGCCGATTTCGTTGTACGCACTGTTTGTAACTATACTGTTGATGTATTTTATTGTTTCCAATTTTACAAATAAACTCTATTTATGTGTTAGTACTGATATTGTGTTTGGTTATGTTAGTTAAGTGCCACGCCTTACGAAGATTTCTTTTTATCGGCAGTATTAGTTCTGCGCGATAATTATTACTTTCATTTTATCGTCCTTTTAACTGATTGGCGCCTAGTTTCACCCCCTCGTGGATTATAAATTTTGAGCACGAGATACAGGGGTTTACAAAATAAATATTTTTGGAGCGTTCAATACTACTGACCACGTTAATTGCGAGCGGCTTATATACTTTCCTTACCTAGACTCACGACGCTCTGCCGAGGTTATCTAGCCTAACCGGGAAGCTGCTCAAAATTTACCGTCATTACGTAACCTGTTTACACGCCGCGCGGTTTTTAATTAAAGGAACTTGTTCTTATATTTTTAATTTTGCATGGCAAGTCTTTTGTCCGTCACAAGCGTGATGGTCCGATTAATTTTTTTATTGCAAGTCATTCTTGGTTTGCAATTAAGTAGCACCGCTGTTATTTTGTTGATTATGCTTTCCGCCACAACAGCAGCTTATTTTTCTCATGAAGATTTGTCTCTTCAAAAGTCATGAATTGGAGAATAAATAATAAGAATAAAAATAAATACAAACTTGCTCACAAAATGCTGTGTGCGCAGGTATGTAGACAGAATATATGAGTAAGCTACAGATGATAGTGATTCGAAGTATTTTACAATCTGCTTGGAAACTAGTGGTCTTTAAGTATACAAAAACACGGGCAGAAGTACAGAGACGGTATTCAAGAGTAGATTTATTCAATTGATGTTGCAGATGCTTATGTAAAGTCTCTATTTACTTTTGGGAATTGGTGATACAACCTTTTCTTTTTAATTGCTTTCTTGCTTTTGTTGAGAGTTACAGATAACTGTCAGTGTATTCAATACCAATGTTTTTCCCACCAACAGCACTAGTCGCTCTAGTCTTTAGGACATTGGTCTCTTCATAAAACCTGCATATTAAATATATATTTATAATATAAATTCGTAATCAATTGTTTTATGCGTGAGTGCACTACATTAATGCCCGACCCCAAAACAGGACGACAGTAACACTGTGCTCTAAGATTATGCACAATTATTGTATTGTTCGTTTATGGCCAGTGATTTTCAACATAAATATGTTTCTACTATCTCTAATAAATAAACTTACGTAAGATAAAAAAAGGCATAAGGAAATATCCACTCAGTTGTACGAATCTTCGCCTTAACCATTATCACAAGTTTTCGATGCTTTCTACAACGAGTGTAGGGGTCTCAATACGTCCCTGACTGTAATTAGTTTAATAACAATGCGAGTTTGCTTTTACGATTTAATGGAAGAAATTTATTAAATTTTTTCTTTTGAAAGGTGAACTTAGAGTGCACACATTTGATGACAAGGAATTTGTGCACAAATCAGGCACAACCTGCACACTGCAGCAACCGAGGCCGTAAACCAAACCAAAACATTAGTTTCCGCATAACAATGCGAGTTTGATTTTTTAAGATTTAATGAAGAAGAAATGGAGCAAAGTTATTGAATTTGCTGTTCTCAAAGGTGAACTTGGAGAGTACAGATTTCTGTTCTTAGAAAATTTATTCAACAATTACCTGTTTGATGTAAAAAATGTGTAGCAAAATCCGAGGACCAAGTAAAAAATTAGAACAAGACAAACTTTGGGGAAGAAGTATAAATGCGTTACAATAGAAAACTCAAACCCTCTAACTTCACATGACCACAAACTACATTGATTCTTATTTATCTAGCCCCACTTCTAACCGGCATAATCCGGCACTACACCAAAACCATTTATTATTTTATAAATGCAACATAGGTAAATTTAAAATTTTATTCAATCTTTGACTAATTAAGTTTACATATTTAGTTATTGATTACTATGTTTTCTATTATGACTACTTTTCCGGTAATATTCAGAGCGTTTAAATTCTTTAAAATTGCATTCTTCTCCGAAAGCGTAAGCAGTTTAGATACAAAACTTGAAGATGTTCTACTTAGAGATGATGGAACAATGACATGGTCGACGAACGTTTTTGGACTGTAGGTTGTTCTTGCTGCAAAACAATTCAATAATTTTAAAATATAACGTAACAAACACTAAATACCTTGCATTATCTGACACATTATTAAAATAATTATAATCACTTTGATCACACTTGAATATAATTCACGTTTTGTAATTGTTTGGAACATGTTTAATTAAAGTGAATTATTAGAATGTCTGTGTACGTAAATACTCAATGTGATAAGTATCAGTCAATTGGAGCTTAAGTTATCTTATGATAGCACAATCGCCCAAAACGCGAATTCTTGGTTTGCCCAAAACAACGTTCGAAATTGTGACACGTCATAAACGGAAATCATTTACTTGTTGATTTTATCACACAGTATTGATCGATTTTTAGGTAAATGAACACTTTTATTGTTGAAGCTTTTTGATCATTCTTTTTAAAATTGATGCGAATTAAAAACTTCTATTATTTTTAAAATTTTTATTAAATTAAATAACATGTTTTATTTATAATTTTATACAAATACTTAAGTTTAGTTTAGTTCATTTACAATTTATACTATATTAGTTTTTATATTGCATTGTAATCACTTACAATGCAAAATGAGCAGCCGATGCAACTACAATAAACAATGATAAAATTGTAAGTTTTGAACTCCCTGCAGTTGTTGATTCTATTAGTACAGTTGTTGTTTCTCCATTACCTGTTTCAATTGTTCCTGTTGATGTCGATTCAGTCGATATTGGTGGGTCAGGATCATTCCCATCTTTCGCATCAATCACAACTCTTGCTACAAATTATGATAAATTTAATATTTGATTATTATTTAAACATTAATGTAAACTAAAATACCTTCTAAAGTTTGTGCTATTACAGCGATAATAATTAACAGTTTGATGCACATTTTCATTATTAACAGTTAAGCAGGAACTAAACATCGTTTAAACAAGCTCCGTCTATATATATACATACATATGCACTATCTCATTTGTACTCGATATGATAAGATTGAGCAAAAATGACAAAACCCTAAAATTATTATACAAAAAGTTTTTGTAGTTAAAATTTTGTGTTTATAAGCAGATTGGATGGAAAAGGTCGTATTTTTTCATATCCAAACATTTAACTTATTTTAAAGTGTGAGGAATTCTGTCATATTTTTTAATTCCAAAAATGAGACGTACACATGAATTTTGTTATTACTGTATTCTCGATACACACCGAGAATCAATATAAGCACTATGAACAGAATCACAATAGTCAATTTTTGACAAGCTAACACTATTACATAGGACTGCTTTAATCTGTCAGCTCTATTCATGCCGACGATAATATATTAACCGTAGCCTGATATGCACTTTTCAGACAATTTGAGATATGTTGTTTTACATAAATACTAAATAGAATTGGGTCTAGAATAGACCCTGCGGCACTCCTAAAGTTATTCTCACCTAATCCTGCATATTGACTGCTTAAAAATAATCTGTAAGGTAATTCTCTAGCATTAATACTGCATCATCCGACAGTCCAACGTAATGTTAGAATTTCATGATAAATTGTGTTAAATGCTTTAGAATAGTCTAATGATACTAAAAAAGTATAAGTTTACCTTTGTGACTAGCAGTAACTATATCATCTACAATATTTAATAGAGCAGTGGTACAACTATGACCTTTTTTAAAGCCAAATTGCGTAAGAGGCAAAATTTGATTTATTTTAAGATAATCCAGTAGTTGTAGTTCTAAAATTCTTTCAAAATTTTGGAAAGTACCGGTAATATACTGATAGGCCGCACGTCTGTTAAAAACTTAGTAGACGCAATCTGTGGCAATTGTAACACAAGTGCACGTTTCAAGGCACTGAGAAATATTAAATGTTTAAGGCAGAAAGGACAATAGACGGTAACTAATAGTTTTAAGGCTAGTTTTACAACGGTAATTAGACCTAAACCGTTGATCATTAAGGCACCTAAATCAGGCTATTATCTGTCGCTAGGAGTCATTGGATTTTGACCCGAGGTGAAAAATCCGACAAAAATCAATGGAATTAAAAAATCACACCATATGCAGTGCGTATTACTTAAAAATTGATATGCAAATTAAAAATATTGATGACATGAATTAAACAATCCATATAAACTAAAATACTCTAAAATAAATGCACAGATGCGAATAATTAGTTTTTTAGTAAGAATTTTATATTTATTATGACTACATTTTAATGATACCCATACTACTTATAATAGGACCAATGGGGGGGGGGGAACATCAGCTACTGTAGACATGTCTGATGGCTTAATACATGGAACTTCTTATTTCCTGGTCGGAAAATAGTCTCTCGTATTTTCATTATTTGCACCTTTCCTTTGTTCTTTTCTGCCAATTCCAAAGTCCTCTTGTAATGGTATTCGTTTATTCTATACTCTCTCCTAACGTGCGATTTTCTATACTCGTGATTTACATGAGCTTTATATGTAAAACTTTTTCTCTCTTCATAAAGTATTCTACATCGGGATTATCAAAATATTGCTCTGACTTTGGCACAATTAAGTTCATTTAATTACAATTCATATCTTATCCATGTTAAAGCTAGTTGTGCTTTATTAAGTATACCTCATAAGAATAGAAAACAACATTAGGGACGACCGCGGTTCAATATATTACCATTATCTACTAAAACAATTTTGAAAACTAAAACTGCTATTCTTGCAGGGACATACTCCAGTCTTCTATCTCACTTTCTGACTCTGATTCCTCCTCCTCCTACTCTTCACACTCTACTTTCGCTTCAGCATCGCTCTCGTCTTCGCTTTCTTTATCATCTGCTGCAATCCCAGCTTCCCCATCAGAAACGCCATCATCTCCATCAACAATATCATCTGCAGAGTCTGCCCTACCATTCTCAGAAATAGCTCCGTTCTCAGACACAGCTTCATCCTCTGACTCCGATTCGAGATCGTCACTTACAAGAGTTAAAGTGATCTCCTCCAGTTCATTCAGCGTCATCAATGGGAATCCTTCGTAATTACGGTCGCAAGATTTTTTCCACAGGCTTGTCTTTCGGAGAATTGGCAAAACTTCATTTTTGAGTGTGTTTGTGAGAGAGGACTTCCTAGAAACTTCTTCGATTATCTTCTGAAAATTTGTCGATTCGGTATAATTTGGAGGACGGTACTTATTAATGAGGGCACATCTATATCCAGTAAGAGACAAAGTTTGTCGTTATAATTGCGATTGTAATAATGATAAGGGATCATATCAAAGAATTTGAAAAGCCCCTTCAGTCTTCCATTCAAAGCTTCCACCCTTCATCGAGTTAGGGTAACTACTCAAGATTCATTGGCCTCTTCAGCAGTGAACTGGTTTTGTTTTTTGTTCAAAAGCACTGGCGTCTTTACTACAAAGCCCTTATTTTCCAAAAATTGCTTAACATCTCTGAACCCTTGGTTTACTGCAGAAGAAAATTATTTTAATTATGATTCCTGTAAAACGATGTCAAGCTGTTGTTAAGTCAAGTATAAAACACGTACCAATCAGCACATCTTCTGGTTTTAGAAGCGTGAAAATACCCGAAGGATCATCAAACATATGACGAAGCATCTTGGCATCATTATGTCTAGCATTAGAACAATAGAGCCCAGTGGCTGCGATGATTTTTCCAGATGGAGCAATCACCATCATCGGCTTTATCAAATTCCTACCTTTTGGTAAGCAAAACGTTTTCCGCTGCAATTCATTATCTTCACTCTTCCCCACATACATGTATGTAGCTGTAAACAAGAAACAGTTTCTAAATAAGCCAACAATAAGTTACAGTCAATAAGTTGTGTTTCTTACTATCCAGAAAGAGAATAAGGTTGCCTACAGGGACTTGGTAAAGTTGCCGTATATAAGCTGAGTCATGTTCAGCAATCAGTTTTTTACGGGAAATGGAATCGTATCCAACGTTCTGCAATACAAACTCTTTTAATAGCCACTCGTCACATGCTGGTGTTCACTTTTTGTTGAGGCATGCCAAACAAGAATCCTAGAAGCTTTTGAGAAATCCCGAGTCGGAGCTTTATCAAAAGTAATGCTAGGGCATCTTAAGGAGATTGATGACAGCTGTCTCGCAATATTTTCTAACAGGTCTTTAAACTCCTGCTTTTGAATCTCAAACAGCAACTTAAAATCTTTGTCAGCTAGCTGATCAGATTTTATGCTAATGTGAGGTTGGTTGGCTTTATTGGTTAAGAGAAGAATAAAGCTTGAAAGCTCTTTCTTAATAAATCAAGGCCCAATGGTTGCTTTTTGCTTGATAAGAGATCTGGATTCGTCGTCGAGGATCCTCTGGTTGATCAGGTGACTATTGCAACATCTAGTAACTGGCGGAATCCAAACTTCTTCCGATAGCCACATGTCAGTTCTAGCAGACTTCTTCACTACTGTTCGGGGTTTCTTGATTTGCATATCCAGCAACATGCTTCAGTAGATGTGATAAATAATAGATCTAGCTTAATCTTTTGCTTCTCGACGATGTCGTTGCGATTGATTTGCGACGTTGACTCTGACTTCCAATTGACAGAGACTGGCTTTCTGAAGCTGCGGAGTAATGAGTCTCAACGCAGTTACGAGCGGTACTCTCTGAATTTTCTAAGCGTACCTGACAAAACCATTTAATTAATTACGTAAAAGTTTAATAATTTTTTAGTTGGTTAACTAAAATACCTCGTTCTTATTTGAGAGTTCAAATTGTTGGCTTGGTACTGCCGGAGCTACTTCAGGTCTCTGCTTATTTGCCTAAATCTATTATAGTTTTATATTATCAAGTTTCATTTAACCTCACTTTTCTTAACACAGGTTTATTTTACACCAGTTTCTTAAATCTCACTCTTTCCAATACATTTTTTTACATAACAGGCTTAGTTTACACCAGGTTCATTAAATCTCATTTTCCCCAATACATTTTTTACGTAACAGGTTTAGTTTACGTTAGTTTCATTCAATCTCACTTGTCCCAATACATTTCAAATAAAATGTTATATTAATATGTACATACCGTTCGAAGTTCATTTCGGATACCCCCAGTAAGTCCAACTCGAGCCTCTTCGGAAACTATAGCACTTGAAGGACTTTTTCCTGGGACGCGGAGACTGAACTGACGAAGACGAGGAAGACACCTGGTTCGAAGCTTGCATTATCTCTTTCTGATTGATCAGCAGATTACTCTTTCCTTCAACACGAGTGACATCAACAACACGAGATCGTTGAGCACGAGAATCTCCAGCACCTACAGGTACTTGCTCACCATCATGTTGACATCTATCATTCTCTTCACATCCACCATCCTCTTGAAATCCACCAATCTCTTTACATACATCATCGTCTTCCATTAGATGCTCTTCTCTCCGTATCCGTTTGCAATTTGCGTTATATAAGGCATCCTCTTCATGATACTGATCTCCTGAAGCGTTTACCCTCCCTTCGACAAGATACCAGACTTCTCAAGCAATTCTTTTTCTTCGGCTGCGAATTCCTTTCGAACACGCGCAACATGTTGGTTGAACCATTCTAAAAAGTAAGAAAGTTGGTAAGGAAAAGGGATGTGAATATTTTTTGGAATGAAATATATGAAGATATTGATACATTAGAATATTTACGGGGTGCTTAAACGTATTCAGTATACACAGACTTTAAGTTTGTGTATATTGAATACTTATATAAAATCTCAACATTCGTATTTGCTCAAGTTAGAAAAGAGGCTTATTCAAGGAAAGGATGCATTATTAATGGAAGAAGATCCGGAAATCAAGATATGCTCACAACATACAAGCAATTTTGTAATTTCTACGAACTCTTCGTACATTTTGGGTGGAAAGAAATAAAGCGATTGAAGTAAGTTGTAATCTGCAATGACGAGTCTAAATACTTTTACAGTTAGGTATCTCGAAAACTGTTTCTGAACCGTTTGAAACTAAACAAGAAGAAGCTAATATATAGTAGAGTTGATAATGAGAGTAATTCTGGACGTCATCGTCTGGAGTTACATCGTATGAGAAAGTAATCAAGGAGAAATTAGTATTTAAAAAGTTCCACTGGAAATACGTCATTAATTAGGCGCACAGAACCAAAAACAAGAAGTCGAAGTCGTCCGAGTATGTTCAAGAATTTAAATCGTTAAATAGACTGTTGATTACAGGAACACTTCTTCAGAACAATTTGCACGCGTTGTGGGCTTTTTTTAATTTCCTTTTACTGGAACTCTTTAACTCTTCGGAAGATTGTGAGCAGGTGGTCTCGGAATTAATTTGGCAACGGCAAACTGGATTCTGACTGGAATCCCCAAATAGATCTCCAAAGAGCGGAAATTAAGTTGAGACTGGACAAACTCGTCATTCAACAAGGTCAATTGGTGGACAACAATGCTAACTAGTTGAATAAGGATGATATGTTGAACATAATTCGGTTCGGAGCAGATCAAGTGTTTACTACAAAAGATAGTGATATTACGTGTGAAGACATGAATGAAATTCTGAAAAAGACTGAGAAGCACTTTACTCCATTGAAACTGGAATGAATTTGATAATTTGTTAATTAATATCTTCACCATTTGCGGGTTTTGCAGATAGTTTGTTGCATCAAGATGTTCTAAAATTGCAACAAGGTTGTTTAAATTGCATCAAAACTTTATTGAAGTTTCAAATTCGCACTCCCTAAGACTTGAAAAGGTTTGAACTTTTTTATCAGTGTGTCAATTATATACTATAGTTTGACAAATCTTATTTTTAAAGTTTTCATGATTAAATCAATATTTTTTTGATAAAGTAACATATATCTAACGGCTTCCAAAGCTTCCCCTTCCAAGCTCTTTTGCAACTTTGTAATTACTTCTTTACTAGTCTGGGGAAGCTGCTTTATTCTAGCTGGTAACTATAATTTTATACATAAATGAATAATTCCGAGCTGAGTCCTGTTCAATCTGTAATGTCTGATAGGTAAGTCATTTCTTTCCTTGGGTCGAAAGAATGACATTTTATATTTTTTTCAAATAGTTATAAATTTTCCTTTATATACTTCAGGCAGGTGAATATGTACACTGTTGGTCAAAATCCGCTGTTTTTCAAATACTACACCCAACAGTGTAATGGACTCTTTAGCGGTACTTTTTATGCTAAAAACTATGCTTTGCGTTTTGTTCAAATTCATCCTTAGTCCATTTGCCACAAATTATTTCTTTGCCAGAGTGTACAAGTCTCTGTTTAACGATGCAGCTCGAGTTTTGGAGTCTTCATATTTATGAATTTGGTCAGCGTATAGAGCTGAAAAAGAAAATGAAACGTTTGCTGGTAAATCATTTACATAAATGATGAACAGTACCGTTACTAGGATTGATCCTTGAGGGACGCCTATATCAATTTTCAGATTTTTAGAAACATTGCATTGCTACAACACACCTTGATTTTGGTTTGAAAGATAAGACCGTAATAATGACAACGCAACTCGGATTTCATAGAACTTCATCTTTTCTAACAGTGTTAATTAGACATTTGCCCACAAACTGACAATCTAGAAATAGTCAAAGTAGGTACACTGGGTAAGTCGAGAAAGAGCGCTCCAAACTCTAGGAGTGTATTATACACGTGAAAATAATGTAAAAAAAAACTCATATGTTCTTATGCGATTCTCATTTGTTTTCAAGTTATGGCGTAATTAAAAATGTTCATCTAGCTTTCCACTTATTATCTGAATTTTAACATTATCAAAGTATGCCATGTTTAAGGCTCAAAGACATTTGATAATTCTGACGTTTTGATGAACTGTCAGTGTACAGTGAACAGTAACTGAACATTTAATTTCGAATTTATGTGATTGTTAGTGTTGCAAAATGCCAGATACTTATTCAAATTTAGAATATGCAAATATGGAATTTGTTTATGGTTTCTGTAATGGAAATAATACAGTTGTTGCTGAAGAATATCGTCAACGTTTTTTACACCAAAGACATCTTGATTAAAACGTATTTATTAGAGTTTTCAATAAATTGTGCGAGGCTGGTAAGCTTCCCAGTGCAAACATAACATCTGAACGCGCTACTCGACAAGGTTTTGTAGAAGTAGAAAATATTCTACATTTAGTAGAAGAAGATGCAACTACCAGCTCACGGAGAATTGCCAGTCAATTGAGAATTCCACAAAAAAGAATGATAAACACACTCCACGAGCAAGGCTTATATCCTTACCACGTACAGAGAGTACAGCACCTACAACCAGAGGATTACGCTAACCGTATGGAGTTTTGTCGGTGGATAAATAATAATCATCGTGTTGTATCGATTATACTCTTTACGGATTAAGCTACATTTACCCGTGATGGCATTAATAATACTCGTAACTATCATGTAGGGTCAGACGAAAATCCCCATGCAACAATCGAAAGTAATTTTCAACATCTGTTTTCTGTGAACGCGTGGTGTAGTATGGTTGACAGTTATTTACAGGCTCACAGGAGACAACTACCTCATTTTTTTACAAAATGAATTACAAGGTCTGCTAGAGGATGTCCCTGTAAATATTAGAATGCAGATGTACTATCAGCACGATGGAGCTCTTGCACATGTCGCTCGTCAGGTTAAGCAACATTTGAACAAACGTTTTCCAAGGCGTTGGATTAGTCGTGGAGATCCTATTAATTGGCCTGCAAGATCTCCAGACCTCACACCACTAGTTTTTCTTTATGGAGCTGGATGAAAAATGAAGTCTACAAAATAGAAGTGAACACAAGGGATGCACTAATTAGACGAATTGAGAATACTGCAGTCCATATTAAAGAAAAAAGAAATGAATCAATTGAGAGAGCAACAAACGCTCTTTGTAGACAAAGCAGAAAATGTTTAGAAATCAATGGCGGTATTTTTGAACATTTATTGAAAGAACGCTATGATTAAAAATTTTTTAAGTGTATAATTTGTTTATTTGTTAATATGCTATAACTTGAAAACAAATGAAAATTGGATAAGAACATATGAGTTTTTTTTACATTATTTTTACTTGTATAATACACTTCAAGAGTTTGGTGCGCTCCTCCCGACTCACCCAGTATATTATTTACAACAAGTAAATTTGGCTCGTTGATAAAGTTTTCTTGTTGTCATTATAGGGAGTTTTCAGAAACTTACAACAAAACATTGTGAACAGTCAATTGGTTATCATGAGAAGGTGTTGTGTTAAACCTGGCGGCCACATAATTAACAATTTCATCTCTGTCCTCTGCTATCTGTTGCGAATTTCTTCCCAGAGCCGATATTCATGATCAAAAGAGAGAAAATCTTGGTTCAGGCGGAAAACTAATTGATATCACGTAATTAAGTTTTTACAATTAGAACGAAACCAAAGTAAACCATTCCTGGCATTAGTTCTGTTGCTGACCGAAAGAGATTATCCATGGTTACTCTTCTTAATTGCTTGGCTTCTTCTACTCGCTCTATGAAGTGGGGCAAATTAGACGGTTATATTTATTTTGTGTAGATACAGGAGGATAATGTGGGTATTGATTGCAGTCAAAAGCTACAGAATTTATTAGTGAAAATCTTACGTTAAAAAAATCTGGTGGTAACCAGTTAGACTGTAGAAACATAAATATACTGCCAGCCGACAAGTTAAGTTGTAAAAGTTAGTCAGCAAGATTGAATCTGAGGCAAATAGTTCTATGAACGTGTCCGACGTCTGCTATTGACAAAAATTTATCGACCTTCAGTAGTTTAGGAGGTAACAGCGGTTCAATGATTATGTCCCTATCCTTCTGTGCAGCCTCTTATAGGGGTCGTTGTTATACCATGGCAACTTAACAATTTTCTTACTTTATTTAATTGTACAATTAGAATTAAAGAATATCTAATAAACATGAACGTATTTTAGACAATGTCCAAATCTGATATTATCTGATATTGGACCGCAAAGCTAGAAAATGCCTTAAACGTTTTACGACGACTTAAAACGTTACAGTTTAATTAATAAATTTACAATTGAGTTATCTCACTCTTAAATAGTCTCATAAGAAAATTGTGTACAATTGTACAATTTTTTTTATTGCAAGATCGTTTTTTGAGCCAACGCTTAGTTGTAGTCAACAATTGAAGAGGCGATTTTATAAAAATATAAATTAGACCGACAGAGAAAAAAAAAATTTGCAAAGTCAGTTTTTAAAGTTTTTTAGCGAGGAGCGATATATATTCATGTAAGCGACTATTTTAATTCCATCTGTGTTGATGGAAATGAAAGTGAACTCGGGTTTTACATAGAAAGAAAAAATTAACGGAAACAAAACGTATTTAGGAATCCTGTTATAGTTTCAGAACATTTATATCGTGCAGATTTTAATAATTTTAAAACTTTTCCACTGCAACAACACAAACACATGACAAAAATTGTAACGTACCAGTGCGCGTTTTTTAAAGGAAACGGTTTCACAAGAAAACTTATAGTGTCAAACGTTGAATTTTTCAAAAAATTTCCCTAACGAAAACTTGGACTCTAATGAAGGAGAATGACAAAAACACTAAAGAAAATCAACCTCAATTTAAGGTCTAAATTTCTCCATACCACAACTAACGCAAAGAAACACAAACCCTTCTAACTAAATAACCCAAGGATAATTAAACAAAAAGTAGAAACACACTCAAAATGCACAAGTATTGTTACGGGTTTGTTTGCAAAAGTGAAACGTATGTATGAAGCCTTCTTAAAATTGTGTGTCGTGTATAGCACCTTAGGACGAAAGTCGAATTTGCCTCGCATGTTGCTTATTTTCTATTGGTTAAAATAAAAATTGACAAAAATATCGAAGACGATGGGCGGACATTTTCTACTTCTTTCTACTTTGGGTGTTTTAGCGTGCCTTATAAAGTTAAAATTTTTACACATAAATTACTAATGTGTGTTTCAATAATTCCAAGTCGAATTGTTGTTTAAATTTAAATCCGACTGCATTCACCGCAAGTACTTTCATTTATTTCTTGGGTTTTGTGGTTGTGTTAGTTTTAATTACGACGTATGCTTTAGCACGTCCGTTGACCTTATGTTCTCATTGCGTCTTACACCTGGATAATTCCTGGGGGTGCTGAAATGGCTATTTAAGAACCCTTTGCTACATAACTTGACGACTACTACGGTTTCGCATTCAATTAAGCTGCCAACAGCCGGTGAACTGTACAGGCTGCAAGGTCGTTTATGATGCATAATTGCTACTATGAGGAAACATATTTGCCATCCGTTCTTTATTACAAATCTCCCCTAAGAAAAATCCTGGGGCTACCAACCTTCTGGAGCTGTCAAATACTGTCGCTAGCAAGAACTTTGCTTTTCTGAATTACATACTACAGAACACAGCTAAGTTTTAATGTTTAAGTAACCTATTCACTATTAATGCGTATGAAGCTCACGTACATGTGACATTGAACGGTTTGAATCTCTAGCATTTAAGTAAATTTTTATTCGGGGTAGACTCTACCACTGACGTTTAATTTTGTTTTTAACCAGCTTCCTAAGAACTTGAGCGATTTACATAGAGTGGTTGAAGCTAAATCAAAAGCCTTTTGGGTTGGCGGGAGCTACTTACCGTGTTATTCCGAGTTTAAATTAGTTTTAAGTCACCGTGTGTAAGTGACGTGTGTACGTCAAGTCTTCTTAGTAACCAATCCTCAATTGGAACGCTAACTTTAGACTTTTAGTAAAACTTGTTGAACTCCTGTTGGTCGGTTTTATTTCTTTCTATTACCTAGCAGGTGGCGCTTTGTTAGGCAGCAGTCTATTTCTTTACAGTTCCTTAAGGACCTCCCCAACTCATCGACTAAGGCGCACACTGCTGTGCTAACTACTACAAATACTGGATCTGCCACGAATTTAGTGCGCTACATTGAACCAAATTGTCTTGTTCTTCTCTCTAAGTTGTACCGCTAGAGCGGTCGCTTTTTTTATTAGTTGTCAATTACAACCGTTACAGTATGTTGAGTGATAAATTAAACATCACTAGAGAACATGTACCGCTAGTATTACAGTAAGCACCAAATCTAAATCCCCAATCGCTAATGAGACTCAAAACAAAAACTGTTAGTAACTATCAGTTTCGATAATTACATGAACTAAGAACAAACTATTCAAGAACTGCTACAAAACAGAATTAAAGTAGAAAATAAGAAAAACAGAGAAATAAGTTAACAAAGAAAGTCAAGTAAGTAGAATTAGAGAAAAGAGAAATATCTTTTATTACATTCTAGTCCAAACAATAGAGAGAAAAATGTATAGTAAGTAAGAAGTAAAAGAAAAGAAAAACTAGGAAATAAGAAGTTTGATTGAAGTTTTGTTCTGGCATAATATTTTTTTATTACAAATACATGTTCAATAATAATTAGTTATTAATTATTAAATTCCGAATCACTACTACATTTCCGGTAATATTGATGTTGTTGTTTGCATTGCCGCTTCCGTTTGAATGTACTGGAAATTCAGTGGTAGATGAGATAGCTATTGTGGTTTCCATCGGTGGATTCGTAGCTTCCGTCACAGCCTTACTTCTTATTCGTATATTTGGATTAATTAAAGTTTTTGCTAAAACACAAATAGAAAAAAATTAAGTACATCAACAAACGAATTACTTTGTAAACTTCAAAATGAATTTACCTTCCAACACTTGGAGTAGTAACGTAACAAAAACAAATAGTTTTGCATTCATTTTTGACTGTCAGTGTAACAGAATACTAGTAGTAGTAGTCGGGTATAGAGTAGTAACAGCAATGTATTGCAGTCTACTATTAATATACGCTTTGGTTTATCTAGAATTAGTACTTGAATTAGTCCCGTTAAACTTTAGGTATTAAAATGTGAAGATAATAAAATTAATTATAGTAATGATGAAATATATATGCTACATCGTGAGGCAAGACGCAACATAGGAATTTTTCTACAGAACAAGATTGAATTAATCCACTAAGGCTATGAAATTTTTGTATAGACGTATACCTTACAATTAATTTTTATAGCGTGTTTTTTATTGTACTATTCTCTAATTTAATTTTTGAAAATGAGTGTGTATACAATCCCTGAGAAAATGTAAATGGTTAAGTGGGTATACAGCAGTAAAAGCTAAAAAAACACGGATCGTCCAATTCCAAATAGCAGTTACAGTGATGAGAGTAGTGCGACTATTTGAAGAAACTGGCAGTCTACACAAGTGTCCAGAACAGGTTCTATAAAACCAGAACATTTATTTATTTATTTAATCGTATGGTACATTTTAAATATTGTATTGTGATGTAGAAGATCAGTATAAACCTGTACAGTATAGTAACGAAGCCGTGTGCAATTGTGGATTGGTTCGTCTTGGCAAAACATTTACTTCAAGGTTTAGGAAAACCACTAAAACCTAAACATGCCAACCCTTACCCACTTTAGTATTCACATGTAATAATATTAATTAAGTGTATAATGTGATTGTATTTTGTAAAATTGTGTTGTACATATTTTCTTAATTATCCGGGAGGGTCTTGATGACCAGGTCCGAAAACCAAAGTGGTGATTCTCAGAAACAACATGTTTTTCTTGTTGTCCATAGAATACTGTAAGGTACTGATCACCTTCCATATTTTATATTTGCACCAAAAACCCCTAAAAACCACACACGAGAAAAAAAAACTGTAAAGAAAAAAAAAACAATGAAGAAAAATGTATGTACTCGCTGCTGTGCAACTCAACCCTAATATTAGTATTCGACAACTAAGTATCGACTGTGGTGTAAATATAAAATTATGAAATTTTAAAAAAAGTGTAAATAATATAAGTCATATATCACCTATATCACCAGCCAATATTCAAAACCGATGCTAACAAAACGCAAGAATTTTGTGAAACATTAATTGAGATAAGCAATAATAATAAGAATTTTGTTAAAAATATTTGCTTCACCGATGAATATTCTTTCAATCTCAATAGAGCATTAAACTATTACAACCTCCGTTATTATAGCACTCAAAACCCTCATTTATTTGTACCAGCGCTTACACAATATCCCAAGAAGTGAGTGTTTGGGCTAAAATATTCTATAATATTATAGGATAAACCAATTTTTTAAAATAACACTTACTGCGGATAAGTATAGAGGTTTATTGATGCAGGAAATTTTACCTGCATTAGATCTAGTAGCTGCAGAAGATGTGTTGCGTGGTATCAGCATGATGAGTGTCAGCATAATGCAAATCAAATAAAACAATTTTTAAATGAAGATCTCCATAGGACCTAGATTGGAAGAGGTGGGAAGTTACTTGGCCATTAAGATCACCAGACTTGTCCCCCAAAGACTTTTTTTTATGGCCTTACATATCTTTAAAAGTTTACACAGACAGACCCCACGACACAATTAAGTCTTTAAAAGATAAGATTGTAGAAGTTTGTTACAAGTTTACTTGCAGAAGTAAAACGTATGTCGGGAGCTTTCTTAGAAACGTGTGTTGTGTGTAGCACTTTACCACGAAAGTTGAATTTGCCGCGCATGTTGCGGTTTTTCCATTGGTGAAGTGTTTATTTACAAAAAGTTTTGAAGATTACGAGCGGACATTTTCTACTTCCTTTTATTGGCTCTTTGGCGTGCTTCGTAAAGCTAAAATTTTACACATAATTTATTAATGTGTGCTTTAATTATTCCAAGTTAAATTAGTGTGTAAATGTAAACCCGAAAGCATTCACCGTAAATATTTTTTTCGTTGTTGTCTCGTGGTTGTGTTAATTCTAATTACGACGTATGCTTTAGCACGTTTTACAATTTGGATAATTTTTGAGGGTGCTGGAATAGCTATTTAAGAACCTTTTGCTATATAACTTGACGACTACTACGGTTTCGCCTACATTAAAGGTGCCAACGGCTAATAAACCCAACAGGCTGAAGAGTCGTTCACGCTGCATACTTGCTGCTTTAAGGAAACATATCTGTTTTCTTTTCTTTGTTGCATACTTCTCCTAAAGAAAATCTTATCTTCTGAAGCTGTCAAATACTGTCGCTAGCAAAAACTTTCCTTTTTGGAAATGCATACTACAGAATATAGCTAAGTTTAAATGTTTAAAAAACCTATTCACTATTCATGCGTATAAAGCTTACATACATGTGACATTAAACGATTTGAATCTCTAGCATATACGTAAATTTTTATTTGGGGTAGACTCTACCACCGACGTTTGGTTTAGTTTTTAACTAGATCCATAAGAGCTTGGGTGCGTTAGATAAAGTGGGTGAAACTAAAACAAAAGGCTTTTTGGGTTGGCGGGAGCTACTTACCGTGCTATTCCCAGTTTAAGTTAGTTTTAAGTCATTGTGTGTACGTTAAGTACAAAAGCTTAACTAAATTTCGACACATTAATTGCGAGATTTAATTAAATTGTTGTTGTTAACGCCCGTAATTCTATGCAACAGCTTCTCTCTTATTTCTGTCACATTCTCCTAGTAGTTTAAGTTTTATTTGCTATATTTAATTGTCTATTTGTCTCTCTGATTTGTGTTTGTTTTAGGGTATTAGACCTTTAGTAAAACCTATTAAACTCCTGTTGGTCGGTTTTATTTCTTTCTATTACCGATCAGGTGGAGCCTCGTTAAGCAGCAGTTTATTTTTTTACAGTTCCTCAAGGACCTCTCCAAATCACCAACTAAGCCGGACACTGCTGTGTTAACTACTACAAATACTGGATCCTCCACGAATTCAGTGCGCTACTTTGAGCCAAATAATATTGTTCTTCTCTCTAGGTTGTACCGCTAGAGCCGTCGCTTTCTTTTATTATTATTTGTGAACTACAACCGTTACAAGTTTGCTTTAATATACCAGCAAATATGATATCAAATGTGCAACAAAACTTCTATGACCAATTGAGGCACTGTTTAGTAGTAAATGGACAGCCAAGCACTTCGCATGGAATATCTATTAGCCTTCACTCTTTATATCTACAAACAAATTGGTCCTTTTCAGAACCACTAACACATTTATAGATAAGAATTTTTACTACGGCTCAATTAAAACTTAAAACCACAATCACCTTTAACAAAAAAAACCGTATTTGAAATACAACACTTTTTACAAAAAGTCTCAGTACTATAAATTGGTCTGATAACGTGTGCTTTCTAGGGGTCAAACTAACAGATACCTTTGATTTTAAAGAACATTGCAATAATTTAATTTCAAAACTTGTTACAAACTGAGATTTCTTGCACATTTTCTCGATACTTTTTTGAAAAAAATAAGTTTAAAAAAATTAATTTTGTCCGTTGGTGGTGATTCACCCTGTATAGACGGATTTATATTCCTGCTATAGTACTTTTTCTTTCTTGTCCGAACGTAATAAGTAGGTAAAATTATGAGATAAAAAATTCCACATAATCTCTTAGAAGAATATTACATTTATGTTCTTATTTACCTTCTATAATGTTTACACACTTAATTAATATTATTACATATAAATACTAAGGTGGGTAACGGTTGGCATGTTTAGGTTTTCGTGGTTTTTGTAAACCTTGAAGCAAACGCTTTGCCAAGACACCTCAATCTACTATTGCACACGATTTCGTCATCACACTATACAGGTGTATACTGATCTTATGGGTCACCATGCATAACACTTACATCACAATACAGTATTTAAAATGTACCATACGAATAAATAAATAAATATATAAACAGATGTTATGGAGTAGGTTACCTTTTTAAAACATTTGTAAATTACTATTCAGCTATAGCTTTGGTTTTCCAAATTTCCACATTTGTCAAATTATTACTTTATATCTAAATTTGTAACCCGTCGTCAAACAAAAATCTTTTAGAGTTGGACTTAAAATTGAATCCAGCAAGGGAGTATTTTAAAGATATTTTTAACATCTGTCATTGTTAATGTATTTATCTGTTATTATTAATGTATTTCTTTTGTCAAAGCTTGATAATATTTCTTTTGATTTAAAAAATTTTATCCATTAGTGTTTAAGTTTATTTCTACCCTTAGTCTGTGCAACAAGATATGAAGAAAACCACCCGTCCGATTTTTATGCAACTTCATTGATACACCTTCATTATAATTACGCTGATTTGATTAAGGTTTAGGGATAATATATGTAGCCAAAAAGGCCGTTATTCAAAACTAAATTTTAAATTTTTAAAATATTTAAAAAATATTCATTTTAACCATTTTTGTTTCAAATAAAAATTGTTCGTAATTTAATTTTACACAACTTTTGTTTAAACTATTCTTTGATCCAATAAGTAATTATTGAGATACAACAATCACGTGACACTAATGGTTGTAACAATATCTCCACCAATATCAATTATACAAAAAACGTTAAAGCAAAAGTTGTTGGAAATTCTATAGTCTACAGCTTTTGTTTGAACATTTTTTCTAAAACTCAATGATACTTTTGAATATTTTTTTTACAACATATCCATTCTCTCCATTCGTTCTTTAACGTTTATTAGTATAGTACCGATGTGGAGTTCTGCGGTAAACACTTGTTTTTTTTGTGCTAGGGTTGTTCTATCTTCTTGTTGCTCTTCTACTATTTATAACTATCAATTGTGATACATTTTGTTTATTGTGCCTGCCGCATATCATTCAAGGAAATACGTTTTATTATTACAATGCTTTAAGTATGTACATTTTCTTATTTCTTAATCTAAAGTTTTTTATTTCTTCAACTTTTTCTCAGTAAAAATTCGAGTGTAGATTTTCCTGTCATGTGATGCTCGTTGAAGAGTCTAACAGTAATCTCCTATCGCGTTGACATCCCAACGATCCATACTCTGGTTTTCTATCTTATTCATATATTGGTGGAAACGTTTCTTTTGTACCTCACTTACAACTCCAAGATTGTTAAGGGAAAAATTTAAGTGTGAGTTTAAATGTTACACTCAAGTTCTAAATGCACCCCATTCTGCTTTTTCTTTCCAGTTTATCGCATTTTTAAAATTAGAGCCTTGCATAAATTTTGAATATCAAGGATAACAAATATCCCTTCTTTTAATTTTGCCTCGTACAAACTAGGAAATTTTTGATATAAATTAGAAGAGCAAGGTTCAGATTTTGATAGAATTTTGACAAATTGCTTTATTAGGCTCAGTTTTATGTGCAGTAGTAAAAGCAGTACTTTTTTTGGAATTCAACAAACAATATAAGCAGGATGTTTTTGCTTCCAGGTTATAAATGCTGTCTTGGAGGCTATTCTGTTTTATTTTTTTTTATGCGGTTTTCATTCACACAGAAAACAAAAACATTTTGTGAACGCATTTTGCTGTCCAAATAACATTCTAGGCATTTTCAGGTCACCACAAACCATTCACACATGCTTGGAGTATTTAATCTTCTGTATCACTGGATGAGCCAATAAACAGTATCCAATCTTGTTTTTTGTAGTTTATCCGTAATGATTTTTTAACCGGAGTATTTTGCAATAGAATACTTACTTTTTATTCAAAATAAGAAGCAATTTTTTCTCTTGTTTGGTTCTACGATAGGATGCTCTTGGAGCTATCAAATACTTTTCTTGGGACCCAAAAGTTGTGCGTTTTCTTCTGTTGAACCTAAATTTTTCACTATGTTATCATTGATTATGTTTCCGGTATGGTAGAGAAATATATTCATTTTAAGAAACGGAAACTTTTTTATTTTTAAAATTGTAGCTGTTGACTTGGATGCTTCAAAATCAGCAGTTATCGGAATGATTTTTTTGTTTCCTTGATGCCATGGGAACTCCGAATCTAAACGATTTCTTTTTCCCACATGACTATTTCTGTAAATCCTTTACACAAACATAACACACTTTGTGTTTCACCTAAGCTTTTGCTGGTCATCTAGCTTTAAAGTAGGCAAAGTAAACCTTTTTCACTAAATTTGTTATGTTCTTTTGATGCTTATTGAAAACAAACATCTTCCCGTTTTCTTGAAAACAATGTGAACGCAATTAAATGCAAACATGAAAAAAACCACTAATTCCAGATGAGAAAGTGTATGATTTTGTGATCATCTTAGTAATAGTCACGCAGATTGTAACGGTTGTAACTTGCAAATACGTAAAAGGATCAACGGCTCTAGCGGTACAACCTAGAGAAAACAAGAGTAGTACTGTTGACTTCGAATCAACGCATTAAATTCATGGGAGTTCCCGAATTTATAAGTGTTACCTCAACAGTGTCCGTCTTTAGCGGTAGATTTGGGGGGGTCCTTACGGAATCTGAAAAAAAAGTAAACTGTTGCGTAACGTGGCGCCATCTGCTGAGTAATAGACAGAAATAAAAACAACCAACAGGAGTACAATTTGGTTTTACTACAAAATCTAACACGTTAAGACGAACACAATATTAAGAGACACATACACGATTTAAATATAGCAAATCATAACTTAAAAATTACTAAGAGAAGGTGTAAGGAGTAATCGAGACTGTCGCATAAAGTTTGTACGGGCGTTAACAACAACGATAAAAAAGACAACGCGTAATTAAAATATCAAATTCAGATAAGTTTTATCGTTACACCCGAATTAAAAAAAGAATAGCTTACCAATTTAAGATTGGTTAGTACGAAAACTTGACGTACACACGTCACTTACATAACCGTATCCTAATAGTAACTTAAACTCGGAGGTAAACCGATAAACAGGTCTCGTCAACCCAAAAGGCATTTTGTTTTTAACATCGCCTCCGTTATCTACAGCGTCTAGCTCTGAGGAAGCCAACGTAAACAAATCCGAAAGTCGGTGATCGAGTTCACCTTGACACAAAAATAATTACTTAAATAATTACTTAAATACTATATAACTAATAAGTTATAAGACCGTTCGATGTCACGTGTACGTAAGCTTCTTACGCTTTGATAATGAGTAGGATAATTAAACATTAAAACTTAGCTGTGTTCTAGTAGTTTGCAGCTCTGCGGATTCGTTCTCACTAACGACCGTATCAAAGGATTGGACAGCGTCCTAAAGTATTTAATTCCAGAATTTCCCTTAGGGGAGGTTCAGATTGAAAAGCAGATGACAATTAAGCTCCTTCGAAGCAATGGATATTCAACATCAACGAGTCAATCGGCCTTTAGCATTCACCAGCTTTTGGCGGCTAAAATATAGGCGAAAGCGAGGTACTCGAACAATTAGGCAGCGAGAGGTTCCTAACTAGCAATTCTAGCACCCCCAGGAGTTTTGCAGGTGTAAGATAAGATGAAAGTGTAAGGTTAACACACTTGCTAAATCAAATGTCGCATTTAATAATTAATACAACCTCGAAAGTACTCACAAAAAATAGTAAAAAGATCCACTAACGGTGTAAATTGATCGGATTTATCTTTCCGCACTCAATTATGGTGCAATAATTGAACCCACGTTAAAATTTCAATTGTATTTTACTTGCTTCATTGAGCTACCGTCAAAGCACTTAAAGGAAGTGAAGAAAGTGCTCAAAATGTCGACTCGTCGCTTAGCTAGTAATTATCGTTCACCAATAGGAAAATTCAATGTAGCGCGGTAGATTTGATTTCCGTCGTAACGCACAATCTACGCCCTACGTTTTGAACACGGCTTACGACCTACGTTCCGTTCGAAATTTTTTTGAACCGTAACAAAATATTGATACTCACAAGTAAACTGTTACGGTTTTATTTTTCAAATGTAGGACGTATGTCGAGAGCCGTCTTAAAACGTGTGCCGCAAGTAATATGTTACGACGAAAGTCGTATTTGGCGCGCATTTTGCTAATTTTCTATTAGTGGAAAATGAAATTTGATTACATTTTTTAGACGAACAGCGGACGTTTTTCTTTCTTTTCGTACGTGCGAGTAATTTGGCGTACTTCTTGAAGTTGTAATTTCCACAAAACTATTTAATGTGGGATTCAAGATTTCCAATTTTAATTGGTGTTTAAGTACTAAATCCGGCTAAATTCACCGTGAGTACATTTTGCTTTCTTTTCTTTCCTGGTTGTATAAATTCTAATTGCTACGTATGCTTTTAGCATGTTGCTTTAACCGTATGTTCTCGTTGGTGTTCTACTTGGATAAGTCTTAAGAGTGCTGGAATGGCTGATTAAAAACCTTCCCTATCAATTAAAGACAACACTACGGTTTCGCATTAATTAAGCTTCAGACAACCGGTCGCTACTAAGTCTACAAGGGTTGGTTATGCTTTATAACTTTATCGAGGGAGCCCATCGCTTTTTGTTCTTCTCCGCACACTTTCCCTAAAAGGAATCGTGGGACCATCTAACTTCCCGAATTGTCAATACCGTCGCTAGTAGAATACCTTCATTCTCGGAACTACATCCTACCGATTAGAGCTAGGTTTTAGTATTTAAGCCACATATTCAGTGATAATGCGTTAAGCTCAAGTACATATGACATAAAACGGCTTGATCTCTAATATTTAAGTAAATTTTTATTTAGTGTAGACTCCACAACCGAACGTTTGTTTTAATCAGCTCAATACGGGCTCGGGCGCTTTACTTAGAGCGGTTGACGTAGACACAAAAAGTATTTTGGGTTTGCAAAAGGTACTCACCCTATTAATCCTAGTTTAAGTTTAGTTTATTTCTTCGTGTGTAAGTGATATGTGTACGCAGAGCCTTACTAGTAGTCAATCGTCAATTGGAATAATAACTTTAACTCGGGTGTAACTACAGCTTACCTGAAATCCGACACATTAATTGCGAGCTTTATATATTGTTAAACGGGGCTATTGCTAAAGCACGTGACTATATGCAACAGTCTCTCTATTTCTGTCACATTCTTTTAGTATTTTAAAATTTGTTACTTGTATTAAATTGTCTGTTTTTCTCTCTGATTTGTGTTGGATTTAGAATGTTAGACTTTAAGTAAAACCTGTTGACCTCCTGTTGGTCGGTTTTATTTCTTTCTTTTACCCAGCAGGTAGCGCCTTGTTAGACAGCAGTATAATTTTTTAAATTTTTAAGGAATCCCCATTCTACGACAAAACCGGACGCTGCTGCTCTTACTACTATAAATATTTTATCCTCCACGAACTTAGTGCGCTACATCGAGCTGCGAATTTCCTTTAGTTGTTTTTTTTAGGTTGTTCCGGTAGAGCCGTCGCTTCTTTTTGTTATTTGTAAACCAAAACCGTTACAAAACTTTCATACTACTGCTAATTTATTATTGAACAAGGTATTATTTATTACACGCCTATAATGTATTTTGAAAAATCGAAACATGAAGGAACCTGAAAGAAAATAAAAAGAGACAAATTTTTAGAAATTGTATTTTTATGCACACAGTTGCTCAAATTATTTGAACTGTTTTTAGTTTTTTCTTTTTTGGTTTTAAATGGATGCTGCAGTTAACGGTTCAATTTATTAACTAATTCAATTATAATCAAAGATCCGTGGCGTTGGTAGTGAGGTTACCGTTATCTTTGTTTTCTTTAATAATTTGAGTAGTGTATGTTGGAATCTCTAACAACAACAACAAATTAATTTCTTAATACTGTTAAGTCATATTAATTTAGCTACCCGCAATCATTATTTTTTTTAAATGATTATCAAAGGAGATTGTAAATAAATGAATAGGGCAGCAGGTGTACCAAACATTTCTCATAAAATTAACGCAAGAATTTTGAAAATACCTTTTTATTAAGTTTGATATAAAAAAAATTAACACATATTTTAAAGTGTTATTCAAAATATTATTAAACGTAAGTAACAATATACGTTTTAAAAAATTAGTTATTAACAATTACATTTTTAATTACTAAAATATCTCCAGAAATGTTAATGTTGTTTTCATTAATTGATTTTCCGTGTTCGTTGGACTCTTTTTGAGTCGTAATTTCATCTATCTCTGTTGTGATTGGTGTTTCTATTGTAGAAGTAGGAAGATACACATTAGTGGTCAAAACAGGTATATCGGTGCTCAAAGGCGGCCACGTATAATAGTCAATAGTGGATGAGTATTCCCAGTTGTATTTTATGTTATTTAATCTTCTCCCTAAAATAAAAAAATTCAAACATTAACTTAATCTATAAATTAAATAAAAGTAAATAAAATATTTTGTATTCTTTGTCCTAACTATTTGTTTTTCTATTATTTTTTTTGCTATTTCTTTAACCTACTATTTTTTCTTCATTGTCGTGACTGGCGCTTGGACCGGTCCATTATATGTCGTTATGCAATGGCTGTGCTGTTATCTTTTATGTTCTTATTTACCTTCTATAATGTTTACACACTTAATTAATATTACTACATGTGAATACTAAGATGCGTAAGAGTTGGCATGTTTAGGTTTTAGTAGTTTTTCTAAACTTTGAAGCAAATGCTTTGCCAAGACAAACCAATCTACTATTGCACACGGTTTCGTTACCACACTATACAGGTTTATACTAATCTTTTGGGGCACCATACATAACACTTACATCACAATACAAGATTTGTATAATGTACCATACGAATAAATAAATAAAAAAAATAAATCTATAAATTGCGTAAACTTTACATAAAAATTATTTTAAAAATATATCCAATCCCAATACATACCATCTAACATCTGGGGTATTAATGCTATTACAATAAATAATAGTTTGGTATACATTTTAAAGTTGAAATTCAATTTTAATTACATTACTATTCTCTTTTATACAGCAATTTTAATCAATTTAAGTTGAACTCACTGATAATTATTAATCTTCATGTAGATAAAAATGTTGCTATAACTGATGATTAATTTTCATTAAAAATGTTTATTTGTTAGAAAAACATAAGTTGAACCTGTTACTTTTTCTAAAAATGCTTGCATAAGGAGAGACATAGTAAAGGTAACCAGAGATTTATTAATTAAAAATAATAAGACATATTTTACAATAAAATGCTAATAGGATGGTAAGAATAGTGATTCTTCAATTGAAAGCTCTCAAATCTAATCGAGGAAAAAAATTTCAAATTGATTGAGTTTCGATGCTTCATAGTTCATTTTAACTACACCTCTTTCTTTCTCTCTTTCACTACCTTTAATCTGGTTTTTTTAATACGATCCCTAAACGTAACTAAACTCTATCAACTTTTGCTCAATAAATTTTAAGTCTATACATTCTCTATCCTGTTTTACTACAATAATCCTTATTCCAAAAGTGTAACCCAGTCGGGATAACCACCCTAATACAATTTTTACAAGGACACGTAAAGTACGCCGTTTAAAAAACTTCTGCCTTTTCTACAAATCTTTGTCATATTTTAGATATAACTCAAAACTTGCGTTCTGATAAAGCTCGACCAAGTCACGTTGTCGATACTTAAAAGATCTCGTTACAAAATTTTTTCTTATTTCTTTGATTGAGCCCAGTGTTGCCCGAATTTTTCTTTAACCGTTTCTTGCAATTTCTAACAATCAGCACCTTAGGCCCAGATTGCAGCACGTTAGGCTTGAAAAAAGCTTATCGGCTGCTGCAATCCTTTCGTCTAACATCGTTTCGTTTCGTTCATTTTCCTGCATGGCAAAATTATTTTAATTAAAAAATTCTATAGCTTTATTTTAAGTGGTTACAAATAAGCTTACATAGGGTCGTTGTGAGTGGGTTTTGCTTCCAAAGTTTCCTCGTCAGTTGAAACTCGCTCTTCCGGGTTGATAATTTATTTTAGATGATTTCGGATAACAAGTTTCAGCTTTTTGTGCCTAGGCATGTTATCATCGTCATTTTCTCAAAGCCATTGAAAAATTATGCCGCGAGGACTGTGTGAAGCGAAATTAGGGATTGTCATAGGTAATCTACCAATAAAGATATCTGTAGTGCGCGGTGAAGAGATCGTTAAAGAAAAACCAGAATACATTTGCAATAATTTGGAGCATCTTGTATTAAAAAACGTAATGTAGAGGCGGATAAAACGGTTGTCACGGCGTAACATCTGGTAGAAGTTTGCCAATAGGTCATTGACGGTGGTTTCCATTTTTGAACGATGTGCGTAGTACAACAGGACGAAATGGCATCCTTTGTTAAACGTTTTCTCTATGTCGAGAAAAACGCCGCCGGTGATTTTCCAGTGGTTGGAATCATTAGTAATTTGCTCGACTACGCAAAAGGTTTGTTGGACGGTGAACAGGTTTTTACCAAAAACCGAAATCTTGGAAGGGATTAATTAAGGATTATCAACCTGTTCTTGTAATCTCGTGAGAATTATTTTTTCAAATAATGTGCTTAGAATCTGAAAAAGTTTTGGGGCATCGTATAGTCTTTTCCGTACCGTCGGAAAATAGTACTTAGCTGTTACATAAGTGGGAGTCTTTAAGCTTAAACCAGGGACTAAACAAAAAATATAAATTACTGCATGGTGATACTTTGTTGTGGTAAGGCAACAATAAGATGTTTTGGAAAACATGGATGCTACAATGCATTTTATTTCTATTTTCTATTTTTGTATATTATGCTTTGTTTAAAAAATGTTGTAAATTTCAGTGACAATAATGTTTTTGATTTGATTTGATTTGAAACAACTTTTTCGTTAGTTTTAAAACTAATTCATACCGACTAGATACAAATACAAACTCGAAGAAGAAATCCGGCACCGAAAACAAAAACCGGGAGAAAAGGCAAATTGGTTTGTCACCGCGTTGCTAACGTTGATGCATGGTGGTATGAGCAAAGGGGCTTAATTGAAAAAATATATAAAAATTTAAGCATCGAGTATAGTTATTATATTTGCCCAAGAGATTTCTAAACTTTGCAGGATTTGTTAGATTTGACATCACAATTCGAAATGCTCTCGGCCACAATAAATTGTAACCACCAGTAGTTTCTTGTAAATAAAAAACCGATGCCGAGTCAATGAATCTGGTATACCTAAGACCCACCGCCCTACTTCAAAATTTCCCTAAAGAAGAGGTAGTGTCTAAGGAAACGTAATTATGAATTCAAATCTCCCTGGAAACGATTTTGAACGTAAACAAAAATTTTGTTATAGAAATCAGTATTACCATTAAAAGATTGTATCCAAAGCAACAATTTTTTATTGTTGTTTTTCGAGCGTATATAAACGTGAGCAAGGTCTTATAAACACAGTAAATGGCGGTATTGTCTAAGAGAGCTTTTTTTAAACTTGATATAATTTTTTTCAAAACCGTGAAAACCGCTTATATTTAAGGAAAACTTAATTGTAACATGACCTGTACCTTTGTGTCCGAAGTATAAATAATAACACACCGTCCGAAGCACTTAGTTTCTGCCAATGCAAATTTATTGCACTGTCGGAAAACAGTATTTAGCTGTTACAAAAGTGGGAGTCTTTAAGCATAAACTAGGAATGAAAAAAAACAGCAGAACTAGAATTCAGAAACCCCTCTGATCCACTTTCTCCTTCAATCCCGAGTTTCTAAAGAATCTTTACAAGTGAAGTGTTGCTTGTTATTATGTTTTATTTTTTAGTTATATTTTTTATTGTTGTTCGATTTTTTTTTGTTAATTTTCATTTAGTGTTTATAGTTTAATGTTAATTTTGTTGTTAGCAAAATAATAATAAAACCTGTTAATGTTTATACTTTAATTTTCTAATCAAAGGACTTGTAAGAAAAATTCTTCGACTGAGCAACCCGAAGCAAAGAGTAAAAGAGTAAACTTAAGTAAAAGAAAGCTCCGACGGCCAGGGACAAAACTAATCCAGGGAACTAGAATCCAGGAACTCTTCGGATCCACTTCTTCCTTCGAACCGGAGTCCCCACAGAATCTTCAAGAGGAAAGTGTTACTGTTTTATTTTTTTTTGTTATATTTTTTTATTGTTATTACAATTTTTTTGTTATTAATTTTTATTTTGTGTTAATTTGTTGTAAATTTTGTTAAATAATAGAACCTTCTTCGACTGAGCAACCCGAAGCAAAGAGTAAACGTAAGGCAAATAAAGCTCCGACGACTATGGTAAAACTATTCCAGAGAACTAGAATCAAAGAACCTCTTCGGATCCATTTTCTTTTTCAAAACATTCTTTAATTGAATAACCCTAAGCAAGGAGTAAGCGTAAGTCAAAGAAAGCTTCGATGTGATAATAACCGAAAAGTCTTACAGTCTTATAATCCTTATTGATACAAACAAAATGTCTTTACCATCTGGGCTGTCACTTCATTAAGTTCCCCTTTTTATATTATTTTGGCACTTATTTTTATTTTTATTCCACCATTTTTCATATCTTCTACCATAACATACCAATTTATTTTCTTTTGATACTCTTTACCTTTCCGTACCAATATCATTCCTACCATTGTGTTCGCATTTTCGCGCGCTTTGCCATATAATGTCGTTACTTACTTTTTTAAGGTGGCAAACCTTTTGTTTCAAGGCTTCAAATACAACTAACAGTTTTCTTAAATTTTTTTCTATTTTGTTCTTTTTCTAAAATACATTTTTGTTTTTTTGTATACGTCTATTAATTGTTTATAATTCTTTTTAAAATTTTCATTAATTAACAAATATAAATGTTCTGGAAACAAAAATGTCTTCCGGGAAACAAAAACTGACTGCCACCCATCGCAAGAGATGCTTTGTCAGAATAATGATTTAAAAATTGAAACGTTTAAAAATAAGAAACCAAAAGTTGAAGGTAGATCGCTAAAATTAAAATAATCAAGTTTTGCGCCAAGATAGATTCCGAAAGGAGCATAGGTTTTTAACCACTAATTGGTTTTAATTTTTTTTTTGTTAAGAAAAACTTTCACTGACAACAATACAATCTTGGTCTCGTAAGAACAACAACATTTTCTAAGAATAATAATAATGAAGTTATGAAGTATCATACAGTTGTAAATGTTGTAATTTGATATAAACGTAAATCGTACATTAAACGCAATTAAAGATTAAAAAATTGTCATAATAAATCATATCGACGTTTCTTATCCACTTGAACTTATGATTCAAATTATGTTACGTTTTATACTATCGTGAAACTTATCTGTGAAGTTTGTTCAATGACATAAAATTTGGTAAATTATCAGCAAATAAATATATTAATCATGATAGACAAGCTGTGTGTTCACTGAAAACAAAAACAGGATGTAATTGAAAAATTATTGTATCGATATTAACGTCTACATCACATAACTAAGCGATAAATTTTAAAACTTATTGATCAAATCTATTGAATTACGGGATATGATTAATTGACAATATAGGAATCAAAATTTAAGATCTCAACGCCGCAGCGGTAACTTAGGAACCCTCTTCTCCGACATTCTAAAATTGTTAAATCGTGTCATTGTAGGACCGAACAATATGAATTACTTATAATTAAATAAATTAATCAATTTACTTAATAAACTAACAAACACCTTAAACGTATGACTGACTTAATGTCGGTGAAAAGAGTTACACCGCTGCGCCATCTGATTAAAAAGTTACGTGTTTTAACTGTAAAATAATAGACAAACGTTAATGTTTATTTTTAAAAAAAATTAAAAGTTGATAGAATTTTGCTGCACAATATTTTATATTCCTAAGTACTTGTGAGAAATCTTAACATTAGTGGCGACCGTGACAGGACTACAGGATGGATAGGGTGAAGAAGGTGAGAGATTCTCAAAAAACAGTTTTTGCAAAATTCTTCAGCTTCAAGAGAGTTGGCAAATAAAAGCAGGTCTTTTATTAAAACTCAAGTGACATTGAAATTGTTAAAAGAAAATATCGAACTTCTTAAAGTGTCAAACGAGTTTATTTTACAAATACTATTGGATGAGGAAAATGGGGAGAAAATATTTCTCTAAAAATTTAAGAATGTGATGAGTATTTCTTCTAATTTCTTTCTCTAAAGTTGTAAGTCGAATCATGCCAACAAGTTTTTGTTAAAGAAAAGAAGTTCAAGCGTTTAACTTCAGAGCTCAAGAAGTTTTCTGGGGAGCTGAAGGAATGGCTACCATTTTAGGGTCAATTCAAGCAGATACATCAAAATAATCAATTAAAAGGTGAAGAAAAGTTTTAGTATTTGATCCAAACCCGTCAGATTGTAGAAAGTTACCCACCAACTGAAGAGAAATACCGAAAGACCGTAGAAATTCAAAAATCACGTTTTGTAAAAAAAGATCACCTAATTGCGATGTAAATTTGGGAGTTACTTAAACTGGTTTTGACTTACAAAAAGTCACAATCATTAGTTTTCTACGACTAGATTGAAGCACAGTTAAAATCATTAGAGAAGTCCGACGATGAAAAAATGACTAAAGAATTTGAAGATGTTTATCATGAAAGAAATGGAAAACAAAGAGCAAATCCATCTACCAATATCGAGCTTTGATTTTAAGAAGAACAAAGCAAGAGATGCCACTGAGAAGATTGATGGTTTTCCAACTGCATCTCAATTGATAAACAGAAATGTTATCCGGTGTACATTTTGTGACTGTGCAGATTCAAGTGAGAAATGTTAAAAAGTTATTCCTTAGACATTAGTACAAAAGAAGAAGAGACTTTCTGAAAAGGCATGCTGTCATAAGTGTTTGGGCATATGTTTATGGACATTTTGTGAACATTATACGACCGAATCACAAAAAATATACTTTGGGTGAGACTTTGGTTTTGAATCAAGCTGTAGTAGAAAGTTCTTTATCGAATATAAACAGTAATAAAGTGTTCCTACAAACACTAGCTGTTGTCGCACTCATTGAAAATGACAAAAGAAGAAGAGTTCGAGCCGATATGGACACTGGTTCTCAAAATTGACACATCAGTGTTACTGCAGCAAAAGAAATAGATTTTTTTCAAAAATAGTTAGTATAAGAAAGTTGCGAGCAAAGTCGTAGTAAAAGTAGTGAATGGTGATCCCGGAAAAGTTGGGATCTCAAGTAGATGACTCAAAACTATAGAATTTAAAAAAGTACTATATGTCAAATGTGATAACGTTGAAAAGATCTTTAAAAAACAAGCAACTTTTGTAGGGAAAGTTTTTTTTATTATAGCTACCTTTTTCGAGTAATATTCGATTGAAGTTATTAAATTTGGTTTATAAGAGGTCAGTATTTAAAATTTAGCTATCTTAGATAATGTAACTAGAAGAGCTCAACAGTGTTTAGAAGTAAATGGAAAAAATTTTGAAAACTTGGGATATTACTATTGTGACATTCTGAACACTTACTGTGACTCGGTAATAGGTTTTAAATACTGACTTTTAATAAACCAAATTTTATAACTTCAATATGTAGAATATTACTCGAAAAGAGTGACAGTGATAAAAAAATCTCGTAACTGTGTGCCTGCCTATGGTGTGTGTTCAGTTTCTTATATGATATAGTTATTTTACCAGTTTATACAACATTGTTCACTAGATCCCGTATATTTTGCAAATGGCTGTCCCACTTAAAACTATATAGTGACTATAATATTTCCTCTTGTACATTTTATTTAAATGATTCGTTCTTCTTTGAGGAGGGACACCAAAAATCACTAGATCATCTTATCGAACTACATTTCGTGTAACAATATGTACACTTTATTAGGTTTTTACTTATAAATGTACCTCGTTTTTAATAAATAAAGACTTGATAAAGGACACACATTTAGTGGTTGTTAGTGGCCCTCTTCAAAAAAGAAGAAATTATTTAAGTACCGTATAGTATTAAGTGCCCTTGTTTTTTAATTACTTTAAATATTAGATATTCTTACAAAGACAATGATGTCTTTTAAGTACAAGACATATTTATTAAACAGCTTGAAGTTAATCAAGAGAACGACCATTGTTTTGCCCACTTGGTCGGGTAAAATGGGATGTTCTGTAACGGTTGTAATTAATAAAAAAAGCGACGGCTCTAGCGATACAACCTAGAGAATAACGATACTATTTGGTTCGAAATAGCGCACTGAGTTCATTAAAGATCCCGTATTTGTAAGAGTTAGCACAGCAGTGTCCAGCTTAGTCGGTGAATTAGGGAGGTCCTTGAGGAACTGAAAAAAATAAACTGCTGTCTAACAAGGCGCCACCTGCTGGGTAATTGAAAAAAATAAAACCGACCAACATGATCTCAATAGGGTTTACTTATGGTCTAATACGCTAAAACGAACACAAATCAGAGAAACAAATAAACATGTAAATATAGCAACTAAAACTTAAAATACTAGGAGAATATGTAAAAAGTAAGAGATTCTGTCGCATAAGACTTACGGGCGTTAGCAACAACAAATTAATTAAAGTTCGTAATGAAATATGTCGAAATTCAGTCAAACTTTTGTTTGTTATACCGCAAATTAAAGTTAGCGTTCCAATTGAGGATTGGTAATTAAGAAAACTCGACGTACACACGTCAATTACACACGGTGTATTAAAAACTAAACTTAAACTCATACTAGCACGGTAAGTAACTTCCGCCAATCCAAAAGGCCTTTTGTTTTAGCTTCACTCACTTTATCTAAAGCGCCCAAGCACTTATGGAGCTAGCGAAAACAAAACCGAACGTCGGTAGATGGACTCTACCCCAAATAAAAATTTGCTTATACACTAGAGATTCAAACCGTTTAATGTCACATGTACGTGAGCTTCATACGCATGCAAAGTGAACAGGTTTCTTAAACAATAAACTTAGCTATGTACTGAGGCATACAGTTTTGATAAGGAAGGTTTTTGCTAACGACAGCAGTTGACAGCTTTAGAGGATCGGTAGCCACAGGATTTTCCTTAGGAGAACTAGACGACAAATTTTGAAAAGCAGATATGCTTCCTCAAAATAGCGGCACGCCGCGTAAACGACCCTCAGCCGGTTGAGTTCATCGGCCGTTGGCAACTTTAATGTAGGCGAAACCGTGGTTAGTCGTCATGTTTTATAGCGAAAGATTCTTAACTAACCGTTCCAGCACCCCCAGGAATTATCCAGATGGTAGTTCACGAATAGAGAGAGTATGAGATCAAAACACGTGCTAAAGCATACATTTTAATTAGAATTAACACAACCATGAGACAACAAAAGAAATGAAAAAAAAAGTTACTTACGGCGCATGCGGTCGAATTTATATTTTTGCACTTCCTATATTTAATGATTCACTTTACACCCGCTTTCGCAAGCGTAAAACGACTCTTTTTCGCTCGATTTACTTTTGCGCCCGCATTTTTTACTTTTAGACCCGCATATATCGTTAAAACCGAATTGATCCGAGAATTTACGATTAATCATTGACAAAATAAAAATAAACGGTACGAAATTATGCATGAAAAAAGACATGAGAATCACTACAAATTATTCTTAAAAATCAAATTTTAATTAAATTGTAGAATCTGAATATAAAGCAAAATTTTCTTGTAGAACTAGAGTAAATACAATAAAAGCACATTTTCCGTTGCTTTTTTGAAGTCGACATTATTTTAAAAAGTAATCGTATGTATTTTCATATATTTTGTTGGATTTAGCAAGTAACAAATCCGGGACCACGTTATCTGCTACCTCTTTAATACCTGGAGGAGTTTTAGAAAGTTCTTCATTATCAGTTTCCATGTCCACTGATTTTAAAAGCTTTGTAATTTAAATTTTTAAATGACGTTTGAGAATGCCGGTAAAGAAGAACATTTTATTCTTAATTCTTGTAAGCTACCCTAGAGGTCGCGACCAATTTACGTTCGTAAATTTAAATTTTTAATTAATTTGTTGTTATTAATACCTTTAAAATAACAACAACTAATCTTATTAGTACTATTAATTTAAGGTTTTATTGTATTTTTTAAATTAAAATAAAATATGTAATTAAAAAGTAAATCTGTTTCGACTTAGTATTACTAAGAAGTGCAAAAGATTTGTATGCACCACAGGTGTAAAGTACTTTACACCCTTAATACATAAATAACTATTTCACACCAATTTAACTTAGAATTATTGAAGCCACATTAATACTTTACGTGTAAAGTTTTAGTTTTACGAAACACACCGAAAACGCCCAATAGAAAAAATCCCAAAATGTCCGGTCGTCGTTTTAATAAATTTTGTGAATTAACGGATTCACAATGGGAAAATACATAGCGTGCGCGGCAAATTCGACTTTCGTCGTAACGTGCAAGCTATGTGAGCCCAGAGTCTACGCCTATTAACCAACCATCGTCCGCCTTGGATTTAAAATACAACTCTGTACAATAAGTGTAAATTTTGTCATTGTTCTCTTCTTTGTCTAAATTATTTTTCTTTTCTTTCTTTTTTTTGTTTAGTACACATTTTTTAGATTTTTCTTTGTTATTCGCTACTTTTTAATTTTCTTCTAAGTTTAGTTTGAGCTTCTTGTTCATATAGATGTCGCAAGTTCTTCTTTATAAGGGTTGAAGTTAATACTGCAGTTTTTTTTTGTTCTTTCATTATTAGCATTAATTTTATTTTCTGCGTGAGGAAGTGGAATTACTTTATGTGGTATTACTTCAAATTTCTTGATAGTGTTTGAACAGGTAGATGTCGCTTTTGCATAGAACTTGCTGCAAAGAATGACAGGAGCCTTGTCATACAAATTTTTATTATATTTAGCTGGAGCGCAATTTTTGTGGTGTAATGGGATCTAGGGGCAACAACAGTGTATTTGAAGAATCGCCAACATTTTCTGTATGCCACTTTTCTTGTTCTTTAACTAGAACTTGATTTTGTAATAATCGCCAAAAATAAGCGTTTGTGGTAGTGGTGTTGATGGTGTACAAAGTGATGTAAGTGATTTATTATTATTTTTTTCAACCTCACCAATTGCTGGTGTGTTTGTAACTTCAGCTGGTTCAAACATTCAGTCTTGAGGTTGAATACCTGTTTTTCTAAATTCATTCACAGCTTTTTAGATACCTAAAGCTTTCATAAACACATTTCCAAATAGCTTGCGTATTTGTGATATTGTCACTACTTGGCCTGGATGTTGCTGCATCTATTTTTGAAATTTTGAAGAATAATATCTGCTAAGGAGCGACAAGAAACTGACGTCTAATGGTTGTATACAATGAGTGGTATGCGGTGGAAAACATCGCCAACTCTAGCTTCGTCAATGCTATCTAAAATTTGAGTATAGCCTTACTTCCAGAAAAAGCATCATCTAGTACCTCCATTTCTGAATCTAGGAAAAAAAAGTAGCACATAGCACTCATACAAATTTCCACAGTACCAGGAACCCTACGTTTAGTTAAAGATATACACTCAACTTGCCTTTTTTCACGCAGTGATAAACATTTTGATCATTTCTTTGACATTTCATTATACCTGTTTTATCGACGTAATAAATTTATTTAGGGTTTTTTTTTATATTTTGAAGCCCTTCAGAAAGCAACGAAAAATATTTTTGTACAGTAATAAAACCCATGGCTTTAGCAAGTGATGTTGGATCAGGGATGCAAATTTTGACATTAAGATGTTTCTCTAGGAAACTGCATAACTAAACTTTTTTCTCTGTTAAATTGATTAGCTAAAAGTCATTTAAAGTAAAACTAAATAGACGAGATTCCGTAGACAAAATGTATTGCACCTACTCTTTTACTTGCATTGCTGAGAAAACCGGCTTGTGGCGCTCTAGTTCCTTTTTGGCTGAATTTTCTTTTTCTATAGTCTCGGTTTTAATTTTTTTAACTCTTGTTTTAATTGTTTTCTAAAGTATTTAAAATTATTTTAAAACTTTTAGAAAACCCATCATTCTCTCAAGAACCCCTTCCATCGCTTGGCGTTTACTTTCCTTGTTGTATTTTCTTATCGTAGGAATAATAAACCTATAAGAAATAAAAACTTTAAAATCTATATTGTTGTTGGTTGGACAAAACGGGACAGCATCCAGTTTTACCTCATCCCTTGGTACAATTTTGTCCAAATACGCATTCTGAAGGGCTTTTTAAAATTTTCAGAAAAAAAACAATTGTCATATTAATCAATGAAACAAAACACGGCCAATTATAATCATAAAAAGTACTCACCATTATTAGCCCAGAACAACAATTATTTAAAACTAACACTGGTACCCGTTTTATCTGACTATGCCATTTTTTGTTCAAATCTTCCTTAATAAGAATCAAATTTTTAGGTAATTTTTTTTGTTGATGAATAAGATTTTGATAAAACCAGGATTACAATCTTTGGTCATTTCACATCGATAGTAAACTAACCCGCTTTGAATTTAAAGTACAGATTTTAAAACTTAAAACATTTGGTAATATTTGACATTTATCAGGGCAAAAGGATTTGGTAGGAACAAAAACATTTGTTTCAAAAAGGCAGTGGTTTTGGTAATTCTTGTGAGAATGTATTCAATTGTCTTTGACATTTCTTGTTTGTCAGCTGAGCTTAGTGGTAAGTAGTGGTGGGTGTTAGAAGGTTTTCCTTTAACTTACCTTACTAACGACCAGTATTTCAGTCGTTGGTTAGCTTAAATTTAGAGTTTACTTTTATAGTAACAATTAGTTGAAGCCCCCGTCTTGTCGGACGGATGGTAGAACACGAAAGATTCCACTATGTCAGCTCAAGCCATCTGGTCGACCTCCTCGCCGAACCGCCTTAATTCAATGCTGAGGTAGCCTTTTTGATTACCCCTTCTCTCCAAACCCCCATTCACCCTCGCAATTTAATGCTAATTCTAATTGTATACTATGTAATAAACATTCAAGTTTTGAATTTTAGTATATAGGATTGTTATCATCTCCTTAAAAATTATCCAAAAATTAACGTTTACCAGGGACTGAAATACAGGACTAAAGAGGTAAAAAGTTTTATCTGGAAGATATGTATGCTTTGTCTAAATGAGATACCCTCAAACGGAATTTCTTGAAAGTAAATTAAATTTTGTATTATAACATTTACTCAAAGCAAATCAATTTTTTGGTAAAAAAAATCTGTCAAGTTTTTGAATATTAAAAGTAACATATTTTCCGAGTTAAATAATAATAACGAGAGTTGTAAATAGCATACTACCCGAGTATGTAAGTACCACAAGGGCGTAATTGCTTTACAACTCGAGTTTTGTACTATACTTTATTTACAAGCATCCCCGTCTTTCCAATCCTTGTACCATATTTTCCAATTGCTCACAAACTTTCACATCCCTCCATTAGCATTTTCCATTTAAATTTTCGCCCAGAAAGTTTTGCCGCACAATAATTTCCGCCCCTGATATTTAAACCCCCTAAACACACCAAAAGGTTTACCATCAAAATATTTCCCTTACAAAAAATTTTGTTTCTGAATTTTCAGTTCCCAAAATTTTTACCCCTTAGCCCTCTAATTTTATCTACCGCCTCTCCTTACTTTTAACTTTGCTTTCCTTTCCACTTCTTCGACTACACTCTCTCCTAGTTTTTTGAGCTACTCTTTTCCCCAAACATACAAATTTTGGTTTTTATGTTGCGGTTCCTATAATTAGGCAATCGCACATTCCACAAATCAGAATATTATTCTTAAAGAGATATTAGTTAGTTAATTTCTTTGTTGCTCCAAACTTTTTTCACCGTTGACATTTGAAGCTCGCACTGTTACAAAACTCTGTTATGGTTACAAAAATCAATGGGTCAAATATACACAGAATAGGTACATGGAACATTTAAACTACGTACAAGCCAGAAAAAATACAATGCTGTAACTGTTTAGGTTTATAAATATTTGGAGGTTTGTAGAGAATAAAGCATTTATAATAGTTAGAGCAGCAGCGTTTGGCTTTGTTGTAGAGTGGGGAGTTTTTAAAGAGTTCTAAGAGTTAAACTGCTGTTTAACAAGGCGCCACCTGCTCGATAAAAAAAAGAAATAAAACCGACCAACAGGAGATCAACAGGTTTTAATTAAAGCCTAATACGCTATATTAAACACAACAATTAGTTCTAAGAGGAGAACAGACAATTCAATAAAACAACAAACAAATCTTATAGTAATAGGTGAATGTAACAGAAATACAGAGACTGTCGCATATATTTACGTACGTTAGCAGTAGCTTCGTTTAATAATAAGTAAGGATTGCAATTAATGTGCCGGATTCACAGGTAAGCTTTAGTTACATTAAAATTAATGTTAACGTTTCAATTAGGGATTGGCTAATAGGAAGAATCTGCGTACACATATCACTTACACACGGCCATTTATCAGGTCAAACATGCAACAACACTGACTTAAACTAAGATTACAAAGGGTAAGTACCTCCCGCAAACCCAAAAAGATTTTTGTTTTTGTGTCAACCGCTCATAGTAAAACGCCCAAGCCCGTATTGAGCTGGTTAAAAAGTTTGGTTATGGAGAGTACCACTGAATAAAGATTTACTTAAGAATTAAAGATTAATCCGTTTCATGTTATATGTACATGAGCTTCATATGCATTAACAATGAAAAAGTTACTTAAATAATAAAACTTAGTTGTAATCTGATGGATGCAGCTCCGAGAGTAAGAATTTCCTGCTAGCGACGATATCGACAGTTCGGGAAGTTAGGTTACCCCAGGATTCCGCTTAGAGGAGGTGTGCAAAGAGAGACGGAAGGCGATAGTAAGCATAACCAACCCTTGTTAGACGTGGTAGCCACCGGTTGTCTGTAGCTTATCTAATGCGAAACGGTAGTGTGGTCTTTAATTGACAAGGAAGGTCTTAATCAACCACTCCAGCACTATCAGGAGTTATCCAGGTATAACACACAGCAAAGTCATAAAGTCAAAAAACGTGCTAAAAAAATTTTACGGGGCAATTAAAATTAATACAAATAGAAAAAGAAAAGCAATGTGAATTTAGCCGGATTTAAACGTAACCAATAACTTTTATTGGAAACCTTGTAACACACATAAATGATTTGTGTAAATTTTAATTTTAAGATGCACGCTAAACCACCAGTGCGGAACAAGAAAACTTTTCTGACTCTTACTCGAATATTATTTTCAACCAATAGACAATTAGCAAAATGCGCGCCAAATACGACTTTCGTCGTAACATATTACGTGTCCATATTTAGGATTTCTTAATCGATTTATTTACATTTTATAATAATTAAAATTGGATTCAAATTAGAATAAAATACTTTTACTATTGTAACTCCAACAATCTCTTTTTGTCTTAATAAAGGTCAGACATCTTTTGACCGAAACGTTGGCACGTAATTAGTACATAGAGTCTTAATAGTCCACTCCAAAAAATACTCCTATAAGAAGGCCCATCATTTGGTGGAACAAACTGTAATCAATTAAAACAGGAGATTTTATTTACTGTAACATATTACTCGCGACACACGTTTTATATTGCTCTCGACACACCTGCTGGATAAGAGAGACAAATAAAACCGACCAACTAGAGATCTAAAGGTTTTACTTAATTCTAATACGAGATACACTAGATCAAACAAATTGACAACAATAAATAACCATAAAAGAAAAACAGACAGTTCAAAATTACTATAATAGCAGAAGAGTAAGAAGCAGAAAAACTGTCGGATGTCGTCACGTATCCTTAAACAGTAGTCTCGCTTAATAATAAACAATCTATACGAATAACGCAACACGGATATACAGCTAAGTTCCAGAAACACCAATCGTAGTGTTAATGTTCGAATTGAATACTACCTGATAGAAACACTCGGTGTACATACACCATTTACACACGGCAATTTATCTGGTTGAACATGCAACGACACTCACGCTTAGAAGTAACTTATAATCAAATATAGCAATGTAAGTACCTCCCGCAAACCTAAAAGACCTTTTGACTTTGCGACAACCGTTTAAATTAAAGTGCCCAAGCCCGTATTGAGCCCATTAAAATCTCTAGGTTGTTGAGCGTACCACCAAATATGGTTTTACTTAGAGCTACAAGTTAACGCCGTTTTATGTCGTATGTACATGAGCTTCACACTCACAAGCAATAAATACGATAACTTAAATACTAAAACTTAGCTGCATATTATGTGACCGAGTGCAGAGAGTAGGATTTTACGGCCTGCGACGGTATCGACAGGTTTTTAATTGTGCTATAAGAATATTCTTGGAAAAGGTGTTTAAAGAGAACTGGAAGGCGTTAGGCTCCTTTGTTTAGGCCACAATGTATAGACATCCCTTCGATTAGTTGACGTAGTACCCACAGATTGCCTCCGGCTGTCTGACACAGCTACTGGTGGTGTGATACTGCGTAGAAAAGGAAACGTTTTAATCGGCCACTCGAACACAAGTCCAGGAAGTTATCTAGAGACAGAACAAAAGACGCAGAAATTTTTTTGTATTTTGGGCTTTTCAGATTGATTTTAAAATAAAATTTTGCTAGTTTTTAAATTTAGAGAATTTTGAAGAATAATTGCTAAGGTGGCAATACTTTCATTAAACTTTGGTTTAAATGCTAGTTTAAGTTTAATTAGTACATCTATCATTTGTTTAATTAAAGAAAAAATGGTGGAAATAAAAATAAGTAGATAAATAAATCTATTACGATTTAAATTAACGCATGCCAAACGTAAGGACAGCTTTGACGTTTAATATCAAATTATTGTTACCAACGTTCGGAATAAAAATTGTTCTATTTCTATAAAAGAACTCATTTGGGGGCTTTTATAGCTCTGTAAGTGACCCAAAATAGAAAAAATTACATTTTAGAATTATTTGGTATAATAGAAATTTAGGAGCAATATATGTATTAACTAGACCAGACAAAAGAGGAAGTAGAACTAGCAAAAAAAGTAGTACAGATTGGTAAAGAAAAACTAAAAATGTTACAAACAACAACGTTAATAAATAAGTATCTAGTGCCACAACCTCGTGTCTTTAAGTTAAACACTTCAAACGAGTTGTACAACCCACCACTGAAAAAGAACAATACGTTTGAAGGAAGAGAAAAAAGTATCAATAGACCACGATTTAAAAGCAACCTGACAAACAAATTAGATTTTATTCGACATTGACAGTTTGGCGAGCAAAACTTAACCAAGCTTTGAGTTGAAAATTATGACGAATTTTGAGAAACTTTTGGAAAATATTGTGATGATGGCAAAAGAACATTGTGGTAGAAATCAATCCGAGAATTTGTTTAAATTATATTTCATGTTGAACATCCGAAGAGCGAAATTTAACTAAATACTTAACTAAATTTTGATAACAATTCTCAAGAGTATTGAGAATATATTTTGAGGGTGCGAAAATAATCTGTTATAATAGAAATTGAGCAGACAGTTTGTTATTTGATGTTAAAAGTCGGGAAAGCGATATTTAACCAAGAACTCAACAATCCAATTTTCAAGAGTTTTAAGAAATATTTCAAAAATATTTTGAAGGTGCCAAAAGAATTTATTATGATAAAATTGATCCGACAATCGTTTATATCTTTTATGAAAGAGTGGCGTGATACGTGTTTCATACAATAATTTATCGAACTAATTTTTGCAAATAGAAACAGTTACTACAGAGTAAGGCCCATTTAAATTACGTTGGACACGACGATTTTATTTTTTGCCCACAATTTATTTAAAAGTAGCACAATTATTTGGTAATTAATATGCTGATTATAGGATAAACGTAAATGAATAAATTTTATAATACAAATGCTACAGTAAAATAACGTTAAACGTTATCTAAAACACTGAATCCATTATCAGTATCACATTACTGATTTGACATTTTTATATTTTACTCAAAGCAACACCATCTATTTAATTACCAATAAACTGTTTGTAATGATAGGTGCCTGTAATGTTGACAATTGCCTATTACATCAGCTTGTGTGGAACATGGATTCATAACTTCTTCATTTTACTAAAAACCACTTATTTGAATAAAATAAAATTTTACACACATTTAGCTTAATTTATGCACTGTGCATTGAATATAAACATTTTTTAAATTTAATTAGCATCTTATAAAACTGTGCACTCAAAGTATAGGTAAATTTTGGCATTAATTACAAAAAAGTTAATTAACCTATTGTTTTGTATTTTACTTCAGGACACAGAATAAACTTTTTAAAGTGTGCGTTCAACAATTCATTACAATTACGTTATTAGATTAGTTATAGACCCATATTTCATCCCTAGAAATGCACTATAAATGCTAGCCTTAAGAATAGGATGACGTCAATCTTAGTAATTTATTACACCCAATATAACTTTAAAAATTTTTTGTCACAATAACAAAAATTAAAGTTACTTGACCTATGTTAAGTTAGCAAAACGTCACAATGTTGCAATATACTTGTTGTACTCATAACCTAAGATTACTGATTTCTTGGTTATTTTCGATGTATGGGAAGTTCCATTTCCCGCAGCGCGGTGTTTTAAAGTTTCCAAAGGAATACAAATATTTTTAGGTTGGTATTAGTTGACAACGCAAAGCAAATTGTCAAGCAATCGACGAGACAGTGCTACCAACTCAAATTTCTTGTAAACACAAAAAACTAAGCAGCTGTGAATTTATTTATTTATTTATGAATTATTACTACAGTTACTTGTCACAAAAAATAATATACCTAACTTTTTCTAAAAGAAGTTTCCCTTATTCGCACTAAAAAAAAACAAAGTGCTGATGCGGGAAATTTATCTTTCTGAACTCATTAGGTAAATAACTATTTCAATGTAATTAGAAGTATAACTCGTCGGCGAGAGGTTGGGTTTAGATTGGTCACTCACTTACCTTTACGAAGACTGAATGTCCTTAATTCGAGTCATAGTCGGGATTGTCAGGCGCCACCCTAATCTTTTAATTAATTATGTCAAATGTTTACTAAAGAAAAGGGAGAAAATTTTCTATTAACTAAAATCTTACCAAGCTTTCCGACGCTTATCAACACAATAGAACAACAAACAAATATGCCAAAACAGCCACACTACCCCTGTACCGAGCGTGACGAAAGGTTTTACACCGTGTTACTTAAACTAATACAAAAATATTGGGTTCAATCATGCTGAACCACTGTAACCCTAAAATACTATATTTAACCTAGACGGTACCTAATTAACTCTAATACGCGTAAACATTACAAAAGTGACTAACTCGCGGAAGTATCTAAAATAAACGAATAGAGTACTTACAGTTGAGGTTTTCTTTCTTCTAACCCAAAATGCGGAAGATGAACCATTTGTTGATGAATAATCTACTCAGAATCATTTTTCTAATCTGAAGATCTCGATCAATGCTTCATGAGGCATTACATTATTCTCTTAATAATTCGCTGAATCAAGAAGGCGTCAATTCATTCGTTATGCGGTTATTTAGATTATTTTAAATAAATTGAACAATACGTTCTTAATAGCAGCAAAACAAAAGTTCCTTTTATGTATGGTTTACTTAATCTTATTATTGCACTCGCGCCTCGATAACTACACGTAAACGTACACTTTTTGACACTTACGGTACTTAAGCGATTGTTTAAATTTTAATTGAAAACAACATTAACCGCGCTATTTGGTACATGTCTATTAGCTTACATGTCACTTGACGAGAGGCTCTTAAAGACTAACTTAAAAACTATTAACAATCAGGTAAGAGAAGCGAGTCTCTCCTCTTATTATTTTTTCACAAAGACGTTACAAAATTATTGCGCTAACATTTTTTTTAAGTAACAAACAAAACCGAATACTCAGAATTTTTGGCCGTGGGTATAATCCGTATGTTATTCTTTAGTCAAACAAATCTCTATTTAATTGATAACTGCGGCCGACACCGAGCTGTTTTTCCAGGGATCAAACAAAGAAACCTTTGAGATAGTAAAACAAAATGCAACATGCAAGCTTAAATTCGAAGAAATCGAGTGTGAAAACTTTAAAATCGGCATTTCATCAAAACCCTAATTGCTTGAACGTGACGATAAGCTATTCTCCACATCAACTGAATTAAAAATATCAAATAACCAAAATATTTCGACAAACATGACCATAAACCACGTGCATTGCAATGTAAATGAAATCTTTAAAACTATAGTCTAATCCAATTCAAAAGAACTTTTACTAACCAAAAGAATTTGAGCGTAAAAAAAACAATTTTTCACCAAAAAGAGGTGACATGTAATCTGGCAGATATAGGACCAGAGCACTACGAGATTACCAAAAATGCTGTATTACTAAAAAATATTGAGGAAAACGTTATCATTGAAAAATCAGTTTTAATTACATACATACATACATTGTACTGTATAATGTAAAAAATACATACCTACATTAAATAACTCACGTTATTCCTTAGAAATAAACGGCTGAGAATACTCATTAATTCTCTTTTGCTTTTTACTGTTGAGAGACACTTTGAGTACTTTCTTTTTGTAACCTTCCTAAAACGAAGACATTGTTAGCAGAGACACTATTTTGCTCCTCCCAGGCAATTGGCGCGGCAAACAAGGCAATGGTCGTATCATGAGAGATTAATTGTACAGCCTTTGTCATTTCTCCTTTAACCTGTTTCTTGTCCTTCTCTTGGCATTTTTTCTATAATTTTATTTTCAGTCATAAACTGGACGTTTTCGTCATCTTCACCGCCTACATGAGCAGTTGTCAATTAGTTATCGGGTGAATTCACGTGTTGTTTTTTAACCACGTCTTGTAACAGATTAATCTCTTTCTCTTCACTGGCTTTCTTGTTCAGCTCATCTCTTTTGTGCTTATCTAAGCCCACTAATGTCCAGCCATAGGTTTTTCCTAGAGCAAATGATTACTTTCTTGAATTAATTTTATCTTCCAAAAATTACAGTTATAGACTTATATCTTAATATAGATTTCTTAAAATGGAGAGAAGAAATAGAGTCATTACCCTTGATTCAATGTGCCGACGTTTCGCCCGACCTATGCGGGCTTCTTCAGGGTTTCTTGAAATTTAGAGCGTGACAGTCACATCTAACATAATATTTAAAAACCAATTAAATTATACACTAAATTAATCACCAAGATTAACAGCGGTCACAAATTAAAAGTTTATAAATTAAATAAATAAATATATATTAATAAGACACACTATAGTACAAAACGGACGAACAAAAAGCCCGCATAGGTCGGGCGAAACGTTGGCACATTGAATCAAAGGTAGTGACTCTATTTCTTCCCTCCACTTTAAGGAATCTATATTAAGATATAAGTCGATTACTTTCTTGTTAAGATTTTTCCAAGCATTAGTGAGTGAGTAACCCACTCTTAAGTTTATTTCTTTCAAACATTTAACCACACTCTTGTCCTTAGTCAACACATAGTACAATAAGACATCACACAAATAAAACTATCGGCTGACTTCAACTCATCTTCATCGGGGTGGCCAGGGCAGTTGTTCAAGGTTAGTAAAGCTTTTTGTGGTACTAATTTCCGTTCCTTTAGAAACCTTTTGACTGAGAGTTTAAACAGTTCATTAAACCATTCAGTGAATATGGACTTATTTATCCACCCTTTACTCTGACTCATGTAATCAACCGAAAGTTTGACGTTTTTAAATGCCCTAGGCTCAACACCGCTTTCGTCCGATAAAAGTTTCTCACCCGTTGTACTTAACAGTCTAATTCCATAACGTTGTTTAAATTTTTACAACCATTCTTCGCTGACTTGAAAATCACCTATTTTTGTAATTTTCTGGTAAAAATACCTAGTCTCCCCTTTAAGGATTTTACCAGAAATTGGTGTATGCCTACTACGTTCTTGTAAAAACCAAGCATAGAAGCTATCTTCAACTTTTTCACAAGTTTTTAATGCCTTATTAATTTTTCTTAAAAACGATTTTATTTTATCCCTATTTTTCTTACGTCATAAACTATAGCTCAATTAACACCGTATTTGTTACCAACAAACATTTCGTCTTTTCCAAGCCGTTTTAAGATTTTATTTTTATTTAACAAAGATAGAGTTTTATGGTTACGTTTCTTCTGCACGGATGCCATCTTCAACACAACACTACAGATTGAGCACTAAATGAAGCTCGACCATGACTAAGACAGACGGAGTGAATGAGTGGGACGTGAGTCATCGCTACCAGTCCAAAGTCAATTTAAGTCTCAGACTCGAATACAAAACGCCGGATTACTGGGAGTGCCAGAGAGCTGAGATGCCGGATTATAGAGGGAGTACTGTATTGTGTGACCCTATCCTGTTGCTATCGTGATAGAATGTCGCAGTCCTTTCAGGTAAAATATGATTTCTTGTCTTCTAATCATAATGTAAATATTAAAAGAAGGAAGTTTTTTGTTAGTCGATTAAATAAACAATTTTTCACGATAAACACTACAATTGTCCACGTTAAAGTTTATCAAAACCGAAAACTTCTTTAACTTGAGATTTTAATAGAAACAATTGATTGCTATTTACAGAACATGTGTTGGAAGGAATTGTTTACGCACTACAGTAAAAAACTTTACAAATACTTTCCCCCAGTTTCTATGCTATTCTTTGCAAATTTAATTAATTGTTAAAGTTGAGAAAATGGAAGTTTGTAAACAAGAGACTTAAATAATATTGTGTCACATTATAACAGAGGTGTAATCTTGAAGAGTCCGTACCACAATGTTAATGTGGAATTCCATCTTCGTCAAATATATAATCCTTCTACCTGAAACAAAAAAAAAACAAACCATTAATTCTATCAATACAAAAACAATAGATAAGAACTTTTAGATTTGAAACAACTGAACCTGAGACCATTAAAATCATCAAATTAAGTTATGGAAATTTAAACACAGTTACTGTTATGTAGCTCCTCTTCTATTATTAAATCTCAAAATAACATCAAGTTTCTATCATCTACTTGATCAATCTTGTTGTAGTGTGAATTTTAGTGTTTTCGACTTAATCATTTACAGAGCAAATCCATCTAAAATTTGAAAAATATTTAGTTTTTTTTCAGTAATACAGGGTAATTTACAAGGAAGCAAACGTATTTTCCGGTAGTGATAAATGATAAATTTTCAAAAACACTCGGACCCGTCAAATTTGTTTGCCAAGAGGGCACCTTGTACAATAAAATTTGATGCCAAACCATTGCATTCCTTTACGCTATCACTACCACTTTTAAAATTTTAGGTCAAGTAATACCTCATTTGAAAGTACTTTCTGTTCTGAACATCCTGACGAACACGTTGGATACGCGTTAAATTTGGTCACAAAATTTCAAAAAACGAGTTTAGTATAAAACAAAAAAAAAGACGTGTATGTACTCCCGGTCAAAATCTTGTCATTGTAACTAATATCTCTAAAAGTAGTATTACCTGAATTCTGAAAGAACATAATTTTTGTCTGTATAAAACCCACTTAGTACATAAACTCAATGACGATGATTTTGATAGATCACATGAGTTTTTTGAATTTATGGCCGAAAGTATAGATGCTGACGTGTAGTTCCTTTTCAACGTATGATTTTCTGACGAGTGTACACTTTACTTATCTACACTGAATCGTCGTTATTGTCTGTATTGGGCGAACGTGAATTCAAAGATTTACCGTTGATAGTCGACACACTTTAAAACTAAATAACCAAAATTTTTTGAAAAAGCATAATTGTTTCCGTTTTTGGTAATGGTTATACGACAGGTGAGTGTTATGTAGAATTATTGGAACATTTTGTCCACCCAGTTCTTATTAATATCGTTGAAAATGATGATCATTACGTAGAAAAGTATTTGATCTTCCAATAAGATAAAACTCTACGACATTATGCGTAGGGTGTTTGGGGATCTCCAAACAAAATTTTTCTAAAACATTGGAAGAGGTGCTCTAGAGGTCCTCTAGACCTCTTAAGGGGGAATTGAAAATTGTTTTGCAACGGAACTAGAATCCCTAGAAGAGTTGTGTCAACAACAGGTTGAAGAATGCAGCTAATCAGCGGCACAGTCCTCCAAAATCTAAAGACACGTGTCAAGCTTAATTTGTATTTTTGTATAGAAGCTCGTGGCGGAGAATTTGAGCATTTGTTGAAGTAAAATATATATATATATATATATATATATATATCAATTTTGTTGCATTATAACTTTTGGGCATTTTTTTGAAAAACGGATTCAACGGCATTTCAATAACATAAATGAAGAATGGAATAAAGTCAAAAACAAACCAATAAATTTAAAATTTTGTGTTGTTTGTTTGTGTTCAACACAGAAAGGACTTCAATTGAGTCCTGGTCTTTCCAATTAGTGCATCATTTTTAACCATCGCCTGTTTTTTTTTAAATAGTCTACCCTGTATAGAAATTAATTTTTTTACGCAATTTCCAATACTGTTTTTACTAATTAGTTTGATTGGTGTCGACTCTAAATAATTATGTTATTTATCTTCAAACAATAAAAAATATTACAGTAGTTGACAATTTGAATAATTTATTATAATGTTTATATGGTAATTTAAAAATTATGTTATCTCAAATTAATTAATTAATCAAATCTATCAAAAAACCATAAATATTTTTAGTTCATACAACGTAATCAATTACAAAACCAACCAATTTTAAAGAGTATGATCTAAATAATACAAAATATATAGTTTTAAGACTACTCTTCTAACATTTAATATTAATATTGCAAAAAAAAATTAGTTACGTTTCTCTACGTCATCAACATCAAGACCTACAAGAAGGTACTGTTCCTGAAAACTTTATGGAATTGATATAAGTTCATCTAGTTTATTATATTTAAATTGCCTGGTTTTTTTATTAATGATATCTTTATATTAAATAATTATTTTAATTTTTAAAGGGTAACGGCTTTTACGAATAACATTGTTAAGGTTGTTCTCTCAGGGAGGTATAAAGTTTATGTAAATTTATCTCGCTTATTTTTAGAAATATTTTTCTGATTTTGCACAAACAGATAGCTAACATTATTATTTATGTCGTGCAAGAGCTATTTTTTTATTTTCGTGTTTGTTGTATTTAATTTAATTAAAACGTAAAATAATAGAAAAATGAATTTCCTTATAAGCCCAAATTCGACTTCTGCGCGACATAGATGATAATTTTCTGACAACCCTACTTTTTTTTTGTAATGTTTACTTAAAAATCAATGAGAAAAGTTAACACTAAGTAAACGATAAATACTGAAAACTCTTAGAGAATTGTGAAATGAATGTACTCTCGGGTGAATTTTTCTGAGCGCAACAGGCTAGACTTGAAAGCCGATTAATATTAATAGATAAATAATATATTGTGGAATTGTTGATGTCAATTTTTTTGTGTACATGACGTGCATTTTAAACAGTTTTAGAAACAGAAAAAACAACTAATAGCTATTTATGTAACAAGAAATAGAAATAGTAAACCGCCTACTAGAAATCTAAATTTGTCCCGAGTGATAGAACAGCCTTAAATAGATTGTATCTTTAACACTTTTATCAATCCTGGAAATATTAGTAATGTGTCGCATCTTAAATTTGAATAATATTAGAATTCTCTAAATTATTATAAAATATTAATTTTGAATAGGACTTCAATATAAATATTGCAACAAAATTGGTAATATGTTTGATAAAAAATATTCTTAAATTTGAAGAGTATCATTCCATTAATACAAAATATTCACTTTTAAGACTACTGTTCTAATATTTAATATCAATATTGCAAAAAAAATGTAGTTACGTTATCTCCGTCATCAACATCAAGAGTTACAAACAGGTCTTAAAAGTTTATTTAATTGATCTTAGTTCATTTTGTGTATAAAATTTAAGTTGCCCGATTATATTATGGATGAAATATTTACATCAGATGATTATTAGCTATTGCAAAAAAATTGCAAAATTATCAGTTTGAAAGTAACTAAATCTGAAATTCAAAGAGTATTAGATTAATTTCTCTTACCACAGAATACTTAGATTTTAGACTACTTTGCTAACGTTCAATATTTAATACTATTTTGCAATTTTGTTTTATTATCTTTAAATTTCATATTGTTAAAATTCATTTTTAAAGAGTATCAGGCTTTTACGAATAACATTGTTAAATAGGTTTGATCATACAGTCGAAACTTGTCAAGAAACACAAAATTATTTACATTTATGTTTATTATAATTAAATTTGTTATTGGCACGACTCGATGGTTTTATTCTGCATAATTAATTAAATAACCAATACTTTATATAAACATGAATCCGTTCTTACCATCAAAAATTGTTAAATTGGTTTTATCTTCAACACTTTAATCAATCCTGGAGATATGAGTAATGTGTCGCATCTGCAATTTGAATTATATTAGAATTCTTTAAATAATTATAAAATATTTATTTCAAAGACACTTTCAATATTAATATTGCAACAAAATAGGTAATATGTTTGTTAAAAAACTCTTAGACTTGAAGAATATCACTCCATTAATACAAAATATTCAGTTTTAAGACTACTCTTCTAAAATTTAATATTAATTTTGCAAAAAATATGTAATTGAGTATTTCTTCGTCAAAAGCATCGAAATGTACAAGAACGTACTGTTTTTAGAAACTTTATGGAATTGCTCTTAATTCGTCTAGTTTACAAAATTGATTGATTATTAGGTATTGCAAAAAAATTGCAAAACTATCAATTTTAAAGTAAATACATCAGAAATTTAACGAGTATTAGATTAGTTTCTCTTGCCACAAAATACTTACATTATAGACTACTTTGCTAACGTTCAATATTAAATATGATTTTCAGTTTCGTTTATCATCTTTAAATTTTATATTGTTAAGACTCATTTTAAAAAGTAACGGGCTTTTTACGAATAACATTGATTAATAGTTTTTATCTTTAACACTTTAATCAACTCCGGAGATATCAGTAATGTGTTGCATCTAAAATTTGAATAATATTAGAATTCTTTAAATTATTATAAAACATTTATATTTGAAACCCTTTCAATATTAATATTGCAACAAAATAGTCAATATGTTCGTTAAAAAACTCTTACACTTGAAGAGTATCATTCCATTAATACAAAATATTCAGTTTTAAGACTTATCTTCTAACATTTAATATTAATATAGCAAAAATTTATAGTTGCGTATTTCTTTGTCAAAAGCATCGAAATTTACAAGAAGGTATTGTTTTTAGAAATTTTATAGAATTAACCTTAGTTCGTCTAGTTTATAAAATTGATTGATTATTAAATATTGCAAAAAAAATTGCAAAATTATCAGTTTGAAAGTAACTACATCTGAAATTCAAAAATATTAGATTAGTTTCTGTTACCACAGAATACTTACATTTTAGACTACTTTGCTAACGTTCAATATTAAATACGATTTTGCAGTTTCGTTTATCATCTTTAAATTTTATATTGTTGAGATTCATTTTTAAAGAGTAACGGGCTTTTACGAATGACATTGTTAAGTAGATTTTATTTTCCAAACTTTAATCAATTTCAGAGATATCAGTAATGTGTCAAATCTAAAATTTAAATAATATTAGAATTCTTTAAATTATTATAAAATATTTATTTCTAACACACTTTCAATATTAATATTGCAACAAAATAGGCAATATTTTTGTTAAAAAAAACTTTACACTTGAATAGTATCATTCCATTAATACAAAATATTCAGTTTTAAGACTACTCTTCTAAAATTTAATATTAATATTGCAAAAAACATGTAATTGCGTATTTCTTCGTCAAAAGCATCGAAATGTACAAGAACGTACTGTTTTTTAGAAACTTTATAGAATTGATCTTAATTCGTCTAGTTTACAAAATTGATTGATTATTAGGTATTGCAAAAAAAATTGGAAAACTATCAATTTTAAAGTAAATACATCAGAAATTTAACGAGTATTAGATTAGTTTCTCTTACCACAAAATACTTACATTATAGACTACTTTGCTAACGTTCAATATTAAATATGATTTTCAGTTTCGTTTATCATCTTTAAATTTTATATTGTTAAGACTCATTTTTAAAAAGTAACGGGCTTTTACGAATAACATTGATTAATAGTTTTTATCTTTAACACTTTAATCAACTCCGGAGATATCAGTAATGTGTTGCATCTAAAATTTGAATAATATTAGAATTCTTTAAATTATTATAAAACATTTATATTTGAAACCCTTTCAATATTAATATTGCAACAAAATAGTCAATATGTTCGTTAAAAAAACTCTTACACTTGAAGAGTATCATTCCATTAATACAAAATATTCAGTTTTAAGACTTATCTTCTAACATTTAATATTAATATAGCAAAAAATTTATAGTTGCGTATTTCTTTGTCAAAAGCATCGAAATTTACAAGAAGGTATTGTTTTTAGAAATTTTATAGAATTAACCTTAGTTCGTCTAGTTTATAAAATTGATTGATTATTAAATATTGCAAAAAATTGCAAAATTATTAGTTTGAAAGTAACTACATCTGAAATTCAAAAAATATTAGATTAGTTTCTGTTACCACAGAATACTTACATTTTAGACTACTTTGCTAACGTTCAATATTAAATACGATTTTGCAGTTTCGTTTATCATCTTTAAATTTTATATTGTTGAGATTCATTTTAAAGAGTAACGGGCTTTTACGAATGACATTGTTAAGTAGATTTTATCTTCCAAACTTTAATCAATTTCAGAGATATCAGTAATGTGTCAAATCTAAAATTTAAATAATATTAGAATTCTTTAAATTATTATAAAATATTTATTTCTAACACACTTTCAATATTAATATTGCAACAAAATAGGCAATATTTTTGTTAAAAAAACCTTACACTTGAATAGTATCATTCCATTAATACAAAATATTCAGTTTTAAGACTACTCTTCTAACATTTAATATTAATATTGCAAAAAAAATTAGTTGCGTTTCTCTTACGTCATCAACATCAAGACCTACAAGAAGGTACTGTTCCTGAAAACTTTATGGAATTGATATAAGTTCATCTAGTTTATTATATTTAAATTGCCTGGTTTTTTTATTAATGATATCTTTATATTAAATAATTATTTTAATTTTTAAAGGGTAACGGCTTTTACGAATAACATTGTTAAGGTTGTTCTCTCAGGGAGGTATAAAGTTTATGTAAATTTATCTCGCTTATTTTTAGAAATATTTTTCTGATTTTGCACAAACAGATAGCTAACATTATTATTTATGTCGTGCAAGAGCTATTTTTTTTTATTTTCGTGTTTGTTGTATTTAATTTAATTAAAACGTAAAATAATAGAAAAATGAATTTCCTTATAAGCCCAAATTCGACTTCTGCGCGACATAGATGATAATTTTCTGACAACCCTATTTTTTTGTAATGTATTACAAAATCAATAGAAAAGTTAACACTAAGTAAACGATAAATACTGAAAACTCTTAGAGAATTGTGAAATGAATGTACTCGGGTGAATTTTTCTGAGCGCAACAGGCTAGACTTGAAAGCCGATTAATATTAATAGATAAATAATATATTGTGGAATTGTTGATGTCAATTTTTTTGTGTACATGACGTGCATTTTAAACAGTTTTAGAAACAGAAAAACAACTAATAGCTATTTATGTAACAAGAAATAGAAATAGTAAACCGCCTACTAGAAATCTAAATTTGTCCCGAGTGATAGAACAGCCTTAAATAGATTGTATCTTTAACACTTTTATCAATCCTGGAAATATTAGTAATGTGTCGCATCTTAAATTTGAATAATATTAGAATTCTCTAAATTATTATAAAATATTAATTTTGAATAGGACTTCAATATAAATATTGCAACAAAATTGGTAATATGTTTGATAAAAATATTCTTAAATTTGAAGAGTATCATTCCATTAATACAAAATATTCACTTTTAAGACTACTGTTCTAATATTTAATATCAATATTGCAAAAAAATGTAGTTACGTTATCTCCGTCATCAACATCAAGAGTTACAAACAGGTCTTAAAAGTTTATTTAATTGATCTTAGTTCATTTTGTGTATAAAATTTAAGTTGCCCGATTATATTATGGATGAAATATTTACATCAGATGATTATTAGCTATTGCAAAAAAATTGCAAAATTATCAGTTTGAAAGTAACTAAATCTGAAATTCAAAGAGTATTAGATTAATTTCTCTTACCACAGAATACTTAGATTTTAGACTACTTTGCTAACGTTCAATATTTAATACTATTTTGCAATTTTGTTTATTATCTTTAAATTTCATATTGTTAAAATTCATTTTTAAAGAGTATCAGGCTTTTACGAATAACATTGTTAAATAGGTTTGATCATACAGTCGAAACTTGTCAAGAAACACAAAATTATTTACATTTATGTTTATTATAATTAAATTTGTTATTGGCACGACTCGATGGTTTTATTCTGCATAATTAATTAAATAACCAATACTTTATATAAACATGAATCCGTTCTTACCATCAAAATTGTTAAATTGGTTTTATCTTCAACACTTTAATCAATCCTGGAGATATGAGTAATGTGTCGCATCTGCAATTTGAATTATATTAGAATTCTTTAAATAATTATAAAATATTTATTTCAAAGACACTTTCAATATTAATATTGCAACAAAATAGGTAATATGTTTGTTAAAAAACTCTTAGACTTGAAGAATATCACTCCATTAATACAAAATATTCAGTTTTAAGACTACTCTTCTAAAATTTAATATTAATTTTGCAAAAAATATGTAATTGAGTATTTCTTCGTCAAAAGCATCGAAATGTACAAGAACGTACTGTTTTTAGAAACTTTATGGAATTGCTCTTAATTCGTCTAGTTTACAAAATTGATTGATTATTAGGTATTGCAAAAAAAATTGCAAAACTATCAATTTTAAAGTAAATACATCAGAAATTTAACGAGTATTAGATTAGTTTCTCTTGCCACAAAATACTTACATTATAGACTACTTTGCTAACGTTCAATATTAAATATGATTTTCAGTTTCGTTTATCATCTTTAAATTTTATATTGTTAAGACTCATTTTTAAAAAGTAACGGGCTTTTACGAATAACATTGATTAATAGTTTTTATCTTTAACACTTTAATCAACTCCGGAGATATCAGTAATGTGTTGCATCTAAAATTTGAATAATATTAGAATTCTTTAAATTATTATAAAACATTTATATTTGAAACCCTTTCAATATTAATATTGCAACAAAATAGTCAATATGTTCGTTAAAAAACTCTTACACTTGAAGAGTATCATTCCATTAATACAAAATATTCAGTTTTAAGACTTATCTTCTAACATTTAATATTAATATAGCAAAAATTTATAGTTGCGTATTTCTTTGTCAAAAGCATCGAAATTTACAAGAAGGTATTGTTTTTAGAAATTTTATAGAATTAACCTTAGTTCGTCTAGTTTATAAAATTGATTGATTATTAAATATTGCAAAAAAATTGCAAAATTATCAGTTTGAAAGTAACTACATCTGAAATTCAAAAAATATTAGATTAGTTTCTGTTACCACAGAATACTTACATTTTAGACTACTTTGCTAACGTTCAATATTAAATACGATTTTGCAGTTTCGTTTATCATCTTTAAATTTTATATTGTTGAGATTCATTTTAAAGAGTAACGGGCTTTTACGAATGACATTGTTAAGTAGATTTTATTTTCCAAACTTTAATCAATTTCAGAGATATCAGTAATGTGTCAAATCTAAAATTTAAATAATATTAGAATTCTTTAAATTATTATAAAATATTTATTTCTAACACACTTTCAATATTAATATTGCAACAAAATAGGCAATATTTTTGTTAAAAAAACTTTTACACTTGAATAGTATCATTCCATTAATACAAAATATTCAGTTTTAAGACTACTCTTCTAAAATTTAATATTAATATTGCAAAAACATGTAATTGCGTATTTCTTCGTCAAAAGCATCGAAATGTACAAGAACGTACTGTTTTTAGAAACTTTATAGAATTGATCTTAATTCGTCTAGTTTACAAAATTGATTGATTATTAGGTATTGCAAAAAAATTGGAAAACTATCAATTTTAAAGTAAATACATCAGAAATTTAACGAGTATTAGATTAGTTTCTCTTACCACAAAATACTTACATTATAGACTACTTTGCTAACGTTCAATATTAAATATGATTTTCAGTTTCGTTTATCATCTTAAATTTTATATTGTTAAGACTCATTTTTAAAAAGTAACGGGCTTTTACGAATAACATTGATTAATAGTTTTTATCTTTAACACTTTAATCAACTCCGGAGATATCAGTAATGTGTTGCATCTAAAATTTGAATAATATTAGAATTCTTTAAATTATTATAAAACATTTATATTTGAAACCCTTTCAATATTAATATTGCAACAAAATAGTCAATATGTTCGTTAAAAAACTCTTACACTTGAAGAGTATCATTCCATTAATACAAAATATTCAGTTTTAAGACTTATCTTCTAACATTTAATATTAATATAGCAAAAATTTATAGTTGCGTATTTCTTTGTCAAAAGCATCGAAATTTACAAGAAGGTATTGTTTTAGAAATTTTATAGAATTAACCTTAGTTCGTCTAGTTTATAAAATTGATTGATTATTAAATATTGCAAAAAATTGCAAAATTATTAGTTTGAAAGTAACTACATCTGAAATTCAAAAATATTAGATTAGTTTCTGTTACCACAGAATACTTACATTTTAGACTACTTTGCTAACGTTCAATATTAAATACGATTTTGCAGTTTCGTTTATCATCTTTAAATTTTATATTGTTGAGATTCATTTTAAAGAGTAACGGGCTTTTACGAATGACATTGTTAAGTAGATTTTATCTTCCAAACTTTAATCAATTTCAGAGATATCAGTAATGTGTCAAATCTAAAATTTAAATAATATTAGAATTCTTTAAATTATTATAAAATATTTATTTCTAACACACTTTCAATATTAATATTGCAACAAAATAGGCAATATTTTTGTTAAAAAAACCTTACACTTGAATAGTATCATTCCATTAATACAAAATATTCAGTTTTAAGACTACTCTTCTAAAATTTAATATTAATATTGCAAAAAACATGTAATTGCGTATTTCTTCGTCAAAAGCATCGAAATGTACAAGAACGTACTGTTTTTAGAAACTTTATGGAATTGATCTTAGTTCGTCTAGTTTACAAAATTGATTGATTATTAGGTATTGCAAAAAAATTGCAAAAATAATCAGATTTTAACTACTCTTCTAAAATTTAATATTAATATTGCAAAACATACGTAGTTGCGTATTTCTTTGTCAAAAGCATCGAAATTTACAAAAATGTATTGTTTTTAGAAATTTTATGGAATTGACCTTAGTTCGTCTAGTATATAAAATTAATTGATTATTAAGTATTACAAAAAAATTGCAAAATTATCAGTTTGAAAGTAACTACATCTAAAATTCAAAGAGTATTAGATTAGTTTCTCTTACCACAGAATACTTACATTTTAGACTACTTTGCTAACGTTCAATATTAAATACGATTTTGCAGTTTCGTTTATCATCTTTAAATTTTATATTGTTAAGATTCGTTTTTAAAGAGTAACGGGCTTTTACGAATAACATTGTTAAATAGATTTTATCTTCAATACTTTAATCAATTTCGGAGATATCAGTAATGTGTCGCATCTAAAATTTGAATAATATTAGAATTCTTTAAATTATTTTAAAATATTTAATTCTAACACACTTTCAATATTAATATTGCAACAAAATAGGCAATATGTTTGTTAAAAACTCTTAAACTTAAAGAGTATTATTCCATTAATACAAAATATTCAGTTTTAAGACTACTCTTCTAACATTTAATATCAATATTGCACAAAATGTGTAGTAACGATTTCTCCGTCATCAACATCAAGACTTACAAAAAGGTATTAATTTTTAAAACTATATGGAATTGACCTTAGTTTATTTAGTGTATAAAATTTAAGTTACCCGATTTTATTATTGATGAAATCTTTACATCCAATGATTATTAAATATTGCAAAAAAATTGCAAAATTATCAGTTTGAAAGTAACTACATCTGAAACTCAAAGAGTATTAGATCAGTTTCTTTTACCACAGAATACTTAGATTTTGAACTACCTTGCTAACGTTCAATATTTTATACGATTTTGCAGTTTCCTTCATCATTTTTAAATTTCATATTGTTAAGATTCATTTTTAAAAAGTAACGGGCTTTTACGAATAACATTGTTAAATAGGTTTTATCTTCAACACTTTAATCAATCCCGGAGATATCAGTAATGTGTCGCATCTAAAATTTGAATAATATTAGAATTCTTAAAATTATTATAAAATATTTATTTCTAAAACACTTTCAATATTAATATTGCAACAAAATAGGCAATATGTTCGTTAAAAAACTCTTAAACCTGAAGAGTATTATTCCATTAATACAAAATATTCAGTTTTAAGACTACTCTTCTAAAATTTAATATTAATATTGCAAAAATATGTAATTGCGTATTTCTTCGTCAAAAACATCGAAATGTACAATAACGTACGGTTTTCAGAAATTTTATGGAATTGATCTTAGTTCGTCTAGTTTACAAAATTGATTGATTATTAGGTATTGCAACAAAATTGCAAAACTATCAATTTTAAAGTAATTCAAAGAGTATTAAATTAGTTTCTCTTACCACAGAATACTTACATTTTAGACTACTTTGCTAACGTTCAATGTTTAATACGATTTTGCAATTTCGTTTATCATCTTTAAATTTCATATTGCTAAAATCATTTTTAAAAAGTAACGGGCTTTTACAAATAACGTTGTTAAATAGATTTTATCCTCAACATCAATCCTGGAAATGTCAGTAATGTGTCGCATCTGAAATTCAAAAAATATTAGACTTTTTAAAAATAACAATCTTAAATAGATTTTATCCTCAATACCGTAATCAGTCAGTAATGACTCGTTATCAGTTGCATATGAAATTTAAAGAATATTAGATTTTTTTAATTAATATAAAATATTTATTTCTAAGACAGTTGCAATATTAACATTACAAAAAAATATTCAATATGATATCTTCACATCGGTAGACCATCAGATTTATAGAATTTTAGAATTGTTACGGTCACGTCAACAACTAAATCAACTTTTATGTGGTAAAAATTTTTATTTCATCTATCTAGTCAGCTACAAAACTAATGCATCTAAAATTTGTAGAAACATTCTATTGAAAATGAACATTTCAATGTTTTGTTGAGATAAAAGAAGTGGAACTTTGTTGCACAAGTTCAGATTCTATTGGTTGATAAACTGAATCTAATAATGATAACAGCATTGATTTGGTAAAACCTAATTTTAGTTTTTATCAAGAAGTGTATTATCTAGTTTGATGATTCTGCTTTTACTTTTTGAGATTTTGAATAAACTTACAGAATTATTAGATGATGATACCATAATACGTGCGTGCACAGGTAAACTACCACATTTAAACGTTTGGTTTTACGAAGCAGCATATATCAATTCCGTTCAAATCTAATTTCTAACAAGTAATAGATTTAGAATAGATTTAGGATAAACAAATTAAATCTAATAGGCGTTCTCGACCTTGGTAATAATTTTTTAACTCTAGAAAAGTTGTAGACATTAAAACAGAACATACACGATTTTTAGATTCAATCTGTTTCTAATGTTTTAATATAAAACAAATTTTGGTTGGCATTAGGTATAAAGTAAAAATCTGTGATTTAAGTTTTCTACAATAATTAAGAACAGACAATTTTTAAAATAACTTATATATTACTACATTTGTGATAACTACTTACAACATGATGTGAAGAACTGAAACAATTATAGTAATTAATGGTAAAATTGTAATTTTTGAAGTTCCTGCTGTAGTTGTTTCCGGAGCCAACGTTGTTGTTGTTGGCGGATCGGTAACTGGAGTATCAGTTGAGAGGGTATCTTTTGTGGTTTCTGTTGTAATCACTGTTGCCCTCTCCGTAGTTGGTGCGCTCTCGGTTACGGTAACTTTTCCACTATCGGTAGTGATGGTGCTCTCGGGTAAGGTATCTGTTGCACCCTCGGTAGTTGCTGTACTCTCGGTTACGGTATCTATTCCACTATCGGTAGTGGTTACGATCTCGGGTAAGGTAACTGTTGCAGTCTCGGTAGCTGTTGAGGTTGCAGTTACGGTAACTGTTGCAGTCTCGGTAGCTGTTGAGGTTGCAGTTACGGTAACTGTTGCAGTCTCGGTAATTGTTGCGCTCTCGGTTAAGGTAACTGTTGCAGTCTCGGCAGCTGTTGAGGTAACTGCTGTGCTTTTGATAGTAGTATCAATTGATGAACCACTGTCTTTTAGCGAATCATCCATATAATTGGATAAATCAGGTTTTACTTGACAGTTTGTTAAGGTCACAATGAGGGGTAATGAAGCACTTATTTGATCACATAAATTTTTTGTATACGGTAAACATTGCATAACAGGAAATTCAATGTTCTCTACAATAGAAAAAAATTAAATACATTAAGAACTAACTTGTATTACAAAAGTACCTTTCTCATACACCAACTCGACGCACGCATTTTGTTCACTACCATCTAACAAACTATCTTCAAAGTTGAAAGGTAACGTTCTTGGTTGCTTTTCACAGTTTACCACTTCTATATTGCTTTTGCATTGTTCTCCTCTACAGTACTGACATTCAAGGCCGTAAACTAAATCTCAAAGTAATAACAAAATTAAAATAAAAATAGACATACCTACCATATGCTTGTGTTAACACTAAAAATCCTATCAACAGTTTGAACGCCATCGTAACGTTGATTGCTATCGACGAACTAATTGAAAGTAAAATATATTTACTTATTTCTTTTATAACCAACTGATATTATTTATCTCTAAACGATTTATTAATAAAGAATTATCTAGGTTTACAAGTAGAATTTTAAATTTTTATCTTTAAGTTTTGTTTAACGTTGATAATGGACGCCAAATTGTTTTCGAGGAAAATTGTGATTTGAAATGTGTATTAGAAGAAGATATTGATCCGTGCTTTTTTACAACACGCGGCTTCATCCAATCAGCGATAACAAAATTATTATCAGACAACTATTATTTATTACTTTATGTATACGTAACGTTTGATTAATTTTAGCTAAATTTGTATGTTTTTAGGATTCGTAAAATAAAAATTTATTGATGTTACAGTGCAAAGGAATGAATTCTAGAAATTTTAGAAATTGAAAGTGTTTCAGGGTGCATCAAATTAGAGAAACTTATCAACAACTGAAGTAGTTTTGAGGTTGCCACCTTAATTAACAGAAAATAGTGAGGGTTTTACGACAAATCCCTGTGGAACACCAGAAACCATTGCAAACCAATCCAAAACATTATCTATAGTCTCTCAACCAAACAGGAAGAGTTTTAAATAAAGAAATCCATTGAATATTTTGTACTCATTGAAATATTTGTTTAATCTGTTTGTAATGATCAGTAGGGTGGAAATATGATGACTTCTTTTTTAGCAACACCGAAGACAAAATTAATATTTGGAATGGGATCCACAAATAAAAAATAGTGGTGTGAGGTATTGCTTTACTACACATTTCTAAGTGAGATGACCTTGTTCGGTAATAACTTCTTATAGTAGCATTGTGCATTTTTAAGTATTACTTATAGAAACACGCTTATAATCCAACCATCAAAACACCCAAAATAAATCTATTCTACATATATCCATACCCAAAAAAGAAATTAAAATGACATTCTATCCTCAAAAACAGTACAAATTTAGTAGAATCGTGATAAATATAAGAAATTCAGATGGTAATTTACACATGGTGTCTCTAAATTCGATGTCATAATTTTTGTTTTTTTAGAGAACGTATTTTGAAACTTTACAACATAAAAATGTATTATAATATTTTGTCAAAATTCGTAAAGGAAATCTAAAAAGTAAAAGACCAACAAAAATTAAAAAAAAATAGAAAAATAATAGTAAAATGATTGATAAATAAGAAACAAAGTTTGGCAAAAAGAGGAGAATAGTATCTTAAAAAAAAGAAAAAAAGAATTTGATACCAAAGAAAAAGAAAATGAAAAAATCCTATAGTACGTTGCAGTATGAGAAGACAATATAAAGAAACCGAAAAGATGAGATGAGGAACACGACTACAAAAAAGAATTTTTAAAGGAAAAGATTGTAACGGTTGTGGTTTACAAAATAACAAAAAGAAACAACGCCTTTAGCGAAACAACCTAAAAAAAAACTAAAAAGAATTCGGCTCGGTGTAGCCCACTAAATTCGTGGAGGATAAGAATATTTATAGTAGCGTCCGGCTTTGTTGAAGAGTTGCGTAGATCCCTGATTAACTATCAAAAATTAAACTGTTGATCTAACAAGGCGCCACCTGCTGCATAAAGAAAGAAATAAAACCGACCAACCGACCAACAGGAGATCAACAGATTTTACTTAAAATCTAATATGCTAAATCGAACACAAATCAGAGAGAGAGAAAGAAAAGAGAGAGACAATTCAGTACAACAAACAAATCTTAAAATATTAAGAGAATGTGACTGTCGCATATAGTTATGTGCGTTAGCAGCAGCTTACAATAAATAAAGCTAGCAATTAATGTGTTGAATTTCAGGTAAGCTTTAGTTACGCTCGCATCTATTAAGGCTCTGCGTACACATATCACTTACACAAGACGATTTACACTAAATTTACCTTCCGCAAGCCTAAAAGGCTTTTTGTGTCCGCGACAACCGCTCTAAATAAATCGCCCCAGCCCTTATTGACCTGATTAAAAACAAACGTTTGTTGAGGAGTGTACACCAAAAAAAGTTACTTAAATATTAGCTATTGAACCGCGTTATGTCATATGTACTTAAACTGCATACGTATTATTATTATGAATAAGTGGCTTAAATGCTAAAGCTTAGCTGTAATCGGTCTAGTGTATTCTGCTAACGACGGTATCAACAGTTCGGGGAAGTTAAATAGTCCCAAGGATTTTTCTTAAAGGAGGTGTGCGGAGAAGAACATAAGGCGATTGACTCCCTCGCTAGAAGTATGCAGCATAACCAACATCTGTAGACATGGTATTCATCGGTGATCTGTAGGATACTTAATTCAAAACCGTGGTGTTGTCTTTCATTTATTGAGAAGGTTCCAACACCCTTAAAAGTTATCCTACTTCAATACCCAACAAGCATATAAGGTTGAACACAACGTGCTAAAGCATATGCAGCAATTAAAATTGAAACAAATAGGAAAAAAACCCAATATACTCACAGTGGATCAAGCCAGATTAAACTTAAACGCCAATTTGTATTGGAAATCGTGAAAGCCACATTAAATAATTTTTGGTAAAAATTTCACTTCAGAAAGTATGCCAAATACACCCGCGTGTATCAAACAAAAAAAAATGTCCGCTGTACGTCTCCAAAATCCAGTCGTATTTTTCTTTCCGCCAATAGAAATTTAGCAACATGCGCGCCAAATACGACTTTCGTCGCAACATACTACTCGCGATACAAGTTTTAAGACCGCTCACGACATACGTCCTAAATTCGAAAAATAAAACCGTAACAAGATAAAACAAATGAGAGACAATGGGAACAAAAACAGAAGGTGGACGAGAACCAAAACACAATAGATAGAATTTAAAATTTATATAGTACTTGTGAAGTGTGGCTAAATGTTTATGAAAATTTAGGTAATAGAAAAGAAAAATAAAAAATTGATGCCGAAGTGTTAAGAAAAAACTGTAAAAAAAGTGAAGTAAAAAGGGTTCTGGGCGATTTAACAAGTAGGAATTAGGAGAAGATAAGCACATCATATGTTCAGGATCTAAAGAAGAAGAGAGGAAAAGTAAATTCAATGTGAATGGATATTGCGGAAGACACTAAGAAACCAATGTATAAGATGAGAAGAAAAGATGTGCGAGATTGATGATAAGATACAAGGAACAAGGTTCCAAATAAATCTAAGATTGTTGTCATTTCGTAGAAAAATTTTAAAAAAATAAAAAATGAAATTTGAGGGTTGTTAATAGGAAAGATGATAAGATGCTTAAGTCTGCAAACATAGCAAAATGGTACAGACAATCAATGAACATAAAATAAGAAAAGCAATTTAAGTGGTGAAAATAGAAATTAATTGTAGACAAAGATAATGGTAGTTAAAATAAGAAAACCGGCTATTGAAGAGAAAAGAAAAATATATAAAACATAAATATAGGGTTGGAAAGGTAATGTTAAATTTGAGGACGTTTAAGAAATGTATTGGTGATGGGCAATCAGGTTGCAAAAATAAAGACGTAAAATCGCAAGTGCTCTAAAAGAAGTGAAAATATAAGCATAAGATATGGACTAGAATTTGGTGAAATTATATTACATAAAATAAAACAAAATAAGGAAAAGAAAGAAGAATGGTAGAAATATAAGTGCAGATATAAAAAAATAAATAGAAAAAAATAATTTTTAGTGGGTGGGTTTAGGGAACAAAATTTTTATGAGAGAAGTGGCTGGTTTTTAAGAAATTTAAATTAAATTAAATAAATTGTGTCCACTTTTTGTAATAAAGTGGAGTTTATCGAAATTATTTTTGCATTTGTACTTTGAGTGGTGTTATTTGGATTATGACAATCAATTCGATTCAGAAGTTTTAAAAGGGGATCAAAATTATTACCGGTGAGATTTCTGCTACTTTATTCGTTTATACTACACATCTTGTAAGATGGGAAGTTATGAGACGGTCTTTAAATCAAAAATTTGAATGTCCTTTTTTTACTTTTTAAACCAATTAAAACTTTAATGCAACTTGTTACACAGATGCCTTTTATAGTACCGGAAGTTTGATTAGATTGTTCTAGGTACAATATAAAAAATCAAAAGGCACTTTAGCTACTGCACGTTTTTTAATGTAGAATATTATTACTTTTATCGAAATAAAAATTGTTGCTAACATAATTAAATCTAACTCATGTTGTTGCACTGATTCCACGTGGTCTTTATTTAACCGTATTTTTTAATTTAAAAAAAGTAATGGAAATGAAATACTTTTTTTTCCTCTTCTTTGAACATAAATTTTTATTTGAATTTTAGTCTAAAATCTTTCCAAAGGCACAAACGCAAATTTGTTGAGTATATTCTCTATACGATTTTACCCGTTTGTTACTATCGGGGCGATGTAGAGATCTGCGTAAAAGTTAACCATTATATTACTTTAAAAATAATAGGGGATAGTAATTATGTATCTGTCAAAATTAATTAATTTTAATTTTAATTATATTTGTAGGTAACATCAAACAGAAATGTTACTATAAACATAATTTGTAAACTACGAACGATGACATAAAATTGAAGATTCTCATCTTAATCTGTATTTGCAATCTAGAAGTAGATAATTTTATTTTTTACCTTAGTTTTAAGTACCATAGAAGCAAAATTGTGTATCACAACCGTACTGTTTTATTATAAAATATCACTTGATTCAGCAGTTTATCTTAAAAAGTCAAGCGGTTTTCAATTTTATAAATTAATTTTTATAGACACTAATTGATAAAAATTTCAAAAAAAACCACATGGTCATTAGGTAAAAACGTAATGAAACATTTAGAAACAATTTAAAATCTTTATCTGATTCGTTTCCAATAACTACTTACTTAATATAATATATATTTATTTTGTAATCTTAAAGGTACTTATCTTAAATAAATAATGGATACGTAGCAATGGATACGTAAAATCCTGAAACAGTTTAGGAAGATCAATTAGCTTAAAAATCTAAATACATAATTTTAGAAAATTTAAATGTTGGTATGTAGAATATACTAGTGTGAAATGTTTGAAGATGATATTGCACAATTATTGAGTACTGAAAGTATTAATAAATAGTATAATTATTAAATAGAGTTATCTGATAAAGTTATTGGGTTTTTAATCAAATGGGAAGTTTTGTTCCGCAACATTGAATGTATTACAACTAATAGTTAATATGGATTTTCTAACATTTACTACTAATGAATTCTGTCGGTCCTGTTGAATCCCACATGAAGTTTGCGGTTGAACACAAGAACTTATTCACTTATTGTAAATGTTTTTAAGTGAGAAATTGGTAAAGTTACCAAAAGCGGTATTACAGTAATTATATTTCAGAATAATGACTGGTTGTTTTGTCTACTATCTATACGTAACAATTTTCAAAAAAAAAATTTAATCACACATTAAACTAATTAATATGGAATTAAAGCTTACAATAACCTTAAACGTGTATTATTCAGTATCATTTGCTCATAGAATTAAAAAAAAATTATAAAATTACGTTATTAATTTCGGTTCAATAATTCATTTTGTTAGCTCATATCTAATATTTATTAGATAACGCTTAGTTGCAGAGAAAACAGCAGATATTGCTGATCATACGGTCATGGATATCAATAAACTTTAAAAATGGAACTTTTATGTAAACATTTTTTGTTTACATTTCACCATTAAAAATATTATTCAATAAGTCATAGAATTATTTAATAAAAACTTATTGTTTATTTTTATTTTATTTTGCGTAGACATACGTTGTTTACGGAATACTAATTTGGCAGAATGTTTAATATCGGAAATTAATAGTGCTTTTGATGATAATATATTTTAGTTGTTTGTACACATTTATCTACCAAATGTTGCTAACTATCAATGAAAACGCTGTAATTGAATTAAAGACTTTTGATGAGTATGGATGAGGTTGATATGCCCAAAATACGAAAATTGTCAAATGTACTTAATTCTTAAAATAAAAAAGAGAAATTAGTATCGTGTTTAATTTTTTAAATGTTTTTGATGTTTATGAAATTTACTGCAAATACTGTCACTTTTTCATAATTATAAATATTATTATTGCTCTAATTTGAATTTTGGAAATTCATTATTAATTTATTAGAAGTAGTTTAGTGTGACGTGCTTTTCTTGTCGATTTTTCTATCAATACATTCATGATCAATTGAAATAAAGTTTTTGTGCTGTCGGCCAATTTCGTGAGAATATTTTACCAGTAACACCCGTTACAGAAATAACGAAAAGTTACAGGCTCATAAAATTTAAAAATTGGACACCACAATTTCTGTAAACAAAAGTTTGCACATTGTGAAGCGGGCTTAAGGGTATCATTTACAATTCTAACAGCAGGTAGTCTCAGCAGGGGTTATCTTATAGAAGGACTGTAGAATGAATCATTACACTAAGCACGTTTTAGAAAATAGGTAATTTACGTTGCTTACTTAATTTTTTCTTTAAAGAATATATTTGAAGGTATCGCTAATTAAACACCATAGCTCGATTAATTATCGAATCAAAATTTTGTTTAGGAAATGTTTACAAAATAAAATTAGAAATAACTTTTAAATTAAATCAAAAAACTAAACATGGTTATTTGGGTTGACTGATTATTACTTATTTTTAAATAAATCTAACCTACTAATTATTGTAAGTTATTAAAAAAAATTATTAAACTCTCTATTCATAATATTTAGTCCTTACAAAATGTATATTTTATGACGTTTCATTTTTTTCTGTAGTTAATATAAAAAGTGAAAATAAAAACTAAGGCAATTCTTATTGTCAACGTATATATTTAGTTTTTTGACAAGAATTTATTACATAATTATAATTAAGATACCAAGTTATAGTTTAAAATTAAATGAAAACGTTTTTTTTTTAAATAAAGGTATTACTATATAAATAAATATAAGAAATCAATAATGGGTGTGACCTCCATTATTATTGATACAATCTTCGTTTCCCATGCGGTATCAATAGCTGCAATTAATGCAACTACTTCGTTTTTAGGACATATGTGATTATTTTAGTAACGAGTTCCTTTCATTCTAAATACTTCTAGTGGTCCATCGTTGCGGTTATTGAACGTTTTTTCGTCGCTAAAATCACTGGATTCCAAAATTCCAAAGGTTCGTTCACATATCGCCTTGCAAATTCCAGACGACGTCTCATATTTTCGTCACTGAGAACTTCTTTCGCAGCAGCATTATACTTCTTTATTCCCATCTTCTTTAATCTTTTTTGTGCAGCTATACGGCGTCCGGGAAAATGTGTATCTGCTATAGCCCTGAGTATGTAGCAAATGGTTGTTCTGTTACGTAATGAAACAACTCGAGATCTTGAGCACGTGTAGATACTTTAGGTCTACCACTTCCGATGGCTCTTTCCAAAGTGTGTTCAAGATTCCATTTTACTCGGTAATGCCCTACGGTGCTTTTGGTATATCTAACATACGTGAAATTTCACGCACGCTACGGCCCGCCGCTAATTCCGAAACAATCCGCGCTTTCAAATCAGCACCGAGATGAGGTGGCATTTTCACAACACTTGAAATTTTAAACTAAAATGGAATTTACATTTCTTACTTTATTTATTGGTTCACACTACCCCTTCTCAAACAGTAGGTAATTGTTTATTTATTACATACTTTTAATGACCAATGTAACAACCCTTAGAGCAATATGACTCAAAGGAAGTAAATTAAACAAGCAAGGATATTCTAATGTTATTGAAACTTATTCATAAAGTAAAAGCCATTTCCTTATAATGCTAATGGACAGGATTTTCTTTTAAGTATTAAGATTACAATAGAGGACTTATAAACTTTCGAAAATATCTAATTATAAATATTTACACTGCAATTGCGCTTTTCCTTAATAATTTCTTAGCAATAACATACACGTTCTTGGTTTTAAGTTGTCATAAATTTGATATGATATAAATTTGTGTTTCTAATATTACATCACAAACTAATCTTTATTCGCCAAAAAATTGTTGCTTAAGTTGTAAAGCTTCGTACACACCTGAACAACAAACCGAGCAACAAACATAACAACGAACCGAAAGTCAAACAGAACGACAAACGATCTTTTATGATTTCCACAATCCGAACAACAAACGGAACGTTTGTGCTGTTCATAATTATTTTCAGTAGTTTTCAGTTCATATATATTTATTATTGAAAAGAGAAAATTGCGGAAAACAAGAAGATAGTGCCAACCAAATTTTTACGCACAAAGAAGAGTAAAAAATTATAATTTACTTGTTTTTTTTTTTTATTTTGAAAATTTCCCGCCCAAATGATGCTAATAGGGACATCATTTTTTCTTGCATTCTTAAACACTGATTAATTTAAAACATTTTTCTTCTGTCAACTCCATAATATTACCTAAAACACAACAAACCCACAAAAGGGGGACAAAAATAAATAATTTAATTCTCCCGCATAAGTTTGTTCGCCGTTTTGTTTAGATTCGTCCAAACCTGCAAACGCATTCGCGCGCATTTTCTTTGATGTCGGAGAAAAAACCGACAAGTTGCGGGAACGCCGCAAACCGTTCGTGGAACAATCAGGACTTGCGAATCTGTTCTAAAATTCGTACGTAGCACCGTCCAAATTAATGTTCCGATTGCCGTTCGGTTCGTTGTTCTGTTTGTTCCTCGGTTTGTTGTTCAGGTGTGTACGAAGCTTTACAATAAGCATATTAATATGAACTATATCTTATGAAAGGAGAGTTATGTAACTATAATTAACGACTTAACGTTACGTTAGTAGATTCCATTTACTATTTACATATTTTCTTGGAACATTCGATAATTAACTATCGGGATATGATGACCCTATACTTCGCAGGTTGTGCGCAACTGGATACAAGCAAATAACTTGGAGCTGTTACCCTGGCCAGCAAAAAGCCCAGATTTTAACATTATCGAAAATGTTTGGGCTCGAATACTTGCTGTTATCCGAAGACAACAAGGGCCAAATTTTATACCAGTAAACCGTAATGCACTAATTGCAGCCATTGATACCGCATGGGAAACGATTAATATTAATTATATTGATACCTTGATAGCGTCAATGAGCAGACGCCTCCAAGAATGTATCAATAATAATGGAGGTCACACCCATTATTGATTTCTTATATTTATTTATATAGTAATACCTTTATATAAAAAAAGTTTTCATTTAATTTTAAACTATAACTTGGTATCTTAATTATAATTATGTAATAAATTCTTGTCAAAAACTAAATATATACGTTGACAATAAGAATTGCCTTAGTTTTTATTTTCACTTTTATATTAACTACAGAAAAAAATGAAACGTCATAAAATATACATTTTGTAAGGACTAAATATTATGAATAGAGAGTTTAATGATTTTTTTAATAACTTACAATAATTAGTAGGTTAGATTTATTTAAAAATAAGTAATAATCAGTCAACCCAAATAACCATGTTTAGTTTTTGATTTAATTTAAAAGTTATTGCTTGTAGACGTTTTTAAATCAAAATTATTTCTAATTTTATTTTGTAAACATTTCCTAAACAAAATTTTGATTCGATAATTAATCGAGCTATGGTGTTTAATTAGCGATACCTTCAAATATATTCTTTAAAGAAAAAAATTAAGTAAGCAACGTAAATTACCTATTTTCTAAAACGTGCTTAGTGTAATGATTCATTCTACAGTCCTTCTATAAGATAACCTCTGCTGAGACTACCTGCTGTTAGAATTGTAAATGATACCCTTAAGCCCGCTTCACAATGTGTAAACTTTTGTTTACAGAAATTGTGGTGTCCAAGTTTTAAATTTCATGGGTGTACAATATAATATTGTCGGTTTAACCAAAATCATTATGTTAATGATAGTATTAATACCAACAAAAACTACAACAATAATGACAAGACTAATAATAACAAATAATAGTTCTACCTATAGTGCATAATTTGTACCTTTGTTGCTCTTGAGCATTTGCATAATTTTTAATCCCTAGAGAATAATTATTCCATTACACAAAAATAATTAATATAGGTAAGTTGCCTCAAAAACTTTTTAATAATATGTATACTCTATAAGAGTCCTTTAAGGTGGAGGTGGGAAGAATACACTAGTGATTGTCTGGTTAATAGTTGTGGTTAAGGTCAGACAACGTGAACGTGCATTTAATAATAATTGAATCTAATATTAAAACAGTAATAATAACATCATAGCAATTAAAATCAGTTTTACTGAAAAATTTGTGATTGTAAATAAAGAAAAGAGAGTAATTTGGAAAATCAGATTCGCAGGTATAACACGGAATAAGGAAACCTCAATACACTACTAGGAAGACACACAAAACACCGCTGATCGGCAAGGTCGCGAAGCACGACCCGGAGAACGCGACGTTGCCGGGTCAAGCTTTACTACGGATTTCTGAAGAAAAACAATTTAAATGAACAACTCAAAAGAAGGAACAAGCAAACTAAGAACTAACAGCGTAACAACCCTAAGTGAATATATAAAAGGAAAAAAGTGACAGAAACACCGAAAAACTTTGAGAAGTGGGAGACAAAACTGTTAAGCTTTCAAAAAATCAAAAAATTCCACAAACCCCCAAAAAAGGAGACACCAAAAGAAGAAGAAAAAAATAGCATACAACAGGCGGAGATACGTACAACACCCAGAGATAGAAGAAATGGAGGAGATAAGAAAACTATTAAAAAGAATGAAAGAAGATTTAAAAGCAGAGTTACAGAAGAATAAAGAGGAACTAAAGGCGGAAATCGAGATAAGCCAGAAAGAAGTAAAGAACCTCAAAGAAAAATTACTAAAGAAAGAACAAAAATGGCAAGAGGAAAAAGATTAACTACTTAATAGTCTTGTAACTAAAAAAACATTAGAAATGAACAAGAGGGGAAAGAAGAGAAACAATATAGCAATCAATGGCCTTCAGATAAGAGAGCAAAACATGTAAGAAACAATCAAACAATTCTTAGAGGAGAAAGTAGGTGTAAAACAACAAATTCAGAAGGTTTTTAAAGTTAGGAAAGTAGAATCTAATGAAACGGTCATAGTCAGATTAGAAAAATGGAAAGATAAGTTGGGCATAATAAAAAAAATACAGTTTAAAGATAACGAGAATTGTAATAGAGAATGACCTGACGGCCCAAGATCGTAAAATTCAACGGAAACTAAATAAGATAGCCAAGTGTAAATGGAAGAAATAGCAAAGAACGGACCTACAAAGACGAACTTAGCAACGGAAAGGGAAAATGATAATTATGAAAAAAGAAAAAAAAAATGAAAAAATTATACTAGCATCTTAGAATGTGCAAGAGCTGAACAAAGAAGGAAAACTAAAGCAGTGTTACGGTGCAAAACACTCAAATCCGGACGTAGATCGCGAGAGTTGCACGTTGCGACATAAATCAAATTTACCGCGCATGCTACGATTTTCTCATTGGTGGATTGATTTATTAGCAAGTAATCAAAACGACAAGCGGACATCTTCAATTACACGTAAAATATTAATGTGGCTTCAATAATTGCAAGTTAAATTAGTGTGGAAATATAAATCCAACCGATTTCGCCGTAAGTGTTTTCTTTTGCTATTTCTTTGGTTTGTTTAGTGGTTATGTTAATTTCTAATTACAACATTACCACGCAGTCGCCTACCTCGGAGCTGCACGGCCGATTATCTTCCAACGGTTGTGGGTCGCGCACCCAGCGATCTTGCTATTACAAAGGGTATGATCCGCTTCCAGAGCTTTGTTGTCTCATTTTCCTTAGAAATCCTACCGATCTTCTAGTAGCTGTCAACTGGCTGTCGTTAGCAAGAACCTTCTTTATCAGAACTACATGCATTAGTACACAGCTAAGTTAATTGTTTAAGGAACCTATTCACTTTGCATCCGTTCAAAACTCAAGTACACGTGACATTAAGGGGTTGAATCCCTAATGTATAAACAAATTGTTATACGGGGTAGTCTCCATCCATCAAAGTTTGATTTTGATTTCACTGGCTCCCTAAGAACTGGGGCGCTGTAAGTAAAAGGGGGAAGCTAAATCAAAAGGCCTTTTGGGTTAAAGAAAGCTACGCACCGTATTAACCTGAGTTTAATCCTAGTTTTTAAGTCACCAAGTGTAAGTGACGTGTGTACGTCGAGTCTCCTTAATCAGCAATCTTAAATTGGTAAGCTACTTTTAATTTGGGGTGTAACAAACAAAAACTTACCTGAATTGATATATACTTGATCGCAAACTTTAATTATTTTGTTGTTGCTAATACACGCAAGTTTTATGCAACATCCTCTCTTACTTCTCCCAGATTCTTCTAATATTTTAAATTGTAATTGCTATATTTATATGTCTTTTGTCTTTTTGATTTGTGTTCATTGTAACGTAGTAAACCTTAAGTAAAACCTATTGAATTCTTGTTGGTCGGTTTTATTTTTCTCTGTTACTTAGCAGGTGGCGCCTCGTTACGCAGCAGTTAATTCTTTCAGTTTCCTCAAGTACCTCCCCATCTCACCGACTCAGCCTGGCACTGCTGCGCTAACACTTATAAATACGGGATTTTCCACGAATTTGGTGCGCTATTTCGAGCCAAATATTATTGTTCTTTTTTTTCTAGGTTGTATTGCTAGAGCCCTTACTTTCTTCTTTTATTTTTGTTATTTGTGAACCGTTACAGCAAAAAAGTATGATCTAGACATTTTAGCAGTACAGAAAAGAAATTTAAAAGAAATTAATAGCATTAATAGAAGAATATCTATGATTCAACGGAGGCAGAAAAAAAAGCAGATTTGGAACAGGTTTCCCACTGAAAAAAAATTTGGGTAAGGTTGTAATAGATTATAAAGTTGCAAGCGAAAGAATAAGTTATCTAAGATTAAGAAGAAAATACAGGAAAAAAAAACTTGATAAACGTTCATGGACAATGTGACAAAATTGTAGCAAGAACATGTAAGAAATTCAATGAAATGTATCCTGATTTGCAGCGAATGAACGAAAAAAAGTTTATGCGAATACAGGAGAACTTTATCAATTATGGTTTCAAGCTTAAAGCATAAACTTTCTTTCGTTCATTGGCTGCAAATCAGGATACATTTCATTGAATTTCCTACATGTTCTTGCAACAATTTTATCACATTGTCCATGAAGAATAAATAGATTTATCAAAACTTTATGCGAGTAATTACTTCGCTTTATTGTAATTTGTTTTTGAGCAAGTATTAAGTAGTAAATCACAATCACAATCTCAAAACTTCGACGTTTGTCAAACACAGTAAATAATTGAGCAATTGTCAAATCACATCGTTGCATGGCTAACTAATACAAATTATGTGAAAACAATGTGATTGTTAATATACATTGCGTTATTTCAAAAAATTGACGAGTTAGCTATACTACTATATCAACTTGAAGGTATTTTAATTGTCGATTAGAGTTTCAAGTAATATACAGGGTGTTCTGTTTGAAAATATAAAGTTTTTACCTTTTTTGTATACCACCTCAAAATAATTAATATAATAAATTTATTTAGGTAGCTGTTAAACACAAGGCTTTAGCAAACTGCATTTAAAATTTAAGTTTTATATGAGTTCAAATAGCAGCTAAATTTAAGTTTTGGTGGGATTATATTTTGAAAAAAAATAACCTAAAATAATTATTATCTCGAAAAGGCGTTTCATTTAAAATTAACAAGTTGTTACTACTTTTGAGTAGAAGCGGCAACACCGCCAAAATGAAAATATTTTAGAAAGATAGATCGTGTCTATTTATGGCAATAGCTAAATTTTCAGATTACTCTTATCCCCGTTTTTCATAAACGTCTAACCTACCATCGACCATCAATGACCGTGTATAACTAGCATTTCACTTATCTGTGCGTTGTAATATTTGCAAAAGAATGTGTAAAAGTTGTAGCGGGTTAAAGGAGGAAGATTTTAAATATTAAATTAAAAATAAAAAAAACTGGAATTGCAAAAACTGCCGTTCTGCTCGGTCTTTACGTAGCAGCTCTACGCAAAAAGTTAAATCATCTGACGTATTAAATATTAGTCTCCTAAATGAAATTAAACATCTAAGACGAGACATCAAGCTGATAGCTGCCTCCTGTTTAGGCCAAAGTTAGTGTAAGGGTTGGCGGAACGTTTTTGCTAAGTAAGTAGGGAGAAAACAACTTGAGCTGTTAGGAAAATGTAAATTATTATTGTCGAGTTGTCGTTTGACCATCACAATTCTAGTTTTCGAGTTCAAGTACCAGTAAATTATTGTGTAGTAAATTGTAGTAAAAAATGTACAAAATAAAATAAAATATATATACAGTCCACATTGTCAAGTTTATTCATTTACCTCCCAACAAAAAATAGCTGATGATATTTCCGAGATTTGCAAGACTCAAAATACTCTAAAACATGATTTTATGTTAGAAATCATCATTAAAGCAGATGTTTTGGGTTGTAACGAACTTATTACATCTCAAGAATCAAAACTCCGGCAGCACATTGAAGGCACAGGCAAAGTAACATCAGAATTAAATGAGAAAATTAAAAATTTGCAATCTGATTTGATCAACATGCAAACCATCTAGCCCTCAATTTTAAAAGTGTGGTTAAGGAGGTCAGTTATCGTCAAATAAAAAGAAACAATGTTATTCTTTATGGCTTAAATGAACATTGTATCACTGTTAATGCAACTGAACGTAAGTCATTAAGTACAGCGGGTTACTAATCATTCTAAGAAGTAAGACGATGCTCAAATTTTTCGACTAGTTCGGTACATAAAGAATGCAATACGTCCCCGTCCTATTAAGGTTTTTTTTAGAAAATAAGGAAGAAGCATAGCTTTTGATAGGACAATATAACAAATTGAAACACATAATAACCTAGAAACCGTAATAAATCAAAGAATTTCCAATGGTGAAAAAATGGTGTTAAAAATTGATGGAATTTCAAAATCATTAATGCAAAATACTAATAAACTCACCAAATTATAAAATCTTATCCCTTAATAACTTTTACCAAAATGTTCGTAGACTTTGATCAAAATTGAGTGAGTTTTACATCAATACTTTAGAATCTAACCATGATGTCATAACTGTTACAGAATCTTGGTTTTGTAATTTAATAAATAATGACGAAATATTTTCTTCTAATTGCCAAGTTTCCAGAAAAGACAGCGATTTTGTTGCTGTTGGTCAATCTAGGGGTGGTGGAGTAGCATTGGGTGTTCTTAAGAATAATAATTTTAAGTGTAAATTTTTGGATCTATCTACAATAATAACCACACTATACAGGTTTATACTGATATTCTGGGGCACCATACATAACACTTACATCACAATACAATATTTGTGTAATGTACCATACCAATAAATAAATAAAACTAATAAAGTAATAACTATAGATGTTGTTGGAGTTCAAATTACTGTTAATTGCAAACTTTATATATATATGTATCACCAGGTACTGCTTTAGAAGATTACGATTTATTGTTTGAACACCTAAGTTACATAATCATGCAATCTCAAGACAAATACATTGTCATTGGAGACCTGCGATCCTGCTAAAATTCTACTAAAAAACTTTAAAGACTTGCTACAGAATACACAATATAATTGTATTTGCAATAAGCACAATAACATGCTGAATCTTGTATTCAGCAATCATCCATGCCAAATTTATGGAACTGACTCCGGTATAGTAACCGAAGATTTACACCATCCGACATTAGACATCTGCACAACCTTATCAACTCATATTACTTTTAAATTTTCTTATAACTCAACACGGCGACGCCATAATTTTAAAAAATCAAACTTTTCATTTTTATATAATGCACTCATGAATTGTGACTGAAACTTTTTAAACAATTTATGTTTAAAAGTCGTTTATGGTAACGTTGTAATTGATAATTTTTTAGAGGAAGATATTCTTAAAGTCTTAAAATGCTCAAAAAATAGTCTCACATCTGGAAGTGATGATATTCCAACTTTCCTTTTAAGGGATTGCGCAACTATTTTTGTCAAACCATTACATAAGTTGTTTCCTCTAATATTATTAAATTCTACCTTTCCTAATAAATGGAAAAAAACAGTAATAGTACAAATTCACAAGAACGGCGACAGAGAAAATATAACCAATTATAAGCCTATTTCACTTCTACGCAACTTTTCCAAAGTTTTTGAATCCGTATTAGTCAAACATACAGTGTGAGTATAAAGTATGAAATAAAATTCAATTATCCTTATTTTTATGCAATTTTTCTCGGACAAACCAATTTTTATTTTTAAATTTTAGTATAATTCAACCCTTTCTGTCTCCACTAGTAGAGGCGCAAAAAGGGCAACTTCAAAATTTGAAATGGCAAGGGGATCAAAAATTACATTTTTGGAAAGACCGTTTCATCCTCTATGCAGCAATGTAAGCATCTTCAACATTCGTCGATCAGGAAAATAAATTACTTTGAATATTTTTCAGCATTAATATTAATGTCTGCTTGTATTTTCTATTAATAATAATCGAAACAAGCATAGTATCCTGAAAGTATCATCCTAATCTTTCTTAAGAAAAAATTTAAAACACAATAAGGATATTGGTTACATGTTTGGTTAGATTGTTTACCGCAAGTTTTAACGAATGTCGCTTCGTCCGAAAAAAATATTCTAGCCGTCAACCCCTGGCCTCGATTACACATTTCCATCATTCCCTCGCAGAACTCTATCCGACGTTCTAGATAATCTTCACTTAATTCATGTACCAGCTTAAACTTATAAGGATGCCATTTTTTAAATTTTAAATACTTAATCACTGATCTCTGATTTATTGCATTTTCTAAAGCTAATTCACAGGTTGTTCTCTGTGGATATTCTTGCAAAGCAATTAACGTATCAAGGCTAGTATTAACAAAAATCTTTGAGCGCCCAGTTTTAGGCCGATCTCTAACATTTCCTTTTTCCCAGAACTGGGTTTGTAATTTACTGACTGTCAATTGAATAATAGTTTTGTCAGGATATTTGTTATTAAATAAAGTGCAGACTTCCGTCTGAGAACGGTTTTCAATACTACAACCGAGTATAATCAAATTCAATCCTTTCTTTTTCAGTTAACCAGGCCATTTTGTATAACTTGATGGATCTAAGGTAACATGGCAGTTTGTTCAAATTTTGACTAACAAAACTGATTTATATTACAGTAATACCACGATAGTGCAACAAGCAAAATCAATAAAAGTATACACAACAAAACCTAATAACATCAACGACTTAAAGGCAAGAATTTGGCACGAAACTCGGTATATTACACCACAGATGATTTGAAATTTCGAAACCAATTTGAACATTGATTAACTATCTGTCAGGTTGAGATACTTCTTCATTACATGATTTATTTGTATTATTTGTGTAAGGTTTAATTTTATTGTTTCCGTTGATTATTAACAAAAATTCAAACAGAAATAATTAGTGCTGAAAAATATTCAAAGCTTTTTGATTCTTGTTCTAATCGCCCAATTTTAGAAACTATTAAATTTGATAAATAGAAGGTGAAAAGATCTTTCCGAAAATGTAACTTTGACTAAAAATAAATTTTATTTTTCTTAATCAATTTATAATTAGTTTCGATTAGTTTATAGTTTATAAATAAATAGCAATTTACGTTCCATCTTTTTGGTTTTTGTTGAAATATTTTTTTGTTAATTTTTGTAATTTAAATATTTTTATTTTTATTTTTTTCAAATTTATACATTCTTATTTTTTTATTTGTAATCATTTTTTCTGTAAAAGAGTGTATAACCTGTTGAAAAAATATACATATTATTATTATTAAAACTCGTTTCTGTAACCAGCCTTGATAAAGCCCATACAACGGTAGGCGAAACGTCGATAATTAAAACCTACTATATTGTGTCAAAGGAAAGGAACACTAACTGCAGCGTGTATTTAACAACAGAAAAACACTAAAAAACTGTTTTTTGGTGTTTTTCTCTTGTTACAAAGTTGTGTATTCTTCCCACCTCCACCTAGATGAACTCTTATACAGTATACAAATTATTCAATAATTAAATTAAACAAAAAATGTTTATCTAACTTCAGCGCTTACTTTGATTTGTTAATTTGAATAGAAGGTAAGTTCAATTTTTCTGAAACTATTTGATTCCGTTAATGTACAAAAAGCTTCAAGTTTGCGATGTAAAATTTTCAACCATCGTAAGTTCGGTAATTTTCTTTCCATTGGGTTCTTCGATGTGGTCATCTGAATAAGCGGATGTTGATGGTGCTATTTTTTTATATCGACGTTTTATTAAAATTTTACAACCGTATTCAACTAGTTTTAAACACTTCTATCTTTCTTCAATTGTTCCAGACCGCCAACCTCCGTGTCGTTTTTTCTGTATAATATTTCCACTACAATCTGCAAGTAACATAGCAAAACTGCTACATATAATAAAACCTCTTCAAAAGTATTTCTACCTATGGGATGCGTGGACCACGTTCCATTTTTATAAAAACCAAAAAAATGATTGTATTTAGTTTCAGTTAGTTTTATCAGTACGGCAGTATCCACAATTTACAATTATAAATTTGTCGATGACAATTTTTGAGAGTACCTTCTTAGATAGATGATAGTCGCCTTGTCGCTTTAAAAACGCTAGAAATTTTAAGTATTTGATGATATCTGTTCTATCGATGTACTTCTTATCATAGAGAAGAAAGTCCATAAGGACATTTCAAAAAGTATGCCATAAAAACATTGTACTTAGTCTTATATTTTTTTCTTTGTAGTAAGGTCAAAATTGCAACATTTACAGCTTCTTGAATTTTTCCACTAAAATATTTATTTCCATTTTCACGTATCATGTGTCTGATTAAGAGAAGCCACCGGCTGTATCTTAGAAACTATTTATCGTACAACTTTGGGGAAAAATCCATATAATAAAGTCGCTTATGAAAAACTGCTGGAAAAATTTTCAAGTTTCCTACTCCACCGATAGGGGGCGTAGTTTACAGTAATAATACAAAAACCACATTTTTTATAATAAATGCATAGTAATTGTACCAAATATTTGTATTTCTCAGTTCATTTTATATAAGTGTGCTTCAATGCTTTTTCTTCTTTCTTGTCAAATAACTGGTAGGTGTGACTGGGAAAGCTGACTAAGTAAAACAGTCATAAGTTTTCTACCGCTTTAGGAATTTTGAGAAATTTAAAATTGTTTGAAAGTCTATTCAATGTCTAATGAAATATTATATTATCGTTTTTTCAATGATCGCTAGGTGGCGTTGTTTGACCAATTGTTAATTTTTTGACTTTTTGGAAATTTTCAAATGCAATGTTATACTTTCAAATTATTTACTTAAAAGAGCATAAAATTAAATAAAAAATGGTAAAAATCGCATCTCAATATTTATTTTCTAAGTGGAGATACAAGAAAAAATATGGTATACTATGGGATCGACTTTTATTCTTTACAAAATTGAAAATTTTACATAATCAAGTAGGCGTCCAGATGTCATATTCATCTACATGTAAAGATATGCCTTTCCCATTTCTTTTCATTGATCTCTGTCCTGTGCCTTACTAATCCATCTTCTTCTTGTGATCTTTCGGATATCATCGTACCATTGCATCAAAAGACGCCCGACCCTTCTCCTGATTTTTCTAGGTTTTCACTGAGTTGTCTCTATTGTCCACTTTTTGTATCCATACGAACTATATGACCTGCCCATCTTCATTTGATTTTTGCCAGTGTCTCTGCTATATCTTTCATTTTTGTTTTACCTCTGATCCAGTCAATGGATTTTTATTTTTATTGTGATATTAAGTATAGCTCTTTCCATATGTCGTTGTGTCACTTGTGTATAAGTTTCTTTGTAAATGCCCATGTTTCTGTGCCCTCGTTAGCAGTAAGCGGTAAATAACTTTACCTTCATGGCTATAGTAATATTTTTTTGTTTTTTAGAATGTGACTTAGTTTCCCATATGCTTTCTACACCAGCCTAATTTGCCTTTTCAGATTAGTTTTTGTAGCTCTTTAATACTTTTTTTTGACCTAGGTGTATATATTCTTCCACCTCTTCTATTCCTTCTTCATTTATTGTAATTTTGTCAAGCTGTTCCCCATCATTTTGGGTTCGTCTCCTTATTTTTGTATTTCTGTATTTAATGTTAGGAATATTTGCTCTGATTTTCTTTAAGTTTCATGAGAATCTTTCTAAATTATTTGGATTGTTAGCTACTAATATTATATGGTCCGCGTACCTTAGATTTGTTAATCTTTGTCCATCAATATTTATTCCGCGGTTTTCCCATCTCAGCTTCTTAAAGATGTAACGGTTGTAGCTTACAAATACATAAAAGAATAGACGGCTCTAGCGGTACAACCTAAATAAAAAGAACAATACTACTGAGCTCGAATTAACGCACTAAATTCATGGAAAGTCCCGAATTTATTAGAGTTATGCAACAGTGTCCGGCTTTGTCGGTATAGTTCGGGGGTCCTTAAGGAAACTAAAAAGAAATAAACTGTTGCGTAACGTAGAGCCACCTGCTGAGTAATAGATAGAAATAAAATCGGCCAACAGGAGTACAACTTGGTTTTACTAAAATTAAAACGAACACAATATCAGAGAGACACATAGACAATTTAAATATAGCAAATAACGACTTAAAAATACTAGGAGTATAGGTACGAAGTAAACGAGACTGTCGCATAAAGTTTTACGGGCGTTAGCAACAACGGTTTAATTAAAGCTCGTAATTAATGTAGCAAATTCAGTTAAGTTTTATAGTTACATCCCAAATTTAAAGAGAGCGTACTAATTTAAGATTGGTTCGTACGAAAACTTTACGTGCACACGTCACTTACGTGTTACGTTTAGGTGAGCTTTTTACGCATTGATATTGAGTAGGATAATTAAACATTAAAACTTAGCTGTGTTCTAGTAGTATGCAGCTCCGAGAATAAACGTTTTTGCTAGCGGCAGTATTGGACAGCGTCCGAACGTAGTTACTTCTAGAATTTCCTTTAGGGAAGGTTTAGATTGAAAAGCAGATGACAAATAGAGTCCCTCGAAGTAATAGATGTGCATCATAAACGAGTAGGTCGGCCTTCAGCAATCACCAGTTGTTGTCGGCTTAAGTGTAAGCGAAATTGAGGTACTCAAACAATTAGGTAGCGAGAGGTTCCTAAACAGCTATTCTAGCATCCCCAGGAGTTTTTCAGATGTAAGATAAGGTGAAAGTGTGAGGTTAACACACGTGGGTGTAAATTGATCGGATTTATCTTTCCGCACTCAATTATGGTGCAATTATTGAAGCCACGTTAAAATTAGACTTATATTTTATTTGCTTCATAAGCCACCGTCAACCACCCAAGAGAAAAATGAAAGTGCTAAGATGTCGACCCGTCGTTTAGTGAAGAAATCCGTCCACCAATAGAAAAATTCGCTGTAGCGCGGTAGATTTGATTTCCGTCGTAACACGCAACCTACGCCCTACGTTTTTAACACGGCTTACGACCTACGTTCAGGTTCGAAAATTTACAACCGAAACAAAGACATCCTCTATTGCCAGTGTAAACAATTTGGGCGAGATCGTATCATCTTCTTATACCTTTTTGCATCTTTATCGGTTTTGTATTTTGTGTAATTTTATAGTACTAGTTGCTTCGATGTATATATTTTTATTAAATCAATGTATCTAGAGTCAAGCTTACAGTTTTTTAACGAGTTAATAATTGCCAATATTTCCAATAATTCAAAGGGTAAATAAAGTCTACAAACCAATATGAAGATCTAAGTTATATTTATGTGTATTTTCGATTACATTTTTAATTGTTGATATATGATCTATGGTACTGTAAGGTTGACATAGCAACTCCATCACAATCTACTCAAATTCTACATCCGCGTACAAGCGAGGTTAGCATTTCTTAACGGCCTTGCTTACTAAGCAAACTAACCTACTTCGCGCGTATAAAACAAAGTAGGTACGATAACAAAAATCAGTTCGAAACACTAGTTCATTAGTACCAATCAGTTTGCCATCAGTTCAGTTTAGTTCGGTCCGCAGTTCATCAGTACAAGTACGGTCCAGTCAAATCATCAGTTAAAGTATCGGCCCGCTTCAATTTCATCGGTCCAATTCAACCCTTCCTCGGATCTTCAGCTCGACACATGATACCACGATCAGGTATCCCCGCACCGCAAATAGTACGCCAATCACTATGTGCTGACATACACCGTTTCCATTCATAAATGTAAATAGTATAGCTTGATCACAGTATGTATAATAATAAACACGTCGAAACGCGACTCATCCAAAATCCTTTTTGATTCAACCCGGCGTCTAGAGTATACACACTAAACACCACAGTTGTGACTACACTAGTGACCCCCGACGCGATTAAATCAGGGAAAGTCAAACATTCAACAAAAAGCAACACGGCAACAACATCAGGTATAATCGCAAGCATCCACAACCGTGTTAACGAGAAGCGCACCAAACACAGCATCCACAACAGCGCCAACGAGAAGCGCACCAAACGCAGTATCTACAACAACGCCAACAAAAAGCGCACTAAACGCAGCACCCACAACAGCGCCAACAAAAAGCGCACCAAACGCAGCATCCACAACAGCGCCAACGAATAGCGCACCAAACGTCACATCCACAACAGTGCCAACGAGAAGCGCACCAAACACAGCATCAACAACAGCGCCAACGAAGAGCGCATCAAACGATAGCATCCGCAACAGCGCCAATAAGAGCGCCCCTCACAATGCAACAAGAAGACAATCGCAAAACAATTATTTTTTGCCTATCTTTGCGTAACAATCATTGACACTTTTTATTGTGGACCAATACACTAAGGTGAAACCCCTGTGGGGTTGACATCGGAACCCCATTCCAATCAACACAAGTTCTACATCCGCGTATTACGTAGGAAACGCCAAAATCAAAACATACGATTGCAAGTAAGCAAACGCGGTCGGCATTTCTTAACAGCTTTCGCTTACTAAACAAACTAACCTACTTGCCGCGTATAAAACAAAGTAGGTACGATAACAGAAATCAGTTCGAAATACAAGTTCATCAGTACCAATCAGTTCCCTATTAGTTCAGTTTAGTTCGGTCCGCAGTTTATCAGTACGAGTACGGTCCAGTCAAATCATCAGTTAAAGTATCGGTCCGCTTTGAATCCATCGGTCAAATTCAACCCGGCCTTAGATCTTCAACTCGACACATGATCTCCGCACCGCACATTAGTACGCCAATCACTATGTGCTGACATACACCGTTTCCATTCACAAATGTAAATAGTATAGCTTGATCACGGAATATCTAATAATGAACACTACGAAACGCGACTCGTCCAAATTCTTTCTCTGATTCAACCCGACGTGTAGAGTATACACACTAAACGCCACAGTACTATAATTTTCCTTAAAACCCGCTTGTTCCGAGGGCTGATAAAGGTCTAATTTGTTTGTTAATCTTTTGGTTAGTATTTTTGATAGCACTTTGTACACTTGACACAACAGGCTTATAAGTCTGTAAATTTTAAAAAAATTTTTATTTCATTTCTTGTATATTAGGATTATTATTGCGTTGTTCCATTTTTTAGAATTTTTCTTTTGTTTATACATTTATTTAATAAGATCTTCAGAATTCTGCCTATTTCAAATTTTTTACTGCAACTTCCTGGTCTTCCCTCTTTCCAACTCTTGCATCGAAGTCGCCAATTATAAAATAATGATACACCTTGTTGAGTTGTATGTCTTTTGTCAAATTGTCATGGAAGTTTTCGACCTCTTCTTTACCTTCTGTTGAGGTATGGGCGTATACTTAAATTATTGTAACATATGCAACCCTCGGTGATATATTTTACTAACGATTCTCTTATGTATTATAAACCCTACACCAGCTATATTACTGTGATTTTTGATTATGCTTTGGTTATGTTAAAATGTATGTTCTAAGTTTAGTATACTACATACTTCTTCTTTACGTCTAACTTCGCATAGCTCTATTATATCCCACTTTATATTCTGGATTTCTTCTTCAAGAAGCCTTCACTAGGATAATTGTCTACGACTTTAACTTTGGTGGATCGATAAATTTAATTGCAACTTTATAAGTACATTACAATATTTATATTTTTCATAAAATTCTTTAGTAATTGCAATATTATTTTAGATAGATTTAATCAATGCTGATCATTTTAATGAAATTAGGAAAATTGAACAAATGTATGTATATTGTCAGACATTACAATGCCCCGGGCAAAATTAACTCTTATTTTACTCAGCCATTTTTTGGTTCAACTGGTGATGTTGTTAACTGCTGTTTTCAGTTTGTTTGCAGCTGCTTCTATTTTGTTACTTGTTGCCAGCAATGCTACGAGTATGTTGTCAGCAAATACTTCTTCGCTTATAGGGATGTGTCTCTGGTGTACAGGAATTCAAGATTGGTCTAAGGACGCTTCCCTACGGTACACTTGCACAAATGTTTTTTAAATCCAAATATTCTTCTGACTAATTTGCCTGTGTAGAGTTTTTTTTAAATTTATGTTGTAGACCCTTGTCCACATTTTTTCACAAGCTTGGGACAGGTCTTGAAATATTGCTGCACAAAGTTTTCTATAGACCAGTGATGCGGTGCATCCTTTCTCCGATGGTCCACAATTTCCTTACTATTTTGTTGGCTCTAATTTTTTAATCTGTTTTGTATCCTTATTGTCGTACTTCTCTAACTCTATTTTTTTCTTCCCATTTTCATTCCTTCTCTTTGCACTACCTTTTTCTTTTTAAACTATATATTTTTTTCTAAATATTTATTTATCAGCTTTATGATTTCTTTCACTTCCACTTACATGTTTTTGCAAACGTCACTATATCATCAGCGTAGGCTAAAAACCCACATTTCTTATTTCCACCACTATTCCTCTTACCTGCTGCCCTTTAATTTCTTTGCATTGCAAAAGATGACGAGTCAACAGCAGTTTTATGAATAGAAATTGACTTTGATAGTATAGTCGACCAATAAATCTATATGTCAGTTATTTCTGACTGATTGTTACCTAAAATTTGACGTAAACAATTTTTTTTCTAAATTATCCTCTAGACAGCCTTGTGCTACCGCTGTGGATTTTCATCCACCATGTTTTTTGATGTGATATAAACTTTTTATTGATCTTGCTGATGTATTTATGGAGTATGTTCTTTTTAGTAATTTATGACTATTCCACCTCTTTCTAGCCAATTACTCATAACTAAACTAAAAATGTCTTTTCTTAGTACTAAACTGTACTATTTCTTTTTTTATTTCTGGTTCCTAAGACGTAATTACTCACAATTTTATTGACTGGCCTTTTGCCTGTCAAATCCCACGCTTATTTAAAACTATTTATAATCATATACATAAGCTGGCAGATGTCGATTCCTAACAGAACGTCGCAATGGAATCTTTGCACCGTCGCGTCGTTTGTCGTAGTTGAATCCGTTTGATTGTCAATTGTCGTATTTTCTTGATGTTCAGAGCCTGGAACGTTAATAATTTGGTTGTCTTGATGATTTGGACCTCAAACGTTGATGGTTTGTCCTACTGGCCGTACTGATGGTTGAACTGGATTTTGTGGTAATTCAGGTACTTGAAATGACACTCTTTTTTTAAATAAAACAATACTGACTTTATAGTGATTCTCAGTTGATTTATATGTCTCTTAAGTTCGTACCCACTATCAAGTTTTATTTTGTAATGTAGGTGTTCTAATTTTCTAACTACAATTCCTAAGAGCCACTTCCCTCTTCCGACATAATTTCGAGAGGGTACCCTTACTCCCACACTTAACTGACAATTAACTTGTAGATGATAGTTGGGAATATTTGATTTATGCTTTGGTAGACGGATTGCGTAAAGTTTGATTCTTAATTGACGATTAAAAAGGTTTTCTGCAGGACTTTTTCCATTATTTAGAGGAATAGCTCTATATTCTAATAAAATTTCACAAATTTTTTCGATCACAGTGCCACTTTCGTTTTCCATTGCTCTTAATTTGTTTTTAAAAGTTTGTACGTAACGTTCTATTTGGGCATTAGTGGCAGGGTTTTCTGGAGTTATAAACTTCTGTATGATTCCTTGTTGTGTACAAAAATCTCTAAAGTTTTGATTCTTAAAAATAGTTGCATTATCGGAAACTAATACTTTTGGGTATCCGTGATATGTGAATATTGAATTTAGTTTTTGATTATCATTACTGTTGTCCGGCTGGAATTTGTTGCTGCAATTTCAGGCCATCGTAGTCTAAGTAAATTCTCTCAAAATTTTTATATGGTTTATCCCAGTGATGAACTTCTTTTTTCTTTGGGTTATTTTGATTTTGAACGCACGACCTACAATTTCTTACATATGCTGTTATGTATTGATCAATGTTCTCCCAATAAAAATATCTCCGAGATAAATTCTTCATTTTTGAAATTCTTAAATGGGTGTAGTAAAGTTTTCGTAAGATTTCATTTCGAAGTTTTGTTGGTATTACTACCCTGGTTCCTTTAAAAATAATCTCGATAAATTATCAACGTTTTTTGGTTTTTTACTTTCCTGTGCTCTACTGTATATAGAAATTCTGATAAAAAAATGCATAGCCAAGAAAACGGCTAGATGTTACTGCAGGTAATTTTGCATCGGGTTTAAATATATACGTTAATGGTTTGTTATATGTTACCAGTTTTGGCTACAGATTCTCTATCTAGTTGATTATAATTTTGTTCTGCTTTCGTGAATGCTCGTGATAAGAAAATGACTGGCCTTTCTTCTCCTTCTATACTGTGCGATAATATACTTGCAATTCCAACTGAGCTGGCGTCGCAAGACACAATTATTGATAATGTAGGGCAAATGGTGTAACAACTTGGTCAATTGCTAATTCGTTTTTAAGCAGATTCACATTCTGCTGACCATATAAATATTTTGTTACTAAGTAGTTGGGTATTTTGATATTTTATTTTTTTGAATTTGATATCCAATGTAGTTTATTTTTGTCTTAAAAAAATTGTATTTCTTTTCGTTTAAGTAAAGGTTATATTTTTTAAGACAATCCAAACATGTAATTAGTCGCTGTTTGCATTTGTCGTACGAAGCGCCTTGAATTATAATATCGTCTAGGTATGATGTGACTCCTTCAAGATTCTGGTCTAAAACTCGATGAAATTCGCTTGGAGCAGTTTTAATTGCAAATGCCAGTCGGTTGAATCTATATGTCCCTTTAAGAGTGGTGGTGGTTTAGATTTTTGCATCTTCATCATCAACTTCAATGTGATGATAAGTTTTGATAGGTCCAATGTACAAAAATCCTAAGAATTTTTAAGATTGTTGAGTATTTTTTTAATAAGTGGAATTGGGTAGTGAGCGTCTTCAAGTTGTTGGTTTACTCCCGTCTTGTAGTCAACACATATTCGTATTGTATTATTATTCCTTTTCGTTCAAGAGCAAGTAGTTCCTTTTCAGTTTTCCCTTTTCGCAAAAAAGATACATCCCAAGCTTTAAAGAAAAGCCGGTTTGCATTTTCTCTAAGTTTTAAGGAACAGGAGGTTAAGTATTTTGCCAATTTTTTGTTCAAAAATTTCTTTGTATTTTGGTCTAATTTCGACAATGTACCTCTCGTCGGTAATATTTTGTTTTTATACTGGGCTCTAACTCGTACTACACTTTGAGGAGCAAAAACTTCTTTTAGGTAGGACCGGAAACGCATTTGTGTCTGTCGAATTGGTTTACGAATATTTAATTTTTCGAAAGCTTTTTTTGGAATAAGTGTAACTCCGGCACCAGAGTCAACTTCGAATTTTTTTAGCTTTCCTTCTACATATATCTTTACACAGTAACTTCGTATAAGTCAAAAATTGTTTGAATGTAACTTGCATTATTGTTTGCTTTCCTTGTTTTATTAAATAGGGTGACCTCTTTTCTTACAGGATTTGTAAAATAATCTGTTTTCATCACATCTACAATTACGAGTAGTATGATTATTTCGAGAGCAACGTAAGCAATGACCTGCAATACCTAGTGCTTTGTAATCGATTCGACTGGATAAAGAGGATCTGGAATATCTCCTGGTGGTGTTGTTGTGTCTACTGTTACTTCTTTGACAAAAGTTTATTTTGAATTTTTGAGTGTTTGCATTTAACTTTCCTATTGTTTGCTGGTTCGACACTTCATTTATGTTGCTGGAAGGGGTTGATTGAGCTAGATTATTATTTGCAATTTCATTGCAGTCAATTTTTGATGCTTCTAATGTTAAGGCAAAATCGACATTTTCTTGAAAACTTTTTCCGCTTGTAATAATTTGGCACGAATTGCGTTGTTACGAATTCTTCTTAAAAATTGTGAATACAGAAAGGTTTCTATAATAGATTCTTTACATTTTGTAGAATTTAATTCGCAAGAAGATACCTATTTACGCATGGTATTTTTAATGTATATATTTCTGATCTTTTTTTATTACAATGTCGAAAATTCGTCTACGCCCATGATATGGCAATTTCATTTCAACATTCAGATTTTTTCGAAATAGAAAATAAAATCTGATGATGATTTGCTTGTTATGGAAAATTATTTTAAAAAATGGCGATTATGCCCCATTCTTAAAAAGACAGAGGTTTCTTGTTTTTATTTAAGTAATAGAAAAAAAAGTAGAATACTTAATGTTATCTTTAATAATACAAAGTTAAACCATAATTTTAGCCCAGTTTGTCTGGGAGTAACTCTAGATACGTTTTTAATTTACCAAAGATCATTTAGAAAACGTCAAACAAAAAATGAAAACAAGAAATAATGTCATTCAAAAATTAGCTGAAACAACTTAGGAAGGAGATGCAAAGACACTTCGTAAAGTTGCATTGGCATTAGTTTATTCTACAGCAGAATATTGTGCTCCTGTCTGGTTGAATAGTTATCATACAAAAAAAAACAGATGCCCAGTTGAATTGCACTATGCGTATAATTAGTGGAACCATTAAATCTACTCCTCTCGATTGGTTTTCTGTTCTTTGTAATATTACTTTATCGAGCATTCGAAGAAAAGCTGCGTTAAAACAAGAATGGGATAAATGCCAACTTAACAAGAAGTTACCAATTTGGAATGACATTGACAACCCTCCTGCTAAAAGACTTAAATCTCGAAGTCCTATATGGTTGCAAAACTACTTAAGTACGGCTTTTTCTGAAGTTGAAGAGTGGAAAAAATTATGGTCTGGAGTTGATGTTTTCAATAAACATCTCATTGATGATCCAACAATATAAGTCCTGGGCTTTGATCAAAAAAAAAAAATTTGGTCAAAAGTAAATCGCATAAGAACAGGCAATTTAAAATGCAACTCTATGTTAATCAAATGAGGTGCGATTTCTAATCCAAACTGTGACTGTGGAAACAAACCAGAGACCGTTACACATATTGTAGAAAATTGTCAATTAACGAAGTTTGAAGGGGGGTTTCCAAACATTCATAATTTAACGGACAAAGCAATATTATGGCTTACGAATCTGAAGAACATCTGAAGTTCAGCAATGTTTTGTATTCTAGTGTTGATTATCTGTTTTTCTATTGTTTTGTTCTGCTATTTCTTTAACTTACTTTTTTTTTCGTCATTGTCGTGACTGGCGCTTGGATCGGTCTATTATATGTCGTCATGCAATAGCTGTGCTGTCATATTTTATGTTCTTATTTACCTTCTATAATGTTTACACAATTAATTAATATTATTACATGTGAATACTAAAGTGGGTAAGAGTTGGCATGTTTAGGTTTTAATGGTTTTCCTAAACCTAGAAGTGAATGCTTTGCCAAAACAAACCAATCCACTATTGCACACGGTTTCATCACCACACTATACAGGTTTATACTGATTTTCTGGGGCACCATACATAACACTTACATCACAATACAATATTTGTATAATGCACCATACGAATAAATAAATAAATTGAAGAAACTGGAAATTGATTAATTTTCTTCTTGAATTCTGAATGAGATGTCGTTCAACAAAAGGATTTGGTGTTGGAGACAAATTGCTATAGAGTTCCTTAACCAATATTTTGTAATCAGTCTGTTCTGGCTTATTTGGTGCAAGTAAATTGCATAATGTAGTAAAAAGTCTAGACTAATACAATTTAAAAATATTTTTTTGCATTTTTCTTTATTATTAGCTATATTTCGAAGATAATTTTAAGACGTTGAATGTATTATTGAAATATTTCTCTTGATTTGTGAAATTGATCAAACATGTAACTTTTATTTACTTTACTTTTCATCTTTTGTGTTTCGTCCGTTATATTTGAAGACAATGATTTATTTGAAATGGTCTGAATTAGCCCAGTTTGTTGAGCCATTTGCATTGACACAAACTTTTCAAATTGTTCCAAATTCATCTTCTCTTTTATTTGGTTTCTGGATTTTTTCACAAAATTCGTTAGTAATTGTTCTTGTCTCCATTTTACTGTTTCATCTTTAATTATTAATTAATACAGTAATATAAAACTATTATTATAAATGATACAAATTATTATATACAGTATAGTACAGCCAAATAGAATAAACTCAGAAACTCCATTATTATGAATGTTTTTTTTAATTTTGAGGCACGTCAATTTCTATTTCCAAAATGACATCGTGCGACTTAAATTTAACTCCTTTTAGGTGACAGGTAAAATTTGTTATACGAGGCGTGTTTTTAAAGTAAGTAGCGTTTTGAATTTTCGCCGCCGCAGCGCTGCGGTCTCGGTTTAGCGCATGCGCGTCGTGTAGTTACATCTGTTGGGAAGCCACAGACGCCATTACGGAATCTTCCGTTCAAGTCTACATCTGTTTGCGTGATTGTAAAGTGCCGTCGACTATTGAGAATCCCGCCGACTGTGAAGTGCGTGCTGTAATACGTTTTCTCAGCGCTAAAGGCTTTAAATTAGATGACATTAATTGCCAAATCAGTGATGTTTATGGTAAGAGCATTATGAGTGATGGAATGGTGCAAAAAGGGTTAGGGCATTTAAAGATGGCCGCACAAACATTCATAATGTAGAACGAAGTGGGCGACCTTCAGTCATTACCGATGACTTGATTCAAAAAGTGGAGTCTAAAGTGAAAGAGAATAGACGATTCACGATTTCGTCCTTATCTGAACAGTTTCGTGCTGTCTCAAGAAGGGTTCTTTATAATATTGTGTCCGAACGCAGGCGGCGCCCTTTTTTGACGATGGAATACAAAAGCTGGTCCCACGATACGATAAGTGGCTTAATATTAGTAGAAATTATGTACAAAAGTAGAGTAAAGTATAAAAAAAAATTTTTTTTAATTTCTAAAATAAATTTTAAAGCCATAACAGTTTTTAAGAGAAGATAAAAAAACTTTCAAATGAAGTATCACAATCCCTTACTTCCAATTTGAAGATTTAGGGGTTGCAACTATCACTTAAAGAGGGTTAAATTTAGAAATGACATTTATAGGTTTCGATGTCATTCTAGAATTAAAAATTGAAGTGTCCCAGAATTTCCAAATAAAAGCATAATATTGTAACCACTGAATTTATTCCATTTGGTTGTTCCACACTCTTTACTAATAAAAATATATTGGAGAACAGTAATAAATAATACATAATAGAAAGAGCTGGAGCCGGATATTGGTCGTGATCGGGGACAATGACAAATAATACGGTATTACGTTGTGGTACCAAAGATCTTCACAGGCCACCTGCAGCTTTTGAACATTACAACAGTGTTCAATCAATTTTATATATTACTTTTCACTGAAACTAACGTAAGTGTACAAGTAATTAAGACATTGATCGGTGAGATATGAAATCAATGATGAAGAAATTATAAAATTGGACAATTCGGAGTGATAAGCAAAATGGCATGTGATATTAGTTTAAACTCTTTTTGAAATGATCGGTCATTAGTATTCAGCCAGAAATAATTACGTTGGTTTCATGCATCGTATGTATAGATTTCAAATTTTTGCGTTGAACAGACAGACGTGCGGACGGACACATGAAATTCAGTAACGAACTGAGTGAAAAGTAAATGCAACGTGGGCCGAATAAACTAGTTACTATTTTTTTTTATATCTTTAGATATCTCGACATAATTTTGTCATTAATAATCAAAGATAAAACTGAGGGCTTTGACGTCATAAACAATCGATTCTAAAATATGCTCGCAATTTACAAAAAATAACCCACTAATTACCAAGGTCTTGTTGTATTTCCTTCGGTCACTTTCTCTATTTCTTGTTTCTTTATAGAAGCTTGTAGTTAGTTGGTTACTAGAGCTTTAGATTTCTTACTGAATTTGATAAAAAAATCACCGGCCACGTAAAGTGCAACGTAATGTTGCATGAGGTGTATAATTAACAATGTGATAGTAAAAACGAAGTACAACCGAAGTAGACTTATTGTGAAGGATTCACCAAGTATGAAGGTGGTTTAAAATTTAACAAGTAATATTGTGCTGTGGTTTAATGAAATGAAAACCATCTGAAACATAGATAGATGTAATCTGGGGTGTGTAGCACGGAATCATTTATTGTGCTCCCTCTTTCTTAACTTAGTTTCTGTAGTAGGTTACAACTTCTCCAGTAGGTTAAGTTCTCTGAGGAATCTCAGGACTGATCTTGGATCGAGAAAAGTAATCATCTCCAGTTCGAAGAAAGTTTTTTCCAAACACTTTTACTTTTTGGAAAGCGTGGTTTCACATTCTGCAATTGAGCGGATCAGGGTCTCTATCGACACGCAGTAAAATCTGCAAGTCGAGTTAGTTGTCACACCAATTCTGGCAAAATGTCCACTAAGTCAGCAGTGTCCCGTCAGGAAACCCGCGAGAATTCTTAAGTGGTGCCTGCTAACAGCTAAATAATCCTGTGGTTTTTACCACTAAAGTTACTTACTAGAGTTTTGGACTGCTTTACCCCTGATACTTTACGTATTGTGTGCTAGCCAATACTATAAAACTCCTTCAAAAACGGCGTGGCCGCTTATTTCCTGGCAAGGACATTTGCCTACTCGTTACCAGAAATCTCACAATGTCCAGGAACTCAAACTAAGCTAACCTTATTGCATGCCCCCAGTTTATTCAGTTTCTTTTTAAAATTACTTACCATCCTTGATATGATGACACAACTGCTCATAATATTAATATGCCTGCTGACGTATCCCCGATCTAGATTAAATTGTAAGCAAAGTTCTATTGCGTGAAATTCCGCCTGGCCCAAATATCTCCGCACCGGTACCATTAATTTTTCCACCGGAAGAATGTTTACTAAATTATGTCCAATTCGTTAAAGGAAAATAACAATTCTACGGATGGTCCAGTTCCTAATCTTACAACAAATGTCAATAATCCTGTTTGTGTCTGCTGAACAGTTTGTTGTTGCTGGTAAAGAATTTTTTGTATCATCACCGATCAGATGGATGGTGGTTCGTCCTCTTGTACTAATTTAGAATTTGAAGACATTAGACCATTACCCAAAGCTTTTATAAAATTAAATACCTCAAACAAACTAAATAAAAGTAAACAAGAACAAAGAAAAAAAAAAAGAAAATAATAGAATGAAGAAAACAACAAACGGAAGAAAAAAGTAGTAAACAAAAATACAGAGGAAACAAGACAACTGTTTTTAGAGGAAAAAACCGTAAAAATAAATCATCTAAAGAAGAAGACGATTAATGTTTGTATGTTTGAAAAGCTTTTCTAACAGTCGTCCAAGAAAAAATGAGTGCAGTGCATCAAATGCAATCAATCGACCAAACATCTCCGGAACCGGTGTTGACTGACATCAAAATTTGCGGATGTTTAAACTTAAACATTACTGTATATTTTCTTAGCCCATTCTTTTTTGTTTTTTGCCAAATTTTCTCTTCTTTCCATGTCAGACTTTTTTGTCTCAGCTTTTCTATTACTTTGTTGTTTCATGTTGTTCTATATATCTTTTGTTTTCTTATAAAAGATTTGCTTAGACAGTAGTATAATTTTGCAGCACTTTTTAGTATATCATTTATTTCAGCATCCATTCTTCCATTGTTCTGTAACTTCACTCCTAAATATTTAAAGATCTGTACTTGTTCAATGAATTACCTTTTCCTAACACCATTACCTTTGTCTTGTCAACGTTTATTTTTAACTTTCTAGGTAATAGGGCGTTGTTCCATGTTTCTAGGTTATGTGGTAGATTTTGTTCATTTATGGCATATATCACTAAGTCGTCAACAAATACGCTTTTCGCTATTTCCACCATCGCCATCTTTATATATCCTACATTGAATTTCCTTAATTTTACTTTTAATTTCCTTTATCACATCATCCATCACGATATTAAATAGTGCCAGGATTATGAACTCCTCATTGTCTTAATCCCTCCTTGATTGAGAGTTTCTTGTGTTTTTGTAAATACTTTTATACATGCTATCCTTCTCTTCTCAAGGTTACTTCATACTATATTCTTTGGTGTACTGTCAAACGCCTTCTAGAGATCAACGAAGGTTACATATATATTATCATATGTGAATTTTTTAGCTGTTTAATTACAAATATATTGTCTTGACTCCCTTGCCTTTCCTAAATCTGCATTGTGCATCTTTTAATTCGGTTCTGTTACCTTGTCTAACTTTATGACCAGTATCATCTCGTACATCTTTGCTATCACTGATAGTATGGTAATGCCTTTTAATTTGAGCACTCCCTCCTGTCGCCTTTTTTATACAACGACAGTAGTATTCCTACCCCCATTGGTTAGATACATTTTCTTCTAGCCATGCTTTACAGTTTCTTTAGCATTTGTAAACCTTTACTGCTTAAATTCTTTACCATTTCTGTGGTAATCTTAGCCATACCTTATAGCTTTTATGTAATTATCGTAGTTTTTATCTATTTTATTTTCCAAGTATTTTTTCACTTCTGCTTCTTTGCCTGTATCTTTCATTTAATTTCATCGCTTGTTTGTTTTTTTCCCTCTGTGAGTTTGTTAGTCCCACATACTTCTTTGGCTGTTTTTACCAGTATTTCTTTTATACACTTTCATATATTCTCTATTGTTAAATTAACATCGATTTTATTTATCTTTTTCTTTCTCTCTAGCTTTGTATACTTCTGCCGTCTCTTGTTCTCCCAGTCTATATCCATAAGTCACTATTATTGTTGTTTTAGTTTGTTTATCAATTTTGATTTCCAACTTTAAGATTCTCTCCAATATACTCATCTATTGGATGATGTATTTAGGATTCTCCTTTTTGATTATACACTTATATGATTCGGTAGGTAATCTCTACTTCTGCTGTATAACATGATGTGCCCTCCTTCCAGTGAGTTTCCCTTTTTCCTTTGTTTTTGGTTTCTGTTATCCTCAGGATATCTAAATCAGCTTTTTGTGAATTCCTCCTCTAGGTCTTTTTTTCTCCTAAACTTCTAATGTTCCATGTATTTATTTTCCAGATTCTATCGTTTTTGTTTTCTTTCCTATTTTTCTGTAGAATTTTTTAATCTACTTCATTTGTTTTGTGTCTATTTTTATTGCAATTTTCATTATCTTGTATACAATGATTGTAGTAATAGTTAGTTTTTTGGAAAGTTATAGTTTTTCGTCATTTTGTGTTTCACTTCTTCCAATGAGCCTTAGGTTTGTTTCATCTCCATTCAATTCAATCCATAAATAACTTTTGATAGCCACTCTTAAGACTTCTTTCTTGACTTCTCTTTCCGAGCTCTCTTTCTGATTATTGTCTCTACTTCTCTTTTTCCTTGTTAAGTTGTTGTTAATATATATCGTATCTCCGTTTATTCACTTTAATTTAGTTTTGTTTCTCATTACCTCCATCTTCTATTCAAAATTTTTCAGTTCAATTAGGTACATCTGTGCTCCCAATTTATATGTTGTTTTAACCCTTGCGTCCACTTTCATTTTTTCGTTGATGAATTTCTTTATTTCTTTTTTTTATTACAATTTTTATATTTAGCTATTTAATAATAATAATATAAAAATTACAGTTAACAAAAGAATTGAAAGTAATTGGAAGAGCTTGTGTAACGCATTAACTGATACCCGATTGAATTTCAACAGCACTATCATGAATCGACTAGCACAGTATCATATCGATAGGGTTGCCGCTTCGCGGCGCTTAAACGATGGCTTTTTTTACTTAAAAAATTGTTTTAATGTAACTTTGATAAAGACACCGCTCCCTTTGCTTCCTAAATTATAATAATCCAAGTTGAGTCGTTTTCGGAAACCCAGCTTATTCCTACTTACCTTACACAAAAAAAGTTCTATGTAAATTTGGTGAAGATACGGCTCGTTTCACTTGCTAAATTATGATGGTAAAAGTAGAGTCGTTTTCCCTCGACCCTAACCAACGACGAAATGCATTGATGGAAAAATTTATGCAAATTTGGTAAAGACACGGTTTGTTTTGTTTGCTAAATGCTGATAAAAGTAGAGTCGTTTTCAGCGACCCAAAGCCAACGACGGAACGCTTTGATGCAGGTTGCCGCTTCGCAACTCAAAAAAGTTTCAATGCAACTTTAGTTAAGACATTGCTTGCTTTGGTCGCAAAATTTTGAAGATCAAAGTAAGGTCGTTTTTTACGACCTTAGTCTCAAACCGCTTCGCCGCTTGTATTTTGACTTCCCTTACATCAAAAAAAAATTTTGAATGCAACTTTGGTAAAGACATGGATCTCTTTGCTTTGAGGCAAACTCAAGCGACTGTACGCTGACTGTCCTTATTTAAAAAAATAGTCAATTTGCGTGACCTAAACCCAACGACAAGACGGACCGTGATTTTGTTAAAAATTTGCAAATAAATGTTGAAACTTGTCAAAAATGTACGCAAACGTGAAATAAAGGCCACCTCAAACCGATAACACTACCTGCATAAACAAACATCGTGCAACACGCTTGTTTAACTTATTTTTTATATTATACTGACTACATGGGAAACTCTTTCGAAAATTTGCAAAATTATGATTGTTTCCTTTTTTGATTCATGTTTCTAGCCTAAACGGTTAATTAGTTTTAGATTACCTAATTTGTAAAGATGTGATTCAAAATTGTATGTTCAATTGTAAAGTGAACAAAATCTTGCCTTAAATTTTACTACGTTTTAAAAATATTTTAACACCGAATGGTTTGTGAAAGCCGTTCTGCGAGTCAATTTACGTAGTCGGTGCGTGAAAGAGCGTTAACAAAAGAAACATTATTCTTTTGACCATGCCATTCAAAAATGTGCGAAATGATGATTTTGTTTTTTTTTATTCATGTTGCCAAAATAAATTATACAGGGTGTTTCATAGTTAAACCACCATAGGTTAACTGCAAGTAGAGGACACTTTGGTGGTTCCAAATAGCCTTGGTTACAGGGTATTTTATTCATTTAGTCCAATGCTTTTGAAGGTAATAACTTTAGAACCACTCTATATATTTCTTTCATTTTTGGTAAGGATATATTGCATTGATAACACAATAAGTTAGTGTAATAAAAATAATTATAATCCAGGTCTGGTTTTAAGAAAAAATTGAAAAATTCGATAATCTCCAAAAACAACACCCTGTATATCAGAATTTTAAAAATCCAATACATTATTTGAAAAGAACAAAAAAAATAGAGCGGCACCAAAATATTTTTCGAAGTGCACATCCCGTTTTACTCCTTATCTTTAAATGTTAAATTATTTATAATAATTGTTCAAAATGTCCACCGTTTTGTTCTATGCATTAACGAGCTCATTTTAAAATGTTATGTGTTGCTTGTCTTATCATTAATGGATTTGCCCTGATTTCCTCGCAAGCATCATTAATTCTTTGAATAAGATTTTCTAAGCTGTTTATCTCAGTAGAGTATACTTTGGCTTCCAGATATCCCCTAATATGATAGTCCACTGGGTTAAAATCCGGCGACCGACAAGGCCAATTATTTGGCCCAGCTCTACCTATCCACATGTTTCTAAAATTCTCGTTTAGAAAATTTCGCAGAATTACCCTAAAGTGAGGCGATGCACTATCGTGCTGTAAATACATTCCTTCAATTTCCTCATTTTCTAATAGCACTGGTAACATATTCTGCAAAAAATCAAAATAGTCGTCCCCTGTTAATGTACGGGGTAGAACATATGGTCCAATAAGGTGATTATCTAAAACTCCACACCAAACGTTAACCGAAAACCTATACTGCGAATGTGCTTGTCTTGTAACAAAAGGGTTTTCATAATCACAAACATGGGAATTTCGTAGATTGTAAACCCCATCCCTTGTAAATGTGGCCTCATCAGTGAATAGGCACCTCCTAACTATTCTTCTCCTTCTAAGTATCTAATCGCGGTTCCAAATCACGTGGTTCTAGTCTTTGAACCTGTTGAACATGATAAGGGTAGAAGCTAAATTTTTTTAATCTTCTCCAAGCGGTAGTATGGGGTACATTTAATGCGTGGCCAATCCTTCTTGTACTGATTGTTGGGTTGTTGTCAACCATATCTTGAACAAAAGAAACTATGGCACTGGAGGATCTTTAGTTTACCTAGTATATCATCTTCAACATTCAAGTGTTGTCTTTCACCATAATCATTGGTTGTCGCTGAGGGAAATCTACCATGTTGCCGACTGTAATCAAATACTCTCGCAAATATCTGGTAATGAGGAGTGCGACAATTAGAAAAGCGTCTTTCATATTCCCTTACTGCTTCTCTACCATTTCCGTTACAAAAGCCATACACTAATAGTATGTCTGCATATTCTACATTTGTAAATTTATGAGGCATAATTAATTATTATTCAAAATGATAACAAAACAAATTGTCAAAGTTTTTCGTTACTTCAACAGTCTACGCCTATTTGATAATTTTTCTGTTCGTTTAGAATATTAGACCTACTTGATAATTGTTAATTATTTTGACTTAAATATTTTAGTAAGTGTGCACTTTGAAAAACATTTCCGTGTAACTCAATTTTTTCTGTTTTTTTGGAATAAACTATCGATTTATAAAAATCTTAATATACAGGGTGTTGTTTTGGGAGTCACCAGTTTAAATTTTTTTTTTCTTAACCCGAACCTGGATTATAACTGTTTTTGTTACATGATAAGATTTTTATGCTTATGTAACTTACACCTACCAAAAATGAAAGAAATCTATAGTTTTTACGCACGAAAATGTCAATGATACATTTAAAGAACGTTGACATTAAAAGTTAAGCAGTAAAACGGGATGTGCACTTCAAAAAATATTTTGGTGCCGCTCTATTTTTTCTGTTCTCTTTGAATAATCTATTGGATTTTAAAAATTCTGACATACAGGGTGTTGTTTTGGAGATTATCAAATTTTGCAAATTTTTCTTAAACCAGACCTGGATTATAATTATTTGTATTACGCTATCTTATTGTGTTATCAATGCAATATATCCTTACCAAAAATAAAAGAAATATATAGGGTAGTTCTAAAGTTATGGCCTTCAAAAGTATTGGACTAAATGAATAAAACACTCTGTATCTCTGTTAATAATTATGTTAGACCAATAAACCAAGGCTATTTGGAACCATCAAAGTGTCCACTACTTGCAGTTAACCTATGGTGGTTTAACTATAAAACACCCTGTATACGTTTAAATATGTACAATTTTAGCTATTATCAAATTTTCTCGCGACATGTTAAGCCTTTTTATGTTTTTTAAATGTGCTTTACGTTCCGTGTTTTTTTAATATGTCGTAAAGTTAAGGGTGCAATTTTTTTGGTTTTGGAACGTCACTCTGGTTGCCGACTTTCCTCAGGTTCCGAAAAATTTACATCGCTTGTCTTTTTGATCTTTATCAAATTTCCAAAATTTTTTTTTAAAAACCACGGATTGTTTAGACGAATAATTAGTTCAAAATTTTTTTGAAAAGTTTCTAAACTGCGATGCGGCAACTTTTATCAAAACGTTTCGTCGTAGGCTAGAGTTGCTTAAAACGACTCTACTTCTATCAAAAAGCAGTGTTTTTACTACGAGCCGAAAGCATTTAAGAAATATTATATTTTTATTTAAAATTGGTGATATACAAATATCTTGACAAAACATTCTGGAAATATTTATCTAAGCATTTGTTAAAATATTTTGTAAATATTGATGAAAATGAAATTATTACAATAATAAAAAATTTACCAAATAAAAAATCTACTGGTATACATAAAATAAATACTGATATTTTGAAAGTTGCTGCAACTGAAATATCCCTTACATACTTAACTAATCTCAGTTATGAACAAGGTACCTTCCCAGAAGTTTTGAAGCGATCTGTTGTCATTCCCGTATATTAATCCGGTGACCCTAGGAACATAAAGAACTATAGACCAATATCGCTAGTATCGGTTGTTGCTAAGGTTTTTGAGGGTGCTACACCAAAAAGACTAAGCAACTTTTTAAATCCTATTAACTTTTTCTCAAGTAAACAATTTGGATTCATTAGAGGACTAGGAACACAAAAAGCAATTATGAATTTTTTAGCATGCATATATGAAAATATTAATAATAAAATAAAAACCGCATAATATGCTTTTATATAAACGTGAAAAGGCAAGAGTGCGTGGAAGTGTTAACCGTTGGTTTAGCACATACTCAAACAATCGATTACAGTGTGTCAGAGTAGGCCAGCATCTTAGTTATTGGAAAACTCAGTATTGCGAGGTTCCTCATAATTGTCATATTAGCCACAGCCTATTTGGTTTTTGCTAATAAGTTAGTAAATCTTAAATTAAATGGTAGTATAACAGCTTTTGCCGATGACACAGCACTAGCTTACTCTGCTCCGACGTGGGAGGATGTAGCAAAACTTGTTCAAAGAGACATGAATAAATTGTCTAATTGGTTTGACTATAATTTTCTTAGTATTGTGGAGTTGACATCGCAACTCAATTCTAATCAACACAAACTCTAGATCCGCGTATTACGTAGGAAACAGGGCGATCAAAACAAACGATTGCAAGTAAGCAAGTGCCGTCAGCATTTCTTAACGGTCTTGCTTACTAAGCAAACTAACCTACTTCGCACGTATAAAACAAAGTAGGTACGACAACAGAATTTAGTTCGAACCTAAGTTCAAAGTACGAGCTCAGTTATAATACCACGATATCAGGTGACACCGCACCGCATATAGTACGCCAATTACTATGTGCTGACCTACAACGTTTCCCTGGTTTAACGCGGCGTCTAAAGTAATACACCCTAAACGCCACAGTATTAATGTTAACAAAACAAAGCTAATTTATTTCTATCCTATAACAAGTCCTGGTCGCACTATTCCAACATTAGTAAAATATCACCACCATGACTGTAATAATAAAAATATAAATTTTACTTGTACATGCAAAACAATAGACATGGTAACTGAGCAAAAAAAATTTTGGCGTTATAATAGACACTTTTGTTTAAAACTCACATAACCTTTATAGTCAAAGTCTTATCACCTATTCTACGAATATCACCTTCGAAACATTTCTTCGAATAACATATTTTGCTTTTATACATTCTAGACTACAATATGGCATAGTTGCGTGGGGTGGCACTTATGATACAATTTTAAAACCACTAATCACACTGCAAAAGAAAGTGATTAGAATTTTATTCAATGTTCCAAGTAGGACCCCTTGCTCCTTCAATTAAAAATTTTGCCTATAAAAAATTTATTTAAGTACAAGGTATTGAAAGAATTTTTTTAAAAAGTAAAACATTTAAAATTCAGACTTATAGTCAGGGAAGCAACAACCTTAAATTACCAAAAATTGATATTTATTTAATTAAAAATTTGTTTTTATATTAAGGACCATTAATATCTAACTCTTTACCACCGAGCATTTTTATAAATCAGTTAAAGAACATTAAAAGCAATTGCGTCATATGGTCTGCTGAACAATAAAAATAATAAAAATAAAAAATAGAAATTCACCAATCACAGTTTAAAAATTTTTATTATTATTATTATTACTCTTTAATGTTTTCACCAAAGCAGGTATAATAATAAAAGCATTTGTGCTGGTGTTATTCATAGTTCGTAGCCGAAGGCTAGGAAATCTATTGTTTTACAAATCTTCTTAGATCCACAAAGAAAGGACATGAATGGACCAACAATAAATTGTAATTGTGTTTTAACCATTTTGTATCTTACTATCGGTTAGTATGTAGGTATACGATCCCTAACATGTGTGTTTTTGTTTGTGTGAAATAAATCGAATAAGGTCAAGTAAAAGTCCAGGAGCAGAGCAAACAGTAATAAGTATGTTTGTGTTTTCAATTTTTGTTTAGTTAAATTTTGCATCATTTTACATGTAGGATTTGCTAGGGCACCACTTAGTTAGCGTTTTCTATCTCTCTCTTTTTACAAACCCTTTCTTTTTTTTTTGATGTGTTAAATACCGGGGCGGTTTATTTTCATGTTTTTGGAATAGGATGTAACACATTTGTTTACACTAACAAAGAGCCTTGACAAAGTAAAAAAAACTTTTTTACAGGTCGTAATTGTGAACACAATTATTAGCTAAATAAACTGAATAATTACTTAATAAACGAGAATTAGACAGATCCTATAGACCACAATAAAAAACATACTGCAAAATTTAATTTCATGTAAAAACGCAATTAAATATGTGATTTTTTTATTATAATTTTACGACACACTTTTTAGTGGCGACAAAAAAACGGTTTCCCAACGCTACCTACCAAGAATTAAAAAAACTTGACTTCTCTGTTTTTATCAAGAGCAAAAGCGGATGTAAGAAAAAATCCAGCAGATGTAATCACAACAACACAACCAATAATTTATATTGTAATTGGTATTACCGTACTCATTGTATTAGGTTTCTTTGTACAATTGAATTTTAAAAGAATATTAATTTGGTTTGTATTTTTTGCAACTTGGAAGCAAAATTTATGTTTATTTTAAAATACATTTTTGAATATGATATAAAACACATCAGCTTTGACAAGGACTTAACTCATTCTAATTCATTTCAATATAGTTTTGTGTTGCCTTATAATAAAAAAATTAATACATTTTACTTATAGGATTGGTTTGATTGTAGTTACAAATATTTATTGTTTATTGCAAATGTTATCAACGAAGTCGGTTACACCCATTGAAATATGACAAAGTCAATATGACTATAATTAGTACTAAAATCATAAACTTTATTAGATTTTAGATAAATAATACCTTAAAATGCAATTCTGATAAATACTGAAACACTTCAATTTTTACGAATAATTTTAATTACGTTTTCCTACACTGACTAAAATTTATTTTATCTACAATATTGGGTAAGAAAAACAAAACCGTTAATGCACCACGAATTTTCTAAAATCTGTCAAAACCAATTTTAAATTATCCAAAAGAAAACGTTACTTGTGGATTAACCAGACGCGAGCTTTTGGTGGATTATTACGGTCTATAAATAATAGGTTGCTTATTTGCCGAACAACATTTTAGAAATTATTTTACGACAATTCTGTCGCTATAAAACTCACAAGAACCCTTTTTAGAAAATATAGGTACGATAAATCACAAGTTTTCCAATATTTGCCAAAACATTTTATGTGGCACTCGCGAAATAAATTATTGCAGTTCCTTCGTGTAAATTTTTGCTGCGGTACGATTTTAAAAACGTTGAATTATTTCGTACTTTTAACTACCAAAAAAATTGTTTCGTCTAATTTACAACGGATTTTACTAGGACACGTTTGTGTCGTACACGATAAAAAAGCGATAGGGGAAAATTACCAAAAACGTAACGGTTGATTCATGGAGAGGTTGCGTTAAATTATGCCTTTTGTACGAAATATTTGCTAAATGAAATTGTGGGGTATTAATTAAGTTTTTTTTTTGGTAAGTGAATATTGTCGTCGGTAATTAACGAAAACGCAATTACGTTTTTGAATTAACATTAATTTTTATTTATAATTATTGTAAGTGCCCGCACCCAGAGTGCTTTTCTAATTAGCAATGCCTATGTTATTTTCAGGTTGATCTTTACATTTTATTTTAAAGTTGCGGTTAAAATTAATTAAATAATCGGTAATCAAAATAAATGGCAGTTGTAAAAAGTCTCTCAATTTCTTACATTGTTTCGAAAAAGTGACATTTACATAGCAAACGCTGATACCTATCAATCTTGGAAACATTAAAAAAAAATTTATTTACTCAAAAATGTTGTTGCGGTGAAAGTTACTAACGTTATATTTAAATAAAAGGACTATTTTGCACCATAAAAACGGATTAAATTAAAATGTGGTTAAGTTAAAACTTACGAACAAAAAATACAACACCGGTAATTTGTTATCGTAATCGCTAGAAATTTTACTTATTCAATAATTATACGTTTATAAACATTTTAAAAAATAAAACGAAGATTTATTTGTTTTCTTAAATAAGTTAATAAAAATAATTTAAAATAATTTTAAACTTATGATCAAGTGTTTGGTTTTGGTCACTTTTACTTTCCGTTACTTATGTTTTTCCTGTTTAATGTAGTCATACTTTAATTACTACATTTTGATTAAGGTTTGTTTAAGATCAAGTCTTAGTTACCCAAAATCTTCAAAACCGTAAACATTTGCTAAGTCTATTCTTTTACTTGTAGTCTTGATTTGAGCAGTAGAATTAGCCATGCGAAATTTATTTACTTATGATGTAAATCATAGGCGACTGGATTACATTTAATGATTTTTTCAAACGCACCGCCATTTTTTCATTATTCTCGAAAACGAATAAAAATAAAAATATTTTACAAGACACATCATTAGGTCGTTTTTTAATTCTCTATTATCCCTAGAAAGATAATCATTCGTAAATTTTACGAAACGAATAATAATTAGTTTGCGCATATTTTCTGCACATGTACACTCATGAAATTTGAAACTTGGACACCACAATTTCTGTAAACAAAAGTTTGCACATTGTAAAGCAAGCTTAAGGGTATTATTTACAATTCTAACAACAGGTAGTCTCAGCAAGGGTTATCCTATAGAAGGACTGTATAATGAATCATTACACTAAGCACGTTTTAGAAAATAGGTGATTTACGTTGCTTACTTAATTTTTTTCTTTAAAGAATATATTTGAAGGTATCGCTAATTAAACACCATAGCTCGATTAATTATCGAATCAAAATTTTGTTTAGGAAATGTTTACAAAATAAAATTAGAAATAATTTTGATTTAAAAACGTCTACAAGCAATAACTTTTAAATTAAATCAAAAAACTAAACATGGTTATTTGGGTTGACTTATTTTTAAATAAATCTAACCTACTAATTATTGTAAGTTATTAAAAAAAATCATTAAACTCTCTATTCATAATATTTAGTCCTTACAAAATGTATATTTTATGACGTTTCATTTTTTTTGTAGTTAATATAAAAGTGAAAATAAAAACTAAGGCAATTCTTATTGTCAACGTATATATTTAGTTTTTGACAAGAATTTATTACATAATTATAATTAAGATACCAAGTTATAGTTTAAAATTAAATGAAAATTTTTTTTAAATAAAGGTATTACTATATAAATAAATATAAGAAATCAATAATGGGTGTGACCTCCATTATTATTGATACATTCTTGGAGGCGTCTGCTCATTGACGCTATCAAGGTATCAATATAATTAATATTAATCGTTTCCCATGCGGTATCAATGGCTGCAATTAGTGCATTACGGTTTACTGGTATAAAATTTGGCCCTTGTTGTCTTCGGATAACAGCAAGTATTCGAGCCCAAACATTTTCGATAATGTTAAAATCTGGGCTTTTGCTGGCCAGGGTAACAGCTCCAAGTTATTTTCTCGTATCCAATTGCGCACAACCCGCGAAGTATGAATAGGGCGTTGTCCTTTAACAACAAAAATACATTATGAAAATGTTAATTCAACAGATCCCGAACTATTTTTTGGAGAAAGTATAGTGAAATAAGAATACTTACTTGTTGGAAAATATAATCTTCGTCTGGATAAAACACTTCGACTGAAGGTTTCATAATAGTTTCCAAAATATCTAAATACGCAGCAGAATCAAGACGTCCATCGATAGCCCAACAAACTCCTGGACCCCGCGCGCTAACCCAACCCCACACATTCACAGAAAAATAACCACTTCGTTTTTAGGACATATGTGATTATTTTCGTAACGAGTTCCTTCCATTCTAAAAACTTTTAGTGGTCCATCGTTGCGGCTATTGAACGTTTTTTCGTCGCTAAAAATCACTCGATTCCAAAATTCCAAAGGTTCGTTCACATATCGCCTTGCAAATTCCAGACGACGTCTCATATTTTCGTCACTGAGAACTTCTTTCGCAGCAGCATTATACTTCTTTATTCCCATCTCCTTTAATCTTTTTGTGCAGTTATACGGCATCCGGGAAAATGTGTATCTGCTATAGCCCTGGAGTATGTAGCAAATGGTTGTTCTGTTACGTAATGAAACAACTCGAGATCTTGAGCACGTGTGGATACTTTAGGTCTACCACTTCCGATGGCTCTTTCCAAAGTGTGTTCAAGATTCCATTTTACTCGGTAATGCCCTACGGTGCTTTTTGGTATATCTAACATACGTGAAATTTCACGCACGCTACGGCCCGCCGCTAATTCCGAAACAATCCGCGCTTTCAAATCAGCACCGAGATGAGGTGGCATTTTCACAACACTTTTTAAACTAAAATGGAATTTACATTTCTTACTTTATTTATTGGTTCACACTACCCCTTCTCAAACAGTAGGTAATTGTTTATTTATTACATACTTCTAATGACCAATGTAACAACCCTTAGAGCAATATGACTCAAAAGAAGTAAATTAAACAAGCAAGGATATTGAAACTTATTCATAAAGTAAAAGCCATTTCCTTATAATGCTAATGGACAGGATTTTTTTTAAGTATTAAGATTACAATAGAGGACTTATAAACTTTCGAAAATATCTAATTATAAATATTTACACTGCAATTGCGTTTTTCCTTAATAATTTCTTAGCAATAACATACACGTTCTTGGTTTTAAGTTGTCATAAATTTGATATGATATAAATTTGTGTTTCTAATATTACATCACAAACTAATCTTTATTCGCCAAAAATTGTTGCTTAAGTTGTAAAGCTTCGTACACACCTGAACAACAAACCGAGCAACAAACATAACAACGAACCGAAAGTCAAACAGAACGACAAACGATCTTTTATGATTTCCACAATCCGAACAACAAACGGAACGTTTGTGCTGTTCCCATAATTATTTTCAGTAGTTTTCAGTTCATATATATTTATTATTGAGAAGAGAAAATTGCGGAAAACAAGAAGATAGTGCCAACCAAATTTTTACGCACAAAGAAGAGTAAAAATTATAATTTACTTCGCTTTTTTTTATTTTGAAAATTTCCCGCCCAAATGATGCTAATAGGGACATCATTTTTTTCTTGCATTCTTAAACACTGATTAATTTAAAACATTTTTCTTCTGTCAACTCCATAATATTACCTAAAACACAACAAACCCACAAAAGGGAGGACAAAAAATAAATAATTTAATTCTCCCGCATAAGTTTGTTCGCCGTTTTGTTTAGATTCGTCCAAACCTGCAAACGCATTCGCGCGCATTTTCTTTGATGTCGGAGAAAAACCGACAAGTTGCGGGAACGCCGCAAACCGTTCGTGGAACAATCAGGACTTGCGAATCTGTTCTAAAATTCGTACGTAGCACCGTCCAAATTAATGTTCCGATTGCCGTTCGGTTCGTTGTTCTGTTTGTTCCTCGGTTTGTTGTTCAGGTGTGTACGAAGCTTTACAATAAGCATATTAATATGAACTATATCTTATGAAAGGAGAGTTATGTAACTATAATTAACGACTTAACGTTACGTTAGTAGATTCCATTTACTATTTACACATATTTTCTTGGAACATTCGATAATTAACTATCGGGATATGATGACCCTATACTTCGCAGGTTGTGCGCAACTGGATACAAGCAAATAACTTGGAGCTGTTACCCTGGCCAGCAAAAGCCCAGATTTTAACATTATCGAAAATGTTTGGGCTCGAATACTTGCTGTTATCCGAAGACAACAAGGGCCAAATTTTATACCAGTAAACCGTAATGCACTAATTGCAGCCATTGATACCGCATGGGAAACGATTAATATTAATTATATTGATACCTTGATAGCGTCAATGAGCAGACGCCTCCAAGAATGTATCAATAATAATGGAGGTCACACCCATTATTGATTTCTTATATTTATTTATATAGTAATACCTTTATTTAAAAAAAAACGTTTTCATTTAATTTTAAACTATAACTTGGTATCTTAATTATAATTATGTAATAAATTCTTGTCAAAAACTAAATATATACGTTGACAATAAGAATTGCCTTAGTTTTTATTTTCACTTTTATATTAACTACAGAAAAAAATGAAACGTCATAAAATATACATTTTGTAAGGACTAAATATTATGAATAGAGAGTTTAATGATTTTTTTTAATAACTTACAATAATTAGTAGGTTAGATTTATTTAAAAATAAGTAATAATCAGTCAACCCAAATAACCATGTTTAGTTTTTGATTTAATTTAAAAGTTATTGCTTGTAGACGTTTTTAAATCAAAATTATTTCTAATTTTATTTTGTAAACATTTCCTAAACAAAATTTTGATTCGATAATTAATCGAGCTATGGTGTTTAATTAGCGATACCTTCAAATATTCTTTAAAGAATTGTAAATGATACTCTTAAGCCCGCTTCACAATGTTCAAACTTTTGTTTACAGAAATTGTGGTGTCCAAGTTTTAAATTTCATGCGTGTACTAGAGCGCTGCGTCTTGCAGTAGTTTCCTAATTTTTGTAACAAGTGTGTGTGTGTGATTAGGTTATATTGTGTTTCAGACGTCTTGTAACTGTCATATACTTATTGCATTCGTAATGATTACGAAAGGTTAGTTTTCGCGTAACTTCTACTTTTCACGTATAATTTGTATTTTTTGTTTATTATTTAGTTATTGTCAAATATTTTTAACAAAATGGACTATTGGAATAAACTATTGTCAGACAAAGAACTCGAAAACATATTAAACAATCCCGATTTTTACAACACAGCTGGTAGTGATTGTAGTCAATCTGATGTGGAAGATAACGTCAAAATTGAACCGTATGAAGATTCTGGAAGCAAATACGCGCCCACAGATGATTTAAGTGATACCGACAACTTGACTCCGGGATCTAGTAAGAGAAAAAAACTGACAGTTTTGCTGAAGAACAGGACAAAAATTATTTGCCTCAAAAAACACACGTCAATTTTAATGACTTACAAATTTCGTCTCAGATCTTAGACTTGGAGACGGTAGAAAGTTTGAAGAAGACACTTCTTCACAAGTTAAAAAATCAAATCGTTAGTTAAAATTGTCATAAATTCTCTTGATGTATTTTTACTATTTTTATCAGACGCAATTGTTGACGAAATTGTTATTCATAGCAACAACGAAATATTTGATAAATCAGAAAATTATACTCAAAAAAATCAACAACTTCTATCACGAATTCTATGGAAATCAGAGCGCTTATTATTGGATTATTGTTGTTTTCAGCAGCAATGAAAAATAATCACCTAAGCACTACAAAATTATTTGATAGTAACTTGTGTGGAATAACTTATATGGCCACAATGAGCCGAGAAAGGCTCAAATTTCTAATTAATTGCCTTCGTTTTGATAACAAAATTACTCGGCCAACCAGACAAGAAGCAGATCCTTTGGCTGCAATAAGAAAAACATGGGATAAACTAATAGATAATTGCAGAAAATCTTAAAAGACAGGATCGTACAAAACCATTGATGAACAGTTGCTAGCATTCCGCTGCCCATTTCGCATGTACATACGAAACAAACCCGCTAAATACGAGTTGAAAATTCTCATGGTATGCGACGCTGAAACTAAATACATGATCGACGCATCGCCTTACCTAGGCAAGACGTTTAAAACTGACAACATGCCTTTGGCAAAATACTACGTGAAAACCCTAACAAAATCTGTGTGTGGTGCAAACAGGAATATAACAATAGACAATTGGTTTTCATCAATCAAACTTGCTGATTACCTCTTACAAGCACCATACAAATTTACTATGGTTGCTACATTGCGCAAAAACAAACACGTAATTCCTCCAGAAATGCTTTCAACAAAGAATCGCATAGTGGGAGAAGCTAGATATTGCTTCGATAAAGAGAAGACATTGTTATTGTATGTCCCAAAAAAAAAACAAAAATGTTATACTTCTAAGTACAATCATATCTGAAACTACGGGCAAACCAGATATACGAGGATATATTGAAGAATTCTTAGCCTTGTAACGGTCACTGTGAGTTAGGCAACACACAATACACGGAGTCGAGGTGTAAACGCGACATTTCTCCGTGTTCGCTCCTTAACGAAAATTTTGGGGATTTAATTCCCAGAATTCAACTTCCGCGTTGTCCTAATTGGCCAATACATTTTCGGCTGATCTTCAATTTCCGCCTTGTAACAACTACTATCACGTCGTGTTACGTGAAATTCAAATTTGCCTTCATCTGAGTGCTTAATCGTAATTCCGTCAAATTTTCTAGTGGTATGTATAGGACCCTGCAAACTTTCAATGTATAGCGGTATATTTTTAGCTGGGGAAAGGATTGATTACTCGATTTTCTGAAGTTTATCTTAGGACGGATGCGTGTACTAATTTCTTCTAATGGTCGCTCGATTGCACTCAGGTACGACAAATATTCTTCATGGCTTCTTCAACGTTACACCGTGCATAATTTTCAGATAAGGCGAGTTACTCCGGGATTAGAGTTACCCGGGATTAGAGTTACCCGGGATTAAAATTACTCGGCTTTAAAGGTTCTTTTGGCCTAAACAAAACCAATTACCTGGCTGATTAAATTCATCGTGGGATCTCTTTCTACCTTTTTTGTCTTGTCGCTGCGTGTGTCGCATACTTGGGGTTTGCTGTTAAGATTGCTGAAGTACGGGACATCCTACCGAATTTAGGGGTCGCCGCAGCTGGAACCGACACCACATATCTGTATCTTCTCCTGTGTGTGTCAACATCGTAAACCTCTATCTACAACATAAGGTCAGATTTTTCTAATTATACTTCTGCGCTGAAAACAAACCATCTCCGGACGTCACACTGCTACCGAAAACGTCTCAAGCGTAACACCTAAATAAGTACAACTTGTCTTGGCACCTTAAGTGCAGTTAAATCTTTGGAACTCGAAACGTATTTGTTCACGTATTTATATTTTTTTTTGTTAATTCACTACAATATAATTAATTAACTTGTTGTGGCGCATATACTTGCCCAATCTGTAAACGAATGTGTACCGTAAAGGCGCGAACTTGCTTCATTTACCCACCATTGCTTGGGGATTTTAGAGTATAAGGGTAAGACCACGGAAGAGCGCTCTTTTGGGGAAACACCTAACTCTCCGATACTTTTTTAACGCTAAATATTGCAACTGCGAACACTAAATACACCTTCGTATTGTGCGGGTGTGGTTACGTCGCCATCTTGTCTAGATTAAATAACGCCAGTGGCGTACCGCATAAATTATTAACTTGCTATTAATCTTATATTTTTTTCCTTCTTTTGTGTACGACTATATATATGGGTACGAACGAATACGCTTGTAGAATTAACTTACGATGTAAGTGGATATATTTAAATTGTGCTCTGTTCCTTCTTCTTTATGGTGTGTTATTAAATATAACGTTTTGTAGGTTACTTGTGTCTCTCTCTCTTTATTGTATTTATTGCTCCTTTAATTTGTTACGGTTGATTGTTGCGTCTGTTTCTTTAGTTCGAAGCAGGTTTGTATCCACGCATTAGGACTATGGCGCCCTCGGATTAAATCAAGACAGTTCTGAAGAAG